>VXAD01003135.1:25435-177603 GCA_013399195.1 Dicrurus megarhynchus
CGGGGGCGCCGCGGGGAGTGCCGGCCGCGGGGCCCTGCGGTCCGGGGCGGCCGCGGGGCGCCGGGAATGCGCGGCGGGGTCAGGGCGGAGCGCCGACCCCCACCCAGGACACCGGGAGCGGCCCTGCCCTCGGCCCGCCAGCGACGTGGCCCCTTTTTTTTCTTTCTTTCTTTCTTACTTTTTGTTTTCCCCCCTTTCTTCCCCTCCCTACCGGGGAAATTGTGCTGGGAGAGCAAATTTTTGAAATATCTGGCGCTTTATTTTTTTATCTTTTTTCCGTCGGGACGGGCAATGGCTCGGTGTGAGCCAAAAGGAGTCTGGAGGCGTTTATAGAAAAGCTGGTGGATGCTTTTCGTTTTCAAAGCCAGAGTCTCCTGAAGAAATATGAAACACTTCTCAGTAATGAAAGGCATGTGTTCTGGGAAGGAAACTTTCCCCATCTGCCTTGTAACACAGGAGGAACAGACGTAAGGGCTAATATTTATGAGGAAAAGGTGCCTCTTGTGCTAAGCTGCTCAGTTTTGGTTTTCTCAAGGTTTTCCCGTTCAGAAACACTTTGTCATAACTTCTGTAATTTTCAAAGTGGTGGCATTATTGTACTACTTGTACAAAAAAGGCAGCATTTCTAAAACAACACAGCTTTAAAAGCATGGGCTTGCCACGGGAACAGGTCTAACACATCATGCTACTTAAAAAGTTGACTGTGAAGCTGGCCAGACTTAAAAGAGGCATGTCTTTTAAATAATATGAAAATCTTTCTCGATATAAATCGATATCACACTTGTTAAGAGGAGAGAAGGTTATGTGGCTTGTTTCGCCTTAATTGCAAGGTAGGATTGCAAAGTAGCTTTGTAGCCACGAGAATTATATGTGGGAACAGAAGAAACTTACTTAAACACTGTTTAATGTAAACCTCACTTCAATCCACTTGAGGTGTTTGGAATTGCTTAATTATCTGCATTATTTGTATAGTGTCATGAGTGCTCTTATAGGTACTGACTTTAAGCAGTAAACAGAAATTAGAGCAGTTAATTTGTGTTAAATTTTGAAGTTTTCTTCCCCCCTCCCCCAGCACACATTCCCTGGAAGGCCTGCAGATTAATTACAAAAACAACTGCTTTGACCACATTTCCTCTGATATTTTTAAACTGCAAACAGAAATAAAGCAGAAATAATGGAAAAATAATTGAAGTGCATTAGAGTAATGCCTATTGAAATTCAAAGTGGGAGTGTTCAAAGTGTTAAAGGTGCTACTACTTCAGTTGGTCTAACCAAACACAAACATATGCAGGAGAACCCGTTTCAACCTGTATTTTTTAGTTCATAATAACTTTTATTTTTAGGTAAAGTAATTGAATTTGGAGATTTGCTGCAGATGTGTCTGCAACCCACACTAATGTTTTAGCTGTTGTGTTTCAATTTAGGTTTTGGTTGTTTTTTTTTTTCCCCTGTGGCGTTTACACTATAGTGTAAACACTGAGAATTTCTCCTGGTGTTGAGAGAACAACAGCAGGCGTTGTGGGAGCTGCTGGAAGCGTACCTGACTCTGCCACCTGCAGTTTGCTGCTTTGAAATGAATCGCTTAACCTGACATGGCAAAATTTTATGTAGCTTTCTGGTTTGGTTCTTTTTTTTTTCCTAAAAGAAAGGAATGCAGGTAGTTGTTTAATTTATACTCCCCCAAATTTGTGCATTTTTATGGTGGAACTTTCTGAGCAGAGCAGCATCATTCAAGATAACTGCGCTGAGATTTGCGGATAAACTTTGATACCAAAATATTTTTTCACTCTCTTCACTTTTCTATGTTTTTCTTTTGATTGCCTTTCATATTAGTACATAACAGACTTAAAAGCCCACATAACTTCTTTGAGGATGTTTTCCTTCCCGAGACGAACTGTGATAGGCCGTGGCTTTTTGCTTGGCACACTGCACAGAGAAAATTCATCCTATCAGATCAAGGCTGTGTATTAAGAGACAGGATGCTGAATATGGCTTGGTGATTCGTTCAAGAGGGGATGTTGATCATAGAGTGTATCACATCAAGTGTTTTTGCAATTGTATTTATTTGTAGTAATGTTTCATAGTAAAGAATAGGTCTTGGTAAATGTACAGAATGCAATTTTTAAGGTTCTCAGAATAAATATTCATGGAAGAAACTTTTCTCATTAAATAAGCATGCATCATGATTAGCTTTAGAAATAATTTTGGCATGGGTTGATTTTTTTTTTTATGCAACAACCTATCTACAGTACATATTTAAATAACTTCAAATAGTCAAAAGCCTTTATAGTACTTGGTTTAGCATTTTTATGTAAAGCAGTATCATCTTGAAAGAAGTTTTGGATCTTGTCAGTACAAAAGTATTGCTTCACATATATTTCTGTACTAATCAGCATTTTTCCTTCTCTTCCACCTCCTTCCCTCTCCTCAATTTTTAAGGGTTTTGCCTTTGGCTTGTCCAATGGACATCAAGTGGCAGTGAGCGTTAACTGCGGGAGCTCTACAAGTACGGCGGCTGCTGGGATGTTGCGACAGAACGGCGGAAGTAACAAGCGTGGTTTGGGATTAGCCCGACTGTCTACCTCCAACTTCTTCACCATCTCGAATTCAGGAAATTGGGGAATGGGGCGCAGCACCAAGAGCAGCTCTCTGAGCAGCATTAGCTCCAACTCTGACTGCTATGATAATCCTGTTGTGGATCCAGAATATATCATGCAACTGGTGAATGATGTCAGAAAATTTGCAGATGTGCTACTCTATTTGAAGGAAGCCTTTCTTTCAGAAGGTGTGTCAGTTGTTCTTAATTCTTAGGTTTTCTGAAACTCTAACAACTCTATTTGTATGTTTTAACTAGTGTTTGCTGTGGTTGTTTCCCCCGGCCCTTTACCTTCACCATTTATCCTCCCTTCCTCTTCCCTCCCCACCCCCAGCATGATGATTACGGGAAGTGATGGTTTGTAGTTTGGGTTCTGTATTTCCCCACCAGAAGAGTGCAATCTGTTTCATAATCATAACAAGGGAAAATAAATTCTTAGCAGGCTGTCTAGGCTGATACTTACATTTGTGAGACCATCAACTGATCAGTTTTTTAACCACTTGAATGTTTTTTCTAATTCCAAACAGTTCTAGTACTATTTTGGTTATGTTTCAGTTTTGTAGACTGGTTTGGTCTTTGAAAGTCCTATACACTAGTAATTTGAGTTTTAAGGTAGAATATAACTACGCTGTCTTCCTTTGCAAGAGAAGTATTTACCGTCTTCTGCCAGCAGGTGGAAACTGCAAATTTTCTTTCTTGTGAGAGGTGTGTGTTATTGTGTTCCTGTTTTTGGGGAAATAGCACTAGTCCTGTTTTTGTCCTCAGCAGGAAAGCTTTTGTCTAAATTTTGTGAGATTAATAGCTGAACTAACAACCAGAGCAGTTTTGTATAAGATGTCCTGAGTGCTGAGCATTTGCAGTCGCCTCTGTGTTCAAGTGAATGTACACACAGCTGAAACACTGCTGCTGAAAGGTGTGTGAACAATTCTTAAAAGAGCAATAATTTGACACTAGTACTCATGTTGTGTCCTCACAGGATTTTGCTGAGCACACAGAATGAGCAGAGTTATTTGTGAGGTTTGGGTGTCTGGTGGCTACTGAGAATGAAATGGGCATCCTGTAGGAAAGGACTATTAAAACACAGAAGTGTTCCTGTTGCCGTGCAGCAGTAGTTAGTGACTTGTCAGTTTAAAATTTTGAACTCAGAAGATCCAAAAAAACTGACATGGAAGACAAGAGTTGTTGTCTTGTTTTATACCATGGTATAGAATTAATTTGTGAAACAGTGTTGTCTATTTAAAATATTTATAAGTGATAAAGGAAAGATATTTCTCTTCCACAGCTGGGAGTGTTTTTTGATCTTTGTCCCCATAATATAGTGGGCTCTGTAATGCTGGCCTTGCTTACTGCTGGCTGGAGACAACCTCCTAGAAGCTGCATAGTTTGGTTTGCATTTTCTAATGTTTGGAAGTGTTCACAATTGTCTGTCCAAAAACTAACAAAAACTTACTAAGGTGGTTAAGCAGACTTGTGCATAAAATTCTGAGCTTGCAGCTCACCACCATCCTGAAATTAGTTACATTAATTATTCCAAGATGGAGTCAGTTGCGGGGATAGGAAATTAATTTCTTGCTTTTTGGAAGGGTTGCATCAGTGACTGTTTATATTTGCTTGGTAAGCATTCCTAGAGCCTGCTGTAGGTTTTTCAGCTTCTAACCACTGTTCCCTCAGCTTCTACATTAACTATTAGTTGTTGCATTGCCTCTCTGGCAGATTTGTCTAAACTCCTGATGCACCATAGCTTCATGCTGGACCGTGTGGCTCCCAGCTGTCCCCATTCTGCTGCTTGGGTCTGCAGTGGTTGGCAGCTGATTGCCAAGAGTGTGTGCCTTCAGTGGCATACTGACTGATGCTTGTGTTCCCTGTTTGTGGTACCTGAGCTGTTGTGGAAGAGCCCAGCAATAGTTCGCCCGTGGTTTACTTGACATTCATCTGATGTAGCGATCCAATCTTGGATGAAAAATCTAAGAGATTTTGGCCTATAACATGTATTTGTGTCTAAACTAGAACATAAGTGCCTTGGGATTACACACTTGAACTGTGTTTTGTTATGGTACCAATGCAAGTAGATTTGTAACATGAAGAGTAAGTTGAAGTCTCTTGAGGGGAGTATAAGGTAAAAGAAATGTTCCATAGATTCCAAGGCTACTTCTCTTTGCATTCCTTATGCTAACATGATTTAATTTCTTACAGTAGTCTCATTGTCATAATGCTGAATAAATTTTTGATACCTTTCAACAAAGGGAAACCCAAACCACAACCAGCCAACCAAAGCACCCCAAAACAGCAAACAAAACACTCTGAATGTAACTGTAGAGTTTAAAAGTTTGACAGATGTTTGGACATGAGGGAGCTGCAGTTGTCTCTTGTCTTGAGTGAAATACTGTGTGTTCCATACCTTTCAGTTCTTGCTGTCCCTTAGGCCTTGTACTTATTGGATGTAACATTCTGTTATAAGTGCTCCGATCTGAGGCATAAGATCAAGGTACTTCACCGTTGTTTTCATTAAAGGAGAGCTCTGGGCATTTTTTGAACCCGTGTCAATGAATCCAGTGCTGTTTCACAAATTTTGTGTTTAATTCTACTTGATGACAGGCTGAAACTGTAGTGGCGGTTAGTGCAACTGATGCAGTCAGTGCATCAGTCTTCAGCTAAATTTCCAGATGAGCAAGATTGTCGTGTGGCTAGTACTAGTAAGGACAGTTGTTGTTATTGTATTTTTGTGTTTGAACTGAAAGGTTGTCTTCAGTTGTAGCATTTGTACTTTATGAAGTCAGAGATAATTGAAATTTATTGAGAAGACTCAAAATAAGTCAATCTTCTTTCTTTTCTGATAAGAAGAAAATGAAAAAAATTCCCTAGCAATCCCTGCCTGGAAGGCTGGATTTGAGAGTGTATGTTGAATTAATACTTAGAAGACTCCGATAATTTCCTGTAATTTGTGCTATTCTTAGTGCTGTTCATTTGACTGTTCAGTTTTATTGATGGCATTCTGTTCTCCTGATGTGCCCCAGGTTTACTTCTTTCTCTTCTAATTTAAATCCCAAGCACAAAATGTTAAGACATAATAGCTTGAAAGCTGGTGAGTTTTCTCTATGCTTTGAGTTCCAACAGTAACATTTTAGCCATCAGCTGAGAGCATGAGAGACTTTTGTCACTTTCAACTTACACCCCTCTTTGGAAAGGTAGGACACACAGGGAAGTACAGTCTAAAGGCTGGAGCCAGTCTGTGGTTTTCAGAGTAGTGGCACTCAAGATGAGGAGTAACTTCATATGGTAAAAGCAGTTTTAGGAACTGAGAAATTGTTTGCTTCCCATGAAGACCTGCTGAAGGCTTAAAAACCTGACTACATTACTTAAAATATTAAAGATTTTGAAGTGTGTGAGATATATTTAAGGTGAATCCCGTAACTTGAAGAGATTAGTTCTTGTCCCAAACATGCAGGACCTAACTCTTACAAACTTGTATTAGAGAATCTACCAGTTCAAAAAAATATTGTTTATTGCACTGATATGCAAAGTTGAGAATCTATTTAATAGGTACGTATGTATGAGGTTGGTGACTACAGTCCAGGCTTTTACTGCATGTAATAAACTTTATTGTTGCTTTAAGTAAATGATGCTACTGTGTGGTCTTTGCTCTAATGAGATTAATTTTCTCAGGTTTAAAAAGACCACACAAAAGAACATTTAGGACACAGTAAAATATCTCTTAATTATGAACTGAGAGTAAGTATTTAATCTTTCAACAGTACTTAGTAGCTTTTGCTTGTATTGCATTAGAAAGGGGGGGAGCATTCCTGTTTATTCCTGTTTCCCTTCTCTGAAGGTAGTTAGCTACTAGTTTTGTGGCATCTGCTGCTTTTTTTTTTTTTTTTAAGGAATGTAATATATACTATAAGGTCTGCCCTTGAGACTGTGAGAAATACTGTGTTTCATTATGAATAGCTCTAAGGGTAAAATTTGCATGTGGTTTAAAAGTGCAGGAGTAATTACATTTTAATATGTAGTCTTCTTGACTACATATTAAGAATATACATATTTAGAATATATTTTGGAAGTTTTTGCTTACTTTATCACAAACTTTGAAGTAACCTTCAAAGTGTGATATTGTGTCCTTCATGTGGGTAATTCTGCATCCTTTTAATGAGCAAAAACTTTTTTCTTCAATTTCATCCTATCTTCAACTAATGTAAATTGTAGTTCATTCTAAAATGTTAGTATACTCTTTTTTCCCAGGTATCTTAGAAACCAGACTAGCAAGATGAAGCTGTTATCTTTCATCACAGATTTCCCTGAGGATCAGAATGTGTCAGATTTTTTAGAGTTTGATAGATTTTTGGGTTTTTGTTTATTTTTGTTTGTTTGGTGTTTTTTTGTTGGGGTTTTTTTTTTTGGTTGTTTTGGTTTGTTTGGTTTTTTTTTTTTAAGTGAAGCAGAGGCAAAAGTACTGCTGAAACTGAATGGCCTGGTCAGGAATGTTTACATTCTCTTTATAGTAAGACCAATACTTTCAAAAGCATCAGGAATGCTACCTAACTTGAAACCTATCAGGTTGTTACTTTTGAAGGATAAGATACTCACCCCAGTGGGATTATCCTAAAGGTGTCTCAAGGTAAATAGTTTCCTCAAAATGAGGAACTTGTAATCTCTAGTGACTTCAAAACCTTCTTTTAGCACCATGGAGATTGGTGTTAATCACATGCTACACTAAAAACCAGAAGCCTTTTACTGAATATCATGCCTGAGGCTCAAAGGTGAGTGATTTCTCTTTAGCCCTTCCTTGTTTGATAATGTGTATTGTCCCTATTTTTAGTATGATTAAGGCACTGCAGTATCTTTAGCATTTCATTTTTATTTCTTTATTTTCTTATAGTCTAAAATACTAATGTTTTTTTTTTCTGAGGCAGTGTTCTTGAAAGTCAGTTTGTCCTGCTTTGCTAGGGAAATCTGAAGTTCATTAGTTATTGCAGTGAAGATTACAGATTGAATTTATGATAATATTTAATACTAGGTGTAATTTTGCTGTTTGTTCTTTATTCCAATTTTGATGTTTCTCAGTGAAAGGTGCTGTCTTTGATACACCTTAAACTAGATGTATTTACCTGTCTAATGACACCTCATACTGTGATTGCTTGGTAGGTGGGCAAACTGCTCTGAAGGAGGATCTGATAAAGTATTTACTTTTCTTTGCAACAGTTTCTGGAAGGAATGTTTGCAGGAGTTTTTTATATTCGTTTTGCTTTGAGGGCAGTTGAACTGATCTCTTTAGACTTTTTGTGGAAGATTGTGCTAGTTTTCTGCTGGGTAGTATTTTGTGTGATAAACAAGAGAAGGGAAAGTAAAATGTGGTCAGGGCAGCTAACTTTTGGGAACTGTGAAAACATAGAGATTATCAAGTGTGTAAACAACCTGCTTGTGAATTATTAAATGACCTTTGAGAATCGTTAGAAAAAGGTAGAGGAATCCGTGTAAAGTGTAGCACATTGTTTCTCTTATTCCATGTAGCACAAAAGAAAAGGGAAAACAAACTGTCTAGTAACTAATATCACAGAATTAAAAATACTTGAGGGTGTTGACAAATAGTCTAAAGTGGAATTTTAATGTTTGTCGCTTCCAGAATCTGTCAAAGTGTAATATGCTTGCAATATCTGAAGAATAATTCTGTGATTTATTATTAAAATGTAGGGTTTTTTGTACTTTGTAGCTCTATTCAAACTTGATCCACAAGGAACTAACTGCATGTTTAAAATGCATTTGCCTGTAATAAGATTGTTCATCCTCTTGCTGAACCAAATTAGGTGTTAAAAGGTGAATCCTGACAACCTGTATTTGCTGCTTTGGGTGTTACTGTTCCCATGGCAGAGTTAGCAGAAGTGTCCTTGTGAGCCGCAGTAGCAGGGAGGCCAGGACTAAACCAGCTTGGGGCAGCTGGCAGGAATAACCTCTGACAGTTCTCCTGCTGAAATTGCCTTTTTTCCCCCCTCTCTCCATCTGCAACTGAATTGTTGATACAGTTCTGTAACTTCTTAAAATCAACAGGATGCATCTAAAACTGCTGTTTTCTTATTGTAAGGCTTGTTATGTTTGGGGCTTTGTTTGAAACATGCTGATAATCTATTTCCACAGCAGTTTATGAAGAAACTTTTGCGTGAGCTGCTGTGATCTCACTGCTTTTTCCTGAGATTGGTGGTAGTTCTCTGCTGGCTGCATAGCAAGCCAGGTTTTGGGGGCAGATCTGCCTGAAAACTAGTCCTAGGAAGAAAGGAACTAATTTTTAGCCAGATCAGTTCCATGAGTTGGCTATAAGGTTGTGCTGAGTACCAGCAAAGAGGGAGAAGGTGGCTGGCAAAGGAACGAGTGGCCAGAGGTTAAAATGGAACAAGACTGTGAAACTCTAGGCAGAGTTGGTGTGGCCCTCCAGTCTGGCATCACAGCATACACTGCTAAAACCTGTACCAATTCTTTTGTCTACGTTATTGAATGCTAACTTTGACAGGGGTATATGAAAAGTGAGGTGGTTGTGGGGAGAACAGCAAGCAGAGAGTGCCCTTTGTAGATGGAAAATTAATCAGTCACCTTAGCACTGTGCTTTTGGCACACTTGAATTTGACAGTCAGCTTTTAAACTTGCCTTTCTGAAACCTGCTTCTTACATGCAAAGTCATATCTGCTTTTCCAGTCTTTCTGACCTGGAAATTCCTTAGTACACCCTTTCACATATCTCCAAGTAGTAGTCACTGCTAAGTATAAGTTCTGTCAGTCTGAAACTGAAATTGTCCTTTCACGAATGTGAAATAGTCTTTCAAGCTGAAAGATGTAAAGGATATAAACAAGGATAAGAACAAAGTTAATACTTCCTTAAATTTTTTTGAACAAGTAAAATTATTGCTAAGAACTGAAAGGTAGTAGTAGTGATATTTTTTTAAGAGCTTCTCCTGGGTTTTTTAATGGCAAAACTTAGAGGAAAAAAATTAGACAGGCTGCTTCTCTCAGTGGAGTTGTAGGACCACAGCAAACCAGAGATCATTTTCCCATGTGTCCTTCACTTTCACACCCGTCCTTTTCTGGTCCCTCTCTTGGACAGAAAGGACTGAGGTCCCTGGCCCTGAGTCATGTTCCTGTCCAGCTTCCTCAAACTTGAGAAGTTATGCAAAGAAAGTAGAAGTTTGATGTACAACCTGGATAAAGGCAAACCCACAGCAATGCAAAAAGAAGTATTTTACAGTCAGTTTATGGGAGGCAAGCATAGCTATGAACCAGGAATTACCCAAGCATAGCTATGAACCATAGGTTTTTCCCAGCACTGTTGCGCTTAATCTGGCAGAGCGAACTTTCCACCTTTCTTTTCATTTCACTCCAGATCATCCCACAGTCTGTTTTGCCCAAGCCTCCTGTTTTCTGTGAGTCTGCTGTCTGCAGGCTTTTGTCAGGGAGTCTTGGGCTGTCAGATGCTGTGACCAGAGCCAGAGGAGCTGGGTATTTTGTTTAGTTTTGCAAGTTTGCAATGGTAGTGCACTGCTTAATTCATCTGCAGTCATGGAACAATTCTTCTGTTTTCACAATTCTGAACAAGAGGAAAAAACCAACCTCCTCTTGAAGTTGAGTTCAAGCAAATCTGTGTTCTTCATAGTCAAAGTATAAGCTGCCTGTTAAATGCTGGTTGCTAATGTTGGATAGTAAATGCTATTTCTTCAGTTTCAGGGAAGATTGAAGTTACTATTTAACTTAGTGGACCAGGAGATAAGTTTGTGGCTGATAGTACTACCCCTCCCCCAGTTGCATACTCCACATTCCTTCAGAACAAATGTTCACTTGTTGCTATAGTGTCTAAGATCAGCAGTCAGGAGGGGGGTGTCTTGAAGGCCTGTGAGTGTTTAAAATGTAAAATCAACCCTTATGTGCAGTCAGATATTTTTGTTGACTTAAATAATTAGCATATCTTTCTTTAGGAAAACTCTGAACTATTTATAAGACAGCACAGGCATTTTTCATTTTTATGTTGCTTTTGAAGTGCAAAAAAAAGTAACATGAGGAAAAACTTCATTCTTCCTCCTTTTCGCATTTCTGATGTACAAAAGGAGCTCAAAACACTTAAGGAGCCTTAGCTCTTGTGTTAATTAGCATTAGCTTCCCTTTCCATCACAGCAACTAGACTAATGGAACTGAAATTACAAGATCAGCAAGATGAAAGGTCACTAGTGAGGAAGAGGATGAATAGTCATATTTTCCTTCTTGAAAGTAAAACTAGGCCTTTCAACAACAAAAGTTCTTCTAATATAGTTTGCAGCTTAAGAAGCAGGAGCACTTGAACCAAAAACCAATTTGTATCTCTGAGAACTCTGTCCTGACATCTGAAAGATAAGATTTGATCCGTATCTAGTCTGAGTCTTGTGTTCTAAACAGTAATTCCCATGTACCTGTAGGAGCTCCTGTGTTTAAAAACAAAACAAAAACCGCTTCCCATAAATGAGTTTCCCACTCTTGGCAAAATGTATTATAGCAGATCCACAAAAATATTCAATTTTTTCATTTTGCTGATGCATCAGTTTATCCAAGTTGCAACATAAAAAAACATGGATACAAATAATTTTGGTATGTCTGACAGCATCGAGTTAACAGCTGTGATTGTCATCTTAATGATCTTGACTTCATGAAGCTTTCATAGACTAAACCATTCATTTTCACAGGTTTTGGTGGAAGTGTTTGTTCTTCCTATTTATGTAGCTAGGTCACAGAACTGAAGCTGACTTGTTTCTTAATTCTGAGCAAATGTTCATCTAATCTGACAGTTTTAGTGATTTGATTGTTAGGTCTAATGTCTTGGTAATGGATTAGAGTTAGAGCAGCATGGCAGGGTAGAAGGTTTGGTACAGAGCTTGAACCTTGATTTTTGTAGGTGGCTGTTTCCCTTTTTTCAGGAAAGCAGGAACTTTATGGGGACTTACTCCTTTGTCTGCCTAAAATGCCCCTTCTGGATGGCGGAGGTGACTCATGTAAGGCTGCAGAAAATAGTTATGTTTGAGTTAAACTTTCATCTTAATGACATTTGTTACAGAACAGTGTAACTGCAAAACCTAGGACTTGAGGAATTTTCTTTTGTAGAGGCTGTGATTTAGCTGAACAAAGGATTTTTTCCTTTTCACCATTTTTTTTCTCGTTTATTGCTTGAATAATTTCTTGGACTAATTTTTAAAAGTATGTAGGAATTCTTACTTGCCAATTACAGTTATTTTTAGTTGAGAAACCAGTTTTAAGTTAACAAAACTTGCCTCTTCAGTCTTGTTTTCTTTGTCATGACTGAACTGCTTCAGATATTTAAGCTATTTTAGTAATATAACATGTTCCCTTTTTCAAGTATGTTGATTCTCTCTGTTGTGCATAACTTGGGCTCAGGGCCAACAGGTGGGTGTTGCAGCAGTTCATGATGACAGTACAAGTTCTGTTAGTACTGCTTATCTGTGAGACACAGGATGACCGTGGGATTGTGGATGTTGCTACACATGCATGCTAAAGGGAGGAGGAAGTTCTTATTTTGGAAGGAATCGGGTGTTCTTCTAACTCTTGTAATGTCTCAGTCATTTCCCGGTTTTAGAAATCTGCAAATGGGAAAGATCTAGTGAGGAAGTTTCAGCAAAGATGCATTAAAAAATGAAAATGAAAAAATAATTGAAAACCTCAATTGCAGGATTGTAGATCAGGAAGTTGCAGGAAATATTTTTGTGTGGTGGAATTAAAGCACCTTCATGCCTTTTCAGAAAGAGGCTTTAACATCTTTAGGACTTGGGGCCAAATGTTAGTTTTGTACTTAGCATTTCCAAGTTCTTCTCTAAGTATTACGTTTAAATTTTTCCAGTTTATGTAGGTGTGATTTTTTTAGGGCTCTGTGTTGTGAGGAAATGTAACATCTCAGTTAATGCTCTACTTCTGGACTACAGCTATAGTCTTAGCTCTAGTTTTAAGATCAGATGTCACTGAAATAGTTATGGACATGGTATTCCTGAAGCATTAGCTAAAGACTGCTCAGTGTTCACAAATTCATCTTGCTATTTTAGTGTTGATAGTGGTATCGAATGGTTTCTTTAGTAGAATGCTTTTCTGTGGGGTTTTTTGTTTGTTTCTCCTGTGGATGTTTTATTTCTTTCATTCATTCATTGTGTACAGGGTATATAAGGTATTTTGTACTACCACAAGCAGTGGTAGTACAAAATGGAACTAGAAGATCTGTCCAGTAGTTGTCTAGTGCTGACAACAAGTGGGAAGAAAGTGTTTACTGGAATCACTGGAGGTGCAGAGCAGCGGAAGCCTGGTAGCCAAGAGAATGGGCTGTGGTCTCAGCTCACAAGTAGGTTATCCACTCCCAACAGATGAGCAGTTGAAGGAGGCAGCTTTTTTGAGGGATAGTTCTATATCCTTTGTGCTGTGTTGAGTAAGCTGCAAATTGTTTATCTGAAAGCTTAGCAGCATACATGAACTGTGATAGTTGAGTGAAGACAGTTCCTGAAGGGCCTTGAGAAAGTGACTGTGATAAATAGCTTATGCCAGTGGTGAAGAAGGGGAAACTAACAGTAGGATTGAGCCTGCAGAGTGGTCAGATTAAATGCTTTCTGGTATTCATGTTGAAGCCCTTGTGTTAAGGATGAGCAAACAAATTCAGCAAGCAATGGAGTACTCCTTCTAGCTGTAGTTGGCTTCAGATAATGACTAGACATGAGATTTTACAGAAGGTGCCTGCGAACTTAATGTGGAAAGAAAGCAATAGGTCTGGATCATATAAATTTTTCATTTAGTATTGATGCCTACCTTTAGGGATACTAGGGAGAAACAACTGGGTAAATCCAGAACCACAAAGCAAATGCTTTCTGTGGTGTTTTTCACCTTTCTGTTGCAAGGTATTTATGAAGAAATACTACTAAATAATAACACTGTTTATAATACTATTAAAAAATAATGTTGAAATGTACAGTGAGTTACTGTGGTCTTTTGGGAACTGCAAGTGCTAGTGTGACATCAATTGCTGCCTTAATGATAGTGTTATTGTGTTTTCTCTTTATACAAAATAATCAAAAATGCTTTGGTGTGAAATAACTGATACCAAAACACTGTATTGCAGTGGGGATTGACTGTTCCTGAGTCTAGTAAATGGGAAGATTTTTAAAGTATTTTCTTTGGACCATTCAAATGGCTCTCTGTCACCTGTGTGAGTTATGCAGTCAGGCTTTACTCTCTTGGGTGGTTGTTTCTGCAGGACTTCTGTGAAGGAACTTCAAATAGTCCTTAATCCTTTATGTTCACCAGCTTTCTAGACAACTAATGTTACTAGCTGCTGCTTTAGTGATTTAAATACCACTTAAAATCTATGTTGATTTTAAAGTGTAACTTTTTTCTTTTAATCAACAAACCAGAAATGGACTGCTATCACATCCTATAGCAGTCCATAATTGTGTTTAAAAGATCCTTTAAAATAAAATCACGAAGTAACACACCCCTTGTTTAACACCAAATAATCTCATAATCCTGGCTTTGTGTAGTCTTTTGAAAACTAGGTGGGCAGGCAGCAGTAAAATAGCTTCTTCACTCAGTCAGTGGCTTAGGCTAAAAGTGGAAGGAGCAGGCATGTAGAACAAACAGCATTTTAGACTAAAATTAACATGAGTTAAAGGTTAAGTATTGTTTGATAATCTCTTGATGTTGGTTACCAAAGGTTAAATTTATTTTATTTAGAATGAATAAACTGTAACTTTGATACTGCCCTGTCTGTGTACAAGTTTGATATGGTATGATCAGCCTGCTGGTGAATCTTTCATTTTCAGATTTGTTCTTTTTTTCAGAAAATTTGTGCTGTAAATGTTGAGTGAATATTGCTTCATATACTCTCTGAACTTGAACCAGTATGCAAGGAACATAGTTGCTTAGAGCATAAGAGTTCTCCTTTTCTTTTAGCAGTGTCTTCCATTGGCAGCTGTTCAGTCTAGTGACTGTTTGACTAAGTTTTAGTGAAATATCCTTGAATAAGAAATAAGTAACTAGTCACTACTAGTGGTATCGTTGCCTTTCCCAATGGATATGATTTTTTTGTGAGCTGTGGCTGATCAGATTTATTGCTAATGTATTCATACTGAAGAATATAGCCTTATGTCCAGTTCTAACTTAAAATGTGCTCTGATACTGCTGAAGCGTTATCGTCACCTAGCTTTGTTCTTAATCTCTGGGAAGATTCAGGGAAATGAACAGTGACTAAAATGACCATGTAGTGTTTTCACTCTGATTTGTCAGAAACAGGTAAGTAAGGAAACACTAGCAATTTTCATTACTGGTTTCTGGTCTCTACATTTTGGGTTAATAAAAGATTAAAATATTCTAAAGTTTAAACTGCATGGCTGAACACATCTAGGTTAGTTGACTGGAATCTCAAGCCTAGTAGAATAAAAAAATTAAAGGCATGTAGTGTTCAGTGTATTGAAATAGATTAAAAGCTGCATTGTGGTAGGTTATTTTTCTGAAAGGCTTCCCCACTTTAACAAATGGGGAGTTCATCTATGAATTTAAATGTGAAATGAATGTGAAGTAACAGCTTTTCTGCTGATTTCAGTTGGCAAACCAACAAAAGGAAAATATGTAACTGCTTTCAGCATAGGCAGAATTAGAAGATTTCGATTATTCTGATGTATTTTGCATATGCAGCTATTTTATTGACTTCTGAAAGTTATTGTTTTAAGACATCTTTATTTCTGTAACTTTAATTTCTGAAAATTAATTTAGTCTGGCTTTGCTCTATATATGTAGTCAAGAAGAACTTCTTACAAAAATTCTGACTTCAAAAGTGCAGAATTGGTCCATAACTAAAATGGGGTGTGCATGTTAGCCCAGTTTAATTAAAAAAAACACCACAGCTCAAGGTCACATCAGAGGCTAATCAGCATGGTTAGTGGTCAAATCTAAATTGATAGACTGCTGTATTTTGGCCAATCCCTGGTAGCAAATGACAAATTTGAAAGGGTTATTTGGGCATTTGTGATGCATAACAAAAGTTCATCATGCTAGAAAACTTAACCTGGAAGGCTGAACTAATGGGGGATAGTTTTGTGTTTTACCCAGGAATATTTTTTCTCCAAAAATTGCAAGCCTGCATATACACAGTGCTTATTTCAAAAAGTAAAGACAGAACTTCTACCCTTAAAATAGAAAAAAAACCCAAACCCTAACTAACAGGTGCTTTTTTATTTTAATCTAAATTTGTGCAGCCTGATTTTAAGATCAAATTTAGTAGTTTAACTGTAAATAAGCAATTGACTTACCAAATGTTAAATGCTTTCTTGTATTACAAAAACATTATTTGTGTGGAATAACTGAAATCAAACAGTGCTACTTTCAATATACTGTATTCAGTGAGCTGTTTGCAGGAGGTTTCAATGCATTCTCACTGAACTGGGTTAGGATATTGCTCTTCTCAAAAAAAAACCCTTACAAAACTCTATGCTTTTATTTCAAATACAGGGATTTGGGTTACTACTTTTATTACTTTCTTTTCCTCATTCCTAATCAAATTTCACATGTCCCTAGATTTTCCTCATTGAAATAATTTCTTAACTGATTATTTTCCATAAATTGTCGTTTTTTTGCTTCAGTACAATATGGTTAGAACATTGGTTGGAGCACATGTCGCCAAAGACTGTGAATTTGGTGTGGTGTGTTTTAATGATGCCATGACAACCGGGGTTGCCGTGATACTGATGAACAAAAAGGCTAGGACTAGCTGTCTTGCTAATTTGGAAGCTTCAAGTACAATGTTTCTTGACAGAGAGATGGGTAGGCAGCTTCTAATTCTGCCTTGTGCACAGGGTAGAAAAGTGATGACTTCACTAGTGCCTTTAGCAGCTTCCAGCCTTGCTAGAGATTTTGCAGGAATACATTTTTCCAGAAATTCTCTGAGTGTTTCAGTGAATTAAAATGTTTCCTTCCTTTCATCTGCAGCATGTAGCCACATAAAGGAAGAAATATGGTAGCTAAGACTGCTGCTTTCTCATCACTCATGAACTACCACTGCCAACAAATATCTCTACCACCTTTAAAGGAAAAAGTTTTGTTCCTTTTATATCCATACAATCAATGAAAATCATGTCTAATTCATATGTAGTTAGACGTATGCCTATAAAAAAGCTTCTTCAACAGTAGACCAGACAGCAGGGACATAGATAACTTTGCTATGGTCAAACCACAATCAGTGTAAAACGTGTTTTCACTGTGTGTCTGATTAATTCATGTGGTCTTTTGAATGTGGTAGTGAACTCTGTTAAATCAGACAAATATGCCAGGCTGTTAATCGTGTTAGAATGAGGCTGACAGAGAGAGGAGGGCAAAAAGAAAATGATGGTTTAATCTGGGACTGTTTGCCAAACTGCAGATGTAGGACTTAGGTGATTTCCACACAGTTCATTGTTATGTGATTGTTTTGCCTACTCTGTGATGCTCACTGGGAAGTCTCATAGTCTGGATCAGGTTCAGACCTGAGTGCTGACAGTGTCCTAGTATGCAATGTGGACATAGATGAAGATGATGATAATGTGAATTTAGATTAAATCTGTTTTACTTTGGATCAGCTTTATTCCAATGCTAATTTTTTCCCTGCCCTAGGTGGCATAACTAGTGATACCATGTAATCCTTCTATATTATGTACTAGAAACAGGATATAATTTACCTTAAGGTCAAAAATGAGATTTTTAGTAAATAAGAGTGAATGGTCTCTTAGCCAAGATATTGGTCTTGCATATTGAAATGTTGGTTACTCAAACATCTTTCTTCTGAATCCTTCCAAGATTGAAAGTGATGAGGAGCTGATTGCATTCTGTAAGGTGAAACTTCAATAAAAAGTTCTGAGTCTAGATATTGGGGAAATTGCTTCCCAGTTTGTGTGCTTGTTCTCACCACCATCCTGCAAGACTATTTTGTCTGGCCTGTTTGTCCTGAAAGAGGCCAGGATTTATGAAGAAGCTGTGAAAAGGTGCTTAAAACTGGAATCAAGACTCCTGTATTTCAGTAGAAGGGGAGGTGAAGTACACACGCTTCAGCTAATCCCGGAGAACAGATTTACAAAGGGAGTTCTCAAAATGAGGACTAGACCTAGTGAGAGTGATGGCTACAATGGGCATTTAGGTGTTCTCATCAGTTCATTTATTCTACTGGAAATGTCCATAGACTGAGTTCTTGGTAGATGCTGATCATAGTGAAGGCATAGTGTGTTCATAAAGGTAGATGGAGAAAATATTTGTGCAGAAATCCAAGTTACCTTGTAAGATTTTGACAAATGGGGTGAGTTTATGTAGATTTCCCCCCAGTCTAAAGAGACTGGTCTGTGTATATAAACTTGTGGCTGTAGAGAGTATGCATGGTGGGTTGTTCCACACTGTGTAACATTCTTAAAAACTATTTGAATGCATGACATAATAACATCTTTCTAATTGTAAAAAGCTTCTAATGGAAAGCTGGACCTTATTACATGTTGTCAGCTAGAATATCTGCTTTGACAGTCTCACATGCATTCTGACTCAAAGAATTTTGCAGGGCTGTGTTACTTTTCAGTTGTTTTATCTAGATTGCTCCCCTGTCTCTCATCAGTGTGACCAACTTCCGTTCTAAACAAACTTTTAGCCACAGCAAAACAGTAGTTGTATTAGTGGTTTCCCTTCTTTTGGGACTGGTGGAAATCTGGTAGTAGAGAGTCTGCTGCTGTTAGAAGGCCTTAATATTCTAGGTGGAGAAGCAGTAAGTAGAACTGGGTGTGCCTCTTCTGTGTGGGTCTGCAGAGCAGTGTAGTGGGGAAAAGACTGTTAGTCTGTATTTAAACTTATCCTGGCATACATTTGTTGACATAAACAACTTCAGAAATGTTTGGGCCAACAATAAATCAGGTCAGACAAAAGAATGCCAGCCAACTGACACAGCAGTGCCTTTCCTGACTGTGTGTATTGTGACCAGCCCTGACTTGGCAGGGAGGGTGACTGGTGCTGACAAGCTTGATGAGCAAATTTGATTTTGTTTTGTGTGAATAGAATCCATAGCTGTAAGGACATTATTGCTTTGTAACTTACTAAACAAACACTTCCCTTTGAGAAATATGTAAAATTAGAAAATATTTAGATTATGCTTTTGCATTAAAGATGGGTGAGCTGTTATAAAATGTGGTGACCAAAACCATTGAGGAGTGGGAAGCTAATGACAGTAGTGTGCAACTGAGATGGCTTGGCAAACGACAGACTTTCCAGCTGCTTAGTACTGTCATTCTTGTATATTAGGCTTGTCAGCTTTGAATACATGTTTTTTCACCCTGTTCTTCTTTCTCCACTTCTCCTACAGAGTATGCTTTGATTTGGGAAGAGCTTGTTTTCAGCTCTTTTGAAGGACAGCTCAAACCCCAATGAAAGAGTTGCAGATAGGCTACCAAGCCTTTTTTTTTTTCCCCCTTCAGTTTTAAGAGCTGGTTTTTTCTTTTTGAGAGGTAGGGGGCTGACTCATTCCTCCAGGAGATTGCAGGAAACTAGTCACCTGAGTGAACAGCTGAACTCAAGTGCTCAGCAATAGCCTCTGTGTTGCAGGATCACTGCAGTCACTGCTTTAGAATTCTATGGACTTTTCATTTCATTCTATTAACCTTGAGAGATGTTTTAAAGTAATATGGCATCCATTGGGGGAGGACTTCCTGCTGACTTCATGTGCATCAGTGAATGTGTACAGTGATGTGAGGGACAGAAGAAAAACTGAAAGTAAATATTTTTTATGGCTACTTCAGTTAGATTGACTTGCTTCAGGTATTCATTGGAGACACATTTCCTTGTGCATTCCTTTCACTGTAAGCAGTGTTTGCTCTATCATTGTTTGATCTCAACCATTTTCAGACTTTTTAGCATTAAAACTGTGTTTCTGTTGATCTGGCATATTTGGACTGTTTTGCTACCTGAGGTTTCTAAATCTGTCCTGAACAGGAAATCTCTGGTTTAGTGTCTGTTTGGTCTCAATCATTGTGAATGCAGTGTAGTTGTGGTTCCTGATGATTTCTGCCCCCACCTCTCCCCAAGCACCACTTGTCACAGACCTTTTGTCTTCTGGAAGCACAGAAACAATGTTTCAGATATTTTGTAAACAAATGATACAGTGATGGAATACAAAGAAATCTAAGTTGGGTGTAGCCAGACCTTTGCTTTTGAGAGTACAAATAAGTAATCTCCTGCTTGACTGCATTATTTTAGTGATAGTGTTCTCCTGGATGGTATGATAAACATTTAATTCAACTCAGAGGTTGTTTTCAACTAGCATTTCCCTTTGAAGCTTGTTACTTCTGTTTCAGACTTGAAGAGGCTTGTGTCCACTTCAAGATTTTTCTTTCTTTCTTCCCCTTCTCACTTATTTTGCCTTTTCCCCCAGCTCTATTGTTCTGGGAAGATATATTATCAAATTTTAATAAGAAGAAACTGCATTTTGGGATAAATTTTGCTTTAATTAGTCTTTGGGGGGGTGGGGTTTTCTGTCTTCACCAAACACATAAGGAACCTTAAGAGACTTTTTTGACCTATAATGACAAGTCTGTAGTTGTGAGTCACATTGAACTCTCAAGAATAATTCATGGTGTTTGATGTATATCTGTGATACACTCCTTCCTGAGCACTCTCAAACTGACAGTAATCTGTAGATTGGTTGGGCTGCTTTATGGCCTTGTTTCCCCTCCCTTATTTGCTACGGGTCCAAAAGTCTACCTAGCATGTTGCCAAAAGGATCTGGCTAATGGGGTATGGGTGTTCTGATCCCATGATTAGGAGCTCTTCTCTCCAGACACAAGTGAGCATCTGTGTGTCAGAAGGCAGGGACACCATCGTCATCTTGGCAAGGCAAGAGGTGCAGTTCTGGTCAAATGGTGCACTTGTGCAAACCATCTCTAATCTACTGACCACAATATTCATGCCCTTCGTGTGAGGACTGCATATATTCTGCTTAGACAGAGACAGCTGATGGGGATGGTTTGTGGCATATAGTCTTCAAATACCTTCATAAAAGCCCATCCATCCCAACTCTGCCAATAAAAATAATTAGTTCTGATGAAAGACTGTGGAATAGTTGTCTGCCTCTGGAGGTCTGTAAGAAGAGATAAGATACAAGCTCCAAGGACTACCTCCTTAAGAATTTAAAAACTTAAGTCTACATACTAGACATATTTCTTAATGAACTAATTTGAATTACCTCTAACTATTAATACCCTAATTCCTGAAGATAATGTTAACATTACTGTAATTTTAAGATATATTTTCTATGTTGTCTGATCCACTTTGAGTATGTGGGCATCAGTACAGCTTTGCTGGTTTTCGTTTTCATCACTGCCTTTGCCTGGAGCTGCCTGGTGCTCCCAACAGCATTTATTATTGCATTGATGGAGTACAAATGATGGATTAAAGCCTGAAGGGGCCATTAAAATTATTTGTTTTCCTTTTGACAGCTGTAACATTTTTCTGAGTGTTAAAAGGTGGCAGTGGCCATACTGGCTTAGGCTAAAGCTGTGTCTAACCCACTGTCTGAGCTGTGATGATTGCCAAAATTGAATAGTTAGAGAAAAGTAAAAATGAGAGATTGGACATATGCTCTGAACTGTTTTTGCTTAGTAGAATTCTTGAGCTGTTACAAGTTACGTTGGTTTAGTACAATGCTTGGTAGTTCAGTAGAATAAAGTGTGGAGTAGTTGAATGAAAAGTTGTGAAGGCAGGTTCAAAAGGAATTAAGTTAATTCAGAGGCAGCAGTTCCGTTTTGCGTGTAGGAACAGCTGTGGTGCAGCAGTCATGGATGCTGAGGAACTGGACTGCTGAAAGCAGCCGGTCTGGTCTAGCCTCCTAAGCAGCAGCACCCACGGGCTGTGCAAGGCACAGGCCAGAACTCATGGCCAGAGCCACCAAGGCATTTACTGACTCATTAGTAACCCACGGGGAAACTTAACTTGTCCAGTCTCTCCTTGTTTCCATGTAAACTTCTTGTGTCAATGCTGTATTTTGGCAAGAAATACCACAGGTCTCTTACATGAAGAATCACCCTTTTCTGTTTTGAAGCTCCTGCTTGCTCACTTTAATCACCTGAGGTGTGTTACATAGAATTGAAAGACATGGATAAGCAATTGATTCTACCTGGGATTTTCATGCCTTTTAAAATTTTTTGATCTTCTTTCATATCCCCTATAAAACATTTCTTGTCCAAGATTGCAGCTTCTACCATTGCTTGGAAATTGCTTCAAGCCTGGATTGCTTTCCCCATTAAGTTCTGAACTCTGAGCTATAGTATGCCTTTAGATCAATGTGTGTTTGTCATAAACAACCTCTGCTGCTATGTGGATGCACTGAATCATGGCCATGTTGAGTACCAGGCTTTTGACATTTTTTTGCCTTAGCTGTGTTTGAGTCAGTTAAAAATTATTATATGTAGGTGTAAATGAAGATAAAGCCACAACTGGTTTGGGGTTTTTTTTTAACAAGTTACATAGAACTTCCCCAATTTACTGCTGTGTAAGATGGGTTTTCTAGACTTTTGTGTGTCCTGTTACAGATAGAGCTTCCTTGTCCCTTCCAGCAGGAAATGTGCCCGTGAATGGTAGATAGTTTTTACCTTTAGTGTACTTCCTGAGTCAGGGTTTTTTCCTTTGACAATGTATAACACAGTCTGAGTTGGAAAAAAAAAATCTCCTGATATATGGCATGTAGGGAAATAAAGCCTGAAGCACAGCGGTCCTTAGGAGACTTGCTATTGTACCTGATACAAACATACATAATTTGTGTGTAGGCCCCCCACCTGCACACCTGGCAACAGTGATCTACTGTACTGATGTGTCATGTTGTACTATGTGGAAAAATTTAGGTGCCTTTAGCCTAAATATAATGTCTTGTCACCAGAAAAAATGGCTCTGAGTTGAAACTATTCTCTGAGCAACAGCAGATCAATTTGCACTGTACTGTAATCGTCTGTATTGACCTGTTTGTTATCATGGCCACAGACAACACAGAATTGCCTCTGCTCGGTGGGGAAGTGAGTCAGCTTGTATTAGATCCTCTTTTTCTTTTTCATAAGCTAGACTTTCCTGAATTTGAAAGCTTTTTACCACAACTTGCAACGCAGCACTCTAGCACATGAGAAACTTTAATTCCATGCACCAGCACCTCTTCTGTAACAGAACAGAAGAGCTTGTGGTTTAACCTGTGCTATGGATGCAATGAGAAGTATTTTTTTTTTAAAAACTAAGATGGGGTAGGGATTTAGACGCTCATAGCAAGAGGCATATGCTGTAAAAAGCATCACTATCTTGGAGTGTGTGTTTGAGAATTTTTCTGATTAGTCCTAATTTAGGTGTTCAAGTTACTTACCAGGACTGGTGTGCTTAAAAACAGACCTTTGTAGAGCTAGACTTATATGCTAAAGATACTTAAGATTTTGCTAATACTTTAATTAAAAATGAGCCAACATTTGCCAGAAATTTTAATTTACAAATATACAGAAATGATGTTGAATTTGTATCAAAGAAATACTTAATGAACAATCAAAATCTGCTTTTGTTTATGCCTTTTCTCGTATATGTAATTATCAAAATGGTGGTTGATGAAATGTCATGAGAAGATGATGGTGGTTTAATTCAGAAACCTTAGGGTATTGGTGTAGAATTCACCCCCCTCCCCTTTTTTAAAGTATACTTGCTTGACTTTTTGTGAGAAATAAGTTTGTGTAAATGATGTACAATATTGCAAGTTTACTATTGGCAACTGCTAGTATAACTCTATCTTTTAACAATTTCTTTATTCCAAGTAGGCTCCGCTTCAATATGGGCTAGAATTCCATGCAGTTGAATACCATCAATGTGGTTTGTAATGTGATTGCATGTTAATTCACTGTTTTAATGTAGTTTCTCCTTTACTTTTTTCAGAAAATCATGATGGCCTGCATCAAGTAGTACATGAACGTCTGGGGGAGTTGCTACGTGTTTTAAAAGCAGTGATAAACAAACATCAGACTCTAAATTCAGTTGATATTCTTAGTGCTGCAGGAACAGTTATTGCAAAGGTAAAAGGTAAGGAATAGCTACCTTTCATATTCATGGAAAATTGTCGTTAGTAATTGTAATTAGACTTGATTGACTCTGGCTTGGAGTTATAGATAGAATTTTACATGTATGGAGGAAACTGGGGTCTTTCAAAGATTAATACTTTAATACTTGTTTAAAAAAATACTTTCCCTAAATGAAGAGTAATACTAAGTAGCTTGTTCTCTCATTGATGTGATAAAATTCTGCTTATAGGAAGCTAAGTGCAAAGCCACATTGAATTCTAAAAACACAAGCATTTGATTTTACGCTTTTCTTTACCTGAGTATCACAGAATAATATCACAGAGTAATAAATCTGGCATTTATCCACTTTGAGATTTGCCAAGAATCTTTGCCTAATTCTGTGAATCTATAGGGATGGTATTGTATTATATCAAGTGAAGAAATCTCTGAGCAATCCAAATCTGAATGGTTGAACAGTTATAAATTCCACATGTGGATCATAGCCATTTGTCAATAAAGGTGGCAGTAGCAACAAGAAAGTGTTGCAGACATGTGTTAATACTTTCTACTGTTGATCTTTGCAGTTCTCGGCCTGTCAGAAAAATGCAAACAGTGAAGCACTCAATTGCTCCAGCCTCATAAACCTGTTCCTTCTCTGTGTAACCTTTGACCGCAGCTCTTCCTACTCTGTAGTCTGGTATATTACTGTGGAACCAGCTTTGAGTAGGGTTAAATCTCTACCTCTTGCCTGTGTAGGATATCTTGCTTCAGAGCCACATAGCTTAGTTTTTCTTCTTCTTCTAGGCTTTCCCTCTTGTTTCCTATTTATCTTGGTATGTCTGAAATATGTTGTTGATTCAGTGAAGTGGGAATATCACTTAAAATGCTAATGTGTTTAGCTTCTTGATTCCTATATATTGGATTCTTCCAAGCTTCTTATGGATTCTTCCTATTGATACATAGTTTTGCCAGTTTGTTTGATCTTGGCAGGTACTAGCAGACTACTTTGCATTTTCTTTGTGTTACACGTGGTATTTCCTATAGTTCTGTGCCTGGTATTTCACATGATCGTGGGACAGGACTGTAACTTCTGAACTTGCTTTAGAGGTTTGTACATAACAGCAGAAATGCAGAGGGTATCCCTCTGATGCCTTAGGATTTAGCTTTTATATTTTTCAGATCCTATACTGCTTTCATGTGTAACTCTAAAACTCCATATAGCCTGTTAGCTACTTTTCTCCCATTCTGGTTAGACATAACAAATCCTCTCTAGGCCTGGACTCAAGGACACCTTGTTGTCCCAGGCCCCGAAATATGTTAACTAAACTTCTAGAAGGGGGGAACAAACTTGGGGTAATGACATCATTACCTGAAACTGTAATTCGAGAATTAACCCTCATATGCAAATGGACCAAACCTATAAAAGTGTGAAAAACCCCTGACCCGACATGCATTTTGGGTGTAGCCCTAGGGCTCTGTCTGTAAGTGTACCTTATTGAAGGCCCTTCAATAAATACCTGCTTTTATTCTCTTAATCTTGTCTAGCCTCTGTTTTCAGGTAGCCACTCCAAGGCATCACCTCTTGGTGCTGTTTGCTTGTTGATCATGGGGAGAGTTAAGTACACACATACAGTGGTAGTCAATGTTTAGTGAACATGTTAATTGTTTAGTGAACATAATTCTACTTCCACCTTAGACAAGCTGTTTCCATGCTTAAGTGCTGTGGTGAGATGACTGTGTCCTCTATTTTGCCCTAATTTTAGTGGACACAGGACAACGTTCAACTGTTCTTTAATTCAAGAAATGTTGAGGAAAAGTGACCTAAGGTATGCAAGTAAATCATATTACATCAGCCTTTGCTAAATCATGTTTTCAAAAACCACTGCAATATCATCTATCCTCCCTGGACTACATAGTTTATTAATATTCTTGATGTGCAATGCCCCATATTAATCACAGTCTGTGCTGTCCAAGTTCACAAGGTAAACTAGTAGAATAATTTTCCTTGTCTTGCATGTAAGGCTGTTGATCGAGTCCATAATTATGTTGGCTTTTTGTGAATTTTTTGTGTATACTTTAAAAGTCCATGGAAGTCCAAGGTCACTTTCTATAGTTCTAGTGCTGAGCCAGTTTTCCAGATCTGGATTTATCCTTCTCACTCCTACCCCTTTACTTCAGAAATGGAGAATTAAGCACTTTGCTGTATTACATAATCCATTCCTCCAGAGTACTTGCAGCTTTCTGAATTTGATGCCATACTTTTTTTCTCTTCTTGGTGCATAGTGTTCTATCATACATTTCAACAGCGCTGAACCTTGTGCAGATGCATTTGTGTTTTGTATGTTTCCTTATATGCTTCTGTTTCTACCTGTTTTTATGAGTAGCTGTTATTTGAATGGGGTTTTTTTAGGATTCATTCATTTACCTTGATAGTGAGAAGAAGAAATAATTTTAGTACTAAGGGGGTTTTTTTGGCAATGCACATATTCACAAATACTTTTTACTTTTTCTCCCCTGAACAGATCTAGTTGTTTGCTCTTGAAATAAACTAGTAAGACTTGTATTGTAGACTTCACTCTCCGTTAACATATTGTGTTTAAGAGGAGCTACAGTCGTGGAGGGATTGCGTTATTTTGCAGGGGGGTTGGAATTAGATGAGCTTTAAGATCCCTTCCAACCCAAACCATTCTGTGATCCTTTGGCTGACATAAATACAAACTCGCTCTGTGGCAAACAGTCTTTCCTGTGATCCAGGCTGTGTGACCTGGCCACACAATTGCAAGGAAGGTGAACTCCAGATCACAGTAAAGATGGTCTCAGTCAGTACTACCTCAATATTTGTAGCCATTGATACAAACAAGTACTTTGATATGAAGATTTTTGTAATGCCTGTCAGTGCTTGCTTGGATACATACTGTATTTGTCACACATCTGGAGATGGAAATGGGGACATTCAAGACTTCAAGACTCTTTCTGACCGATGCTTCAGTCCTACTTCTCTGGGAACAGTGAAGCCTTTGCTGTATGAAAACAGAGTACCTCCCCCAGCATAATCTGTGGTAAATGTGAAGGTGGTTTGCCTTTAGCACCTGTTTGGTTTTTACAGCTGTTTTTTTTCCTGAGGATCATACTGCTCCAAGTTTATATTCAAACTGAAGTGTATGACTGCTGGTACTGAGAAAGCGGAAATAAAAATACAGCATGTTGTGGTGGTTGTAAGCATATCAGACCTCAGGTTTGCTTACAGTGACCTGTCTGTAACACATGCATTCACAGGTTTTCAGCTGTGGTTATTTCACTAGAGGTAATGCAGCCTTTGAATAAACAGGAAGCTACAAGAATGTGAGGAGCTGGTAGAACATATCCAGTATCCTTTTTCCTCTGTCTTCCCTGTCTTTGTTAATGTGACATTATGAACAGTTCATGTGACTCATCTGTTTCTTGTCATTGGAGGACAGAACTATAAAAAGATATGGAAGCACTCTGTAGTTGGATTTATGACTAGAAAGAAAATTAACCTGGCATGGAAAAATTCTGATGTTTATTTAGGAGAGGATGAAATAGAAACAAGCTGGGATTTACACATGATTCCACCTCCTGGTTTTTGAGTCTTTGCATAATGTCAGGGTTTCAAATCTACTTTGTCTTTGGAACTTCATACAGGAACAAGCTGCTATTATAACAAACAAATGCCTTTTGCTCTTCATTAAATCAGTTACAATAACTTTGGAACCTTAGTGACTCTGTCGTGTGTTCTCATAACTATGACAAGTTGCACCAGGCTTTAAACATAACGTCCAGTGCAGATAGACTACCCCCTTTAGATTACTGCAAGTGGGAATATTTTGAAGGCTAACAAAAATTAGAGTGCTTGTGACTCTCTTTCAAGCCTCTCAGCCATTTCTTAGGACCTTCAAATGGGCATGATACAAATGTGCTTGTGGTTCTGCTTTGGATGTCCAATGCTTTTCCTTTTAGACAGATTGAAGAAAAAACTAGGTGTAACATGTTATCTGAATCTTGCTACAGAGAATCATGCTTGGCAGTACAGGCTTGTCAGACTTGTACTAGTTTGGACTGAGGTTGAAAAAATGGCGGTGAGAAGAGTGGGACATGACACATTGGATTTCTCTGGTTATATCGTGAACATGACATGGTTCACTGGGCCTCTTTGGACTCTACTACTTATACATGCCTACTTGAGTGCTTAATGAAGAATGTCTTTTAAATGACACCTCACTTGACCTGGAAGAATTGAGACTTACTGAAGCATCTTGCTTGGAACATGTTCAGACTCCTGTTTCTGTAAGTCACTTCCCGTTCTGGCACAGCATCATATTTGTAGTTATTTTTCCACTCGGTGCCTTTAAATAGTTGATGGCTCCAGAGTACATGATTCTCCTGATCCCATGCTGAATTCAAGTTTGTACTCTTCTTCTGCTCTTAATTACACCCTTTGACTTAATCACTAGAATGAGCACTGATTCCTGGTAAAGCTGAAAGATACCTTTGTCTTGTAGAAATTTAGGCATAGTTTTTTTTTGTAGTAGTTCTGCATCAAAAAGAAATACCTCAAACAAGATGAAGTAATTTCGGTTTTGTTGGTGTATCTATGATGATTTTTCAGAGCAAGATTTATTATGGAAGGAGTAGGAAACAGTTCCTTGAAATTGTCTTATTGGCATCCAGCTCAAGTTGAGGAGGCTGCCAGACCTGGTAGTAAGTACAGGCTGGTGAAATTATATGGCACTAAGAACTAAAAGTAGAACAGTGAGGCCTAGACAGCCTGTTGATCCTCTCTAGGATACAAGAATATTCTTCTACCCCTTTCCAATTTCCATACTATTGCTCTCTACTGATGTTCTTCTCCCCACTTACTTTAAATATTGTTGAAGAAGAGACATAATAAGAAGTATTACAAGTCTTTGTTTTGGGAGAGGGAGTGGTCCTTTTGTCTTTGTTGGGTTTTTTGTTTGCTCGGGTGGTGGTTTTGTTTTTGAAATAGTTCTGAAAGGTTTTTGAAAGCATTGTTGTGAGCTTAAAGATAAAATTGGTTGCAAAGATATTCAGTTCCAAGAAGTCAGCCAGTTGCTTATTTCTTGTAAGTCAGCTAGTAAAGTATGGATCGAAGATGTATTCCTGTCTAAAAAAATTGTGATATCACCATATATATCTATCAGGTATGAGAAAATTGACCTGCAAAGAGCAAATTCTGTGAGCTTGGTTTACTTTTGACTTGTCCAGGCTCTGCAGACAGCTGGCAAGGCAGCTTTGATGTTGTCAGTCCTGCACATGTGTATGGGCAGTAGGGTTGAGGCAGCAAGTGAACTTGTGCAGACTCCAGCATGGCTGTGTCCCATGGGCTATGTGCTTGTGAGTTCACTGGGAACTATCCAAGCATCGCCTTCTAAAGGCCCTGGCTGCCCTTTGGTCTTGACAGCTGTCAGCCTTTTCTTCATAGTTTTAGAAGCATTGCTCAAAGGTCCTCAGGCACTGCTTCAGCTTTTGGGATTCTCACTTCCAAAATTTCCATGGCTGTTTTGGGTTCCCCAGCCTGGTCTGTGCTTGATTCAAAAAAGTTTTGATGGCATGACCCAAGAGTTGAAACTGCAGCATACTGCAGTATTTTGATGAGATTGCCAAACCCACCTCAGTTTGAAGACAGCTTTGGAAATAGAGATCCACTGTAAGCTGGGTTTGTGTTTCTGGTGCTGCATTTGGATTTTAATGTATCACTGTCATATGATTTTTTGAAGTTCATTATGTGTCACCTGAAATCTTGCTTAAAAGAGTTGTCTAGTTGTATACTTGCTTTGAAATCTGTAGAACTGTAGATAGATAGCTGTCATTTCCAGACATGGCAAGATTACTATAGTTCATTGTTGTCAGTAGCTATTGTGTGCAGTCAGGATGTCCTGGGGAAAGAGAGTGCGTGGTTTAAAGTTGACGTTAAGTACATCAGCATTCCAGTGGTAAGCTAGAAAAAAGCTGGCAGTATTCTACTGAATTACTAAGAGATTAGACTAACCTGTTTTGGGAAAAGTGAAAAGAAGTAAATCTGAAAAATTTTCAGATTTGTTATTCCCTTTGTGATGGATCCTGAAGAGAAAGGATTTTTCTGGCATATGAAGTGTAAAGCTTAACAAAACTCTTCCTGGAACAGGAAGGCAGAGTGAAACAGACGGCATTTCTTTAGGGAAAGGCTCTCTATATTAATGTCTTGTTAACTAAGTGAAAGAAGTGCTCTCTCTCTGAAGACACTGTGGCTAATGGATATACGAATGTTTCAGTGGTAAGTGCTTTGAATGCACAATTTTTGCTAATTCCTTCTAATTTTGAGGCAGTTCGCATTTCATGCAGGCTCTTAAATGGTTTTTCCAGTCATTAGTGGCTAGTAATCAATAGCTCTCATTGTGACTGTTGTTGCTTAATGATTTGGAATGCAAAGTTTAGACTTATACGCAGCATTATTTCTGGGAAGTTGAGGTTTTCAACTAGCCTGAATGAAAAAAAAAAATAAATCCACTGCAATTTACAAAGTTATTAAAAGAAAAATCATCTGTGAAGCTTTATTGAGTCTCTTTTCAAACAAAGGTGCCAGAGGCATTTTTTTGTGTAATTACAAAGTGTAGCAGAACGAAGAGGTAGGAGAAGCTGTAGTTTAGCCGTGAACTGTGTCAACAGACGGGTAGTGCTTTTGTAATAGGTGGTAATTGTTTTTTGCTGTAGGCTTACAACAACATTATTTTGTATCTGCAAGTAATTGTAAAATTAGCCCCTGAGAAGAATATGTATTTTCTGTAATGGCTTTGTATAGAAATAGTTGTTATAAAAATGTTGATCAAGTCTGTTGACATACTGTGTAAAAAGGAATTGATTTAACTGTGTTACTTTACTGGTTAAAAACTTTTCCCTTCACAAAGGAAGTCTAATGGGGGAGCAGATTACTGTACTTTCTTTGTTTGTTACCCATTAGTATTTAGGCACCTGGCAGGAAGTTTGAATACTTTTTAAGATTAAAGCCTGTTAATTTGCTGAGAAAATTTGTATAGAGTGGGCAACATTTTAACATTATTTTGTTTTTGCTACTTCTACAAGTCATTGTATTCTATTTGTACTTGAAATGTAAGGAAGACAAATTAACCTTGTTAGGCTTTGCAAAAAGTGAAGTGGGGTGGATAGTTGTATGTGTGTCATTGCAGTATCTCTCAAATAGGTGTGAGCATGTGTGACTCAGACATCTAGAGAATTAAGAGTATTTCATTGCTTAAAAAAAATAAACTTAAAAAAAGTAAACTGGAAAAAAAACTTAAAAAAAAAAAAAACTAACGTGAAATTGTCATTTCTCACAATGTAACACTGGGAAAAACTTCCATCCAGAGGGTACAGCTTCAGCTCAAAGGAGTGTATGCAGCTTTTCCACAAAAAAATCTCCCAGTCCCCATTGATTAGGGAGTTAAGTTGGAAACAGACAAAAATGGTTGTGCTTTTTGTCTTCTCCTTTCTCCCTCCCTCTCCTTGTTTAGTAGTTGTTAACAGAAACTCTGGGTGAATCATTCTTCTTGTCTCATTATTCCAGCTTGTCCTGGAAGCGTGCTAAAGGCTGTGTTGAGTGGCTGAGTACTTGATCACCACTTTAAACCATCTAGTTTGTCCAGCAATGCTCTTCTTCCTATTTTGGACCACCAGTAGTTATGCTGGGTTTCCTCCCCACTTTTAACAGAAAAAGCTGAGTGGCTTTTGCCAGACTATGGAGCTAATAATTGAAGGGTTTTGCAGTGGGCACCACCTTTTGATAGCTTTCTGCTTGCCTGTTCTCAAGCCAGAAATGCCGTGTTCTGGATTGTATAGAGTTGTGGGGGCATCCCCACAAGCTACTGCTCCTGTTTGGAACTCTGAAATTTCTACTCAGAAAAGAAACAGCTTTTCAAATATCTGACTGCATTTGTGAGCTGCTTTGTGGTGGTGCTGCTGCTGTGTGATTTGACTCTACTTGGTAAATGACTGTTTTTGTCTTCCATGCATTACCAACGTTTCCACACAAAGCTGCTCCTTAAGTGGGAAGATACAGGAAGTGAAAGAGTAGTCTGACTTCATTGTGGGAAGCATCTGGACTGTGTTAATTTTTTTCCTTTAGTGTTTACTTTCTTACTAATCTTCTTTAAAAGTGTGTTTTTTCAATTATTCAGAAAAGCATAATGTTGCATATTCTGTAGGAGACTTTATGTATAAAATTTGTCTCTAGGCCTAGCAAACTCGCTTGATTGACCCTACCTCTCAACCTTTGGTTTTCTTTTTTTTTTCTTTTTTTGTAAGCGGTGAACTTCAAAGAAGTTAATGAGGAAAACAAGAGAGAACTCTTCAGTGAAATATTTTCTTCCATTGAGACATTGGCATTCACCTTTGGAAACGTGTAAGTTGGAATCCAGAAAGAGTTTTTAAAGGAACTCAATGGAGCTGAATCAAATTAAGGCTCAACAATAACAAAAGCTTTCATTTTCTTTTGGACAACTATTTTCTGATAAAGTAATTTAAATTAACTACATCTAGAACAATTTTACTGCTTTGTGGTTTTGTCAGTTTGGGGTCTTTTTCTTAATAAGGAAATCTAGGATGGTATAGAAATTGCAGGGAATATAAGACCACTACTAAAAATGGTTTGCAGAACTTTTAAAGGACTTAGTAACACTATCTGAATTTTTGAATTCAGTGATACGAAATTGCTTGGTGAGGTAAAATAATGAAGTAACACAATTCTTTGTTTTTCTGGCAGTGTTTCAGACTTCCTTATGGGAGATGTAGACAATGGCTCGTCATTGGGACTTCCTGTATCTCGGAGAAGTAGGGTAGGCTAAGCACGTTCACTTGGAGTGTAAAATGATATCTGTTAAAGGAGCCTTCAGTTCCATTGCTAAACTCTCTGCATCATAGGGCTGGGACAATTGGAATTGTCTGAATTTTAAAAGAAGATTCAACCCAGGAAAAATGTGTATTTAAGGTTTCAAATACTTGAATGTATTCTCAATTCTAAATTATAGCAATGACTCGACAGGGCTGCCTGCTGTCATTGTTTTTAAGATTTTTAAATTGGTTGAGTGAAAATAAATACTGAAAAGTAAGATACTTGAATATTGCTCACTGAAGTAGTTAGACTATTTCCTGTTAAACCTGGAAACCAAAGGTTTAATGACCTCATTTTGGCTTTTAAAGACTAGCGTTCAAGACAAAATGAACTTTTCTTCTTTCAGAGCCCACTTTGTGCTGTAACTGTTTCAGCAACAATTCACTAAAAGAACTGTCAACTTACAGGTAGTCAAAGAAAAGCTCTAATGTTTTAAACTTCCCTTTAAACACTCTGAAGGTATGACTGAAAGGTGCTCAGTACCAAATTCTGTTTTGAATTTTTGTGTATCTAGCAGTAGACTTTCAGGTAAATCAAATAAAATTAAGAGTTACATGCAAGGAAGATACAATTGATAATTAGTGTGTATTACAAGCTAAGTTGTAGGAAGGTTAAAAATGTTAGATTGTGAATTTTAAAGGCTTTGTTGAAACATATTTAAGACTTAGCATTTCTTCACACAGGCTTGTGTGCAGCAAGCCATGCAGCTACAGCTGAGTAGCCTTTTCAAATTTTCACTATGTTTGATAATCCATCTTTCTCCCATGTGTATTATCACACAAATTCTACTTCTGTAGCTGCTACAAAACTTATCTTCATAAACAATATGGAGGAAAAGTAGGCTACCCAGAAAACTGGTTCTGGCAAACTTAGAATTAGGTTGCTGATAAAAGGTATGAAATAAAATAGCATAGAACCCAGCATCTCATGTAAATTCAATGAGATTATTTGAAGAAGTACAGGTTCACCAAATTGGTTCACCAGCAGAAGGAAGGTGCGGAATTTGCCAACATTTTCATCCTGAAATGGTTTTGCATTGCAAAAATACATGCTTGTGGAATGAGATGGTCTTATATGCTGTATCGTGAAGTGAATGTTTGATTGTCTAAAAGATCACTCTTCTGAACATGGGAGTGGGGGGGGAGGCCAAGGGCAAATTCGAATATAGTGAAATGAAGAAGGAATTCCATTCTAGATGTTTCAGAGAGCTTATATTTAAAAGCTCGCTTTTGTAGTGTCTCCTGCTTTTCCTAATGTGAAGGTGAACAATTATAAATTCTAGAGTAGGTAGGATAACATAGTTCAGTTTCTTAGAAATCTGTCTTAAGTACATTTTCATTTAGGCAAATAAATATACATTTAACAAGTGAATCATTTCACTTTGATTTACAATTCAGAGAGCAATTTGGAGGCCAACTAGAAGCTGAGTGTTAAGAGGAGTTAAATGCAAAATATTTAATAGCTATATTAACTTTTTCTGTAATTGTGTGTGTTCAGTGACTGATCATAGCAGCTAGCTGTATTTTAAACAGAGCATAACATTTTGGTAGAATTTAACATGTAAATACTTTGAGGGTTGATTAAGGAGAAATATTTTAATTGTCTCTTTAGTTAGGGACCTCCCTAATTAAGCTGATGAGGATGGCTCCAAGGAGGGTGGTGGGCAGTGCTGATCTTGCTTCTCTTGACTGCAGGGGAGTCTACATTCTTTACTTAAGGCATTCCACTTGGAAGCTTAAGTTAAATGATGTGTATACCCCCTCTTAGCAAATGTAATTGTTCTCATTTTAGCTCTTGTAGTTCAACCAGATGTACAAGGTGGAAGCAAAGATATTTTTTAATTAAAAACAAAAGCGCTGTAAAATATACTGGAAGAGAGCAGACAGACATGTCTGACCTTTCATTACTCAACAAGCTATTTGAATGCTATTTGATGCTGTGCAGATCTGAGAGCATAATAAAGAAGGATAAAATTTTCAAAGTGTGTGAAGAGATTTGCTTGTGTCAGGGTGAGAGTCCTGGGTAATGAGGGGAAAAAAAGACACAAGAGACTGGTTGAAGTTGGAAGTGAAATCTATCTAGAAGTCAGGCTTTTAATTTTTGCTAGAACTACTGGGATGAGTCACTGGTTGCTTGAGGGGGCAAGCTATATGGATCAAGTTCTGATAAGTTCTAGGACATAGGTAAAAGTATTTGTTTATGTTTGCTTCTAAAATGTGGTATTACATTATTTGCAGTGAGTGAATGTGAAAGAATAAGTGACCTTTGATTAGCTGCCTTAAGTAGTGTGCCTGATTTACTGGAAAGGAGTGAACAGTTTTCAGGACTGCAGTGATTTAGATCTTACAGAATGGGAAATGATTTTTAAGATCAGAACCTAAAAGTGCATCAAGTTAATATAAAGTATGGGAGTTTTCTTATTATTATTTTTTCTTCCCTAACAACTTTAAAATCTACTTGAAGACAATAATATTTTATGTAAAATCTGAACTAAATCTATGAATATTCAGGCTTTCTCTGCAACTGGATATTGATCCAATGCTAAATAAAGATTTTAGAGTTTTTTAACAGTTTAATTGGGGACAGCTTTGGATGGATTTCCCACCTGTTCTGGCAAAGCCCTTCCATTTTGTTGAAACTTTCTTGTATTAGACAGCCACTGTAATAGTATTCCACTTTCTTAGGAACGAAGCAGGTCTTTAGGCTGTAGTTAGATTTTGTTTGATGTCATTAATGATGAATACCTTGCATGTTTTGGTCTATGGAAAAGCTGCTTTTGCTGAGAAGTAAACAATGATTCTTGAGGGATTTTTGTGTGATTTATGATCAGTTTTCATTTACATTAAAAACCCCAACAAACCAAAACTACTTTTATCATTGATAACTGTACTCCATTTTAGTGAATGTCTGAAAAAAAGCCGGTGCCAAAGTCTAAATGGAAACAGGCTGTTGTTGCAAAGCTTAAGGGCACTTTGCAGCTATTACTTAGCTTTTGTTTTCTGTCCACTTTGTGCTTCAAAGTTTTCAAAAGTAGTTTATCCATTTAAAATTATGTAGAGTATGATGTCTCTTTTGGTTTGGCTTTTAAGGGGGTAGTGGTTACAAAGTAAACTTTTTATTCATTTAAATTTGTTGAGCAGTTAGGTCTACAGCACAATCCTACAAAAAGTTCAACTTGCACAATTAAAGGGGTAGCAAAATGCAATGTGAGGACAACGGTAGGGATGACATGATGTGCTAAATTCCTTTTATTATTGGATTACATTCTGTCAGGTTGTACTGATTGTCAGGGCTTCGTTAGCAAGTGTTACTAGTCAGCTGTTGTGCCTACAGTGCACCACCTGCAAGTAATTTACAAAAAATCCTAACTTTATTCCCTTGAGGAAGATAGACAGAATTGTAATGGCAGGTAGAAAGATGTCTGTTATATGTATCTGGCATTAGGTCTATGTGAAATGGTTTTTAAAAGATAGGGAGGGATTTAAGAAAACCTGGCGCTCACTTAATTGTTTAACAAATCTGGTTGGTATTTAACTCTTTCATCACAGACTTTCAGACTTGTTGATGTAAAGGTATATGATGATTCCTTGCTATTTATTATGTCTCATCTGACAGAAGTGGGAGTTTAAAAGCTGTTGTGCCTTAGATGAGAGGGAGTTATGGTGCAGTTTGCTTTTTCCTCTATCTGCAAAAAAAAGAAAAAGAGGCAGATAACGCCATTTATGTTGTTAGCTTTCAGTTCCAGTGAGAGATTTTCTTTGCTAACTTAATGTTTTGTTTCTTGTACACCAGTCTTTTGAGAATCTTTCTGTGGAGTCTGGGGGATCACTGCATGAAAGGGATGATATTCAAGGTAGGTCATTCTTTTAACATTGATAAACACATTTTGTATCTGTGGGTTTTTTCTTCTAAAAATGTTCTAAGTAAGTTGCTTGGTCGCTTTTTTACACCTATGCTGCCATTACAACTTCACTGTAAAAAAAAAATAGCTATTGTAAAGGCTTCATTCTTTTGTAAATAATCAACCCAGGTTGCTTTGGGGGCGGGGAGGGAAGAACGAAGGCCTGAAGCACCTTCTGTGTGTTGTCATACGATTGGTGTTTTGTTGGGTCACTTTCTTGAAGAAAGTTATGCTGACCATATGACTACTCCAGATAAAATACTATGACCCTTTAATTTGTTCTAAAACCTCTGTCAGTCCTGTTTAGAGTCAACTAGCATTAAAGACCAACTCAAGATCAGAGCTGCTTAAGCACTCACAGTTGGCTAATGCTGGCTTTGCTCTCAGTGTGTGGTCATGTCTCAAAATCACTTCTTTGTGTTGGATGCTTTATTTGCAGGACATCTTCGAGCAGAGGAGGTTGATAGCATGCTCCTAAGAAATGACAGCGGAATTGAGTCGGCTCTGTCCTATGCTAAAGCATGGTCAAAATATACCAAGGATGTAGTCGCATGGGTAGAAAAAAAGCTTAGCTTGGGTGAGTGGCTCTTTCTGGCATTTAATCAGCTTTGTCATGATGAAATTAAATCTGTTGTCAGGCCTCTGTGCTGCAGACTGTCAATAATGTGATTTCTAAATTAGTAGCTGTTCTGCTGAAGTGGACAGAGCTATCATGCATTTCCTATAATTAAAGGCCTGTAACAAAGTGAAGGTGGTCCCCTCTGTAGTCTGTTTGTTAAAGGAAGACTGTGAAAAGCATTTAGCATGTGTTATAACTGTTGTTGTGTTATAATGTAAGCAGTAACTGTGACATTTTTTCAACAGAAGTGGAGTGTGCTAAAAACTTAGCAAAAATGGCTGAAACTGCTAAAGCTGTTGTTGGACACCAGGTGAGTATACCTTAGGGGCTTTGGCTTAGTCTTAAATCTTTATTGGATGGCTTGCCCAGGAGTAAAACTCTGACGCTGAGGAACGGATTTTTAAGCTGATACAGAATTGATTTATACTACAAAAAAGTATAAAGCAGTGGTTAAAAGATCTGCATTTTGCGTCTCTCCATTTGTTAGGGAAACTTGGATATATAATACTATTTTTGTTGAATATGCAGATCAGTTTTCACAGTATTCTTTTTTCTGTCTCATATCTTGTATGCTTTGTGATTTGGACTTGTGGACTTTTTTCCTAGTAAAATGAATCACAGAAGAGAAATTAGTAATTTTCTACATTCATACCTGACATTCATACCTATTTTAGTAAATACCTTACTAAACTTAATTGAAAATATAGTTCAGTTATACAGACATTTAGAATGTCATTACCCCTCTGTCTTACCTGGAACATTAATATGTTTTGTGTAATTTTAGGATTATATGCCATTCCAGTCAATATTCATTAATGCTTTTCAAAATGATATTGAGAACAGTCAACTTTGGCAACAAACAGCTGCTGCTCTCCAGTCTAACAAATTTGTGCAGGTATGCTTAAAAAAAAAAGACAAAAATATATATAATTTTATAGAATATTTAAAAGAACAAACTTCCAGCCTATATGCCTTTAATATACTCCATTAATATTTCTTTTTTAGCCCCTTCTTGGAAGGAAAAATGAGTTGGATAGACAAAGGAAAGATATCAAGGACCTTTGGCAGCGAGAACAGAAAAAAATGGTTGGTAATTCTTTCATATCTAATGGTTAAGTCTAGAATTCTGCAAAAGGGTGAAACTTTCAAACTAGGCTGTTACACACTTATACTCACACATTGTCTCTGGGGCTTATTGAAAGTAGATGTAACTGTCCATTTCATGGCAATCTGGTACTTGTAAGAGGTTATCTTTCAATGACTGTATAGTTTGTTCTGCAGCATACGGACCTGTGCATGTCTCTTTAAAAATTAAATAACTGAAAAATTAATACTGTTCATTCTTCTGCTTTTTCTTTTGCTGCTTTCTGCAGCAAGAACTGGAAGCTGCTCTAAGGAAAGCCAAGTTGCTGTATACACAGCGTCAAGATGAGTATGAAAAGGCAAAATCCTGTACTGCTCGTGCTGAGGAGGAACATCTTGGCTCAAGTGGAAGCTTTGTGAAAGATTTCACCAAGCAACTGGAAAAAAAGCGAAGGCTGGAAGAGGAAGCTCTGCAAAAGGTAAAGAGGTTTTGTTCCTTGCTTTTAAAGTTAAGCCTATACTGGTTTTATTCACGCCTTCCCAATGAGGGTATTCGAGTATGTTCAGTTCACATTTTTAATTTTAATCATGCTATGCACTTTTGGTTTTTAATCGTAAAAGGGAATCTCAAATTCAAGCATACTGAATGGAGTTTTTTCTTGCTTCTCGTATAAGGCCTGTTGTCCATCAACTCTTTATACTTGTGTTTTCTTTAGGCTGAAGAAGCCAATGAACACTATAAAGCAAGCATGGCAGAGGTTGAAGAAAAAAGAAATGATTTGGAAAGCTTTAAAAGTGATGTTTTAACGCAGCTTCGGGAGCTTATTTACCAGTGTGATCTTACTCTTAAAGCTGTAAGCATGGTTTTTAAAATACATTTTGCACATATATATATATATATTGTTAAAACTAAGAGCCCCATAAGCCCTATTTTAAATAGAAAGCTTTCAAAGGACAGATGTCAAGCCAACAGAAAAAGCAGGAAAACTCTTGATCTATTTGTGTTCTCTTTCTGGTAGGAGTTAAAAACGAAACGGAGGGGGTGGGTCTTGAACGTTTTTGGGTGTTTCATGAGCTGTTGCCTTGCACCCTGACTACACAATCCTTATAAAATATCTTTTCAAAATTTTGATGGCAGTAGTGTTCCTCTGTTGCTTAAGAGTACAGCTTTCTTTGCTTTAATTAGTGCATTAGCAAAGACGTTTGGATCAAGCCCAGAACGGGCATTAACACACTTCAGCCTTGATGGCAGTCTCAGTTACTGCAGGATACATTATGACTAGTTGAATGTATGACTAGTACTAATTTATTGTGTGTAATAGGGAAGTGATGGTCAAAACTGCATATTACATGCGCAATTTTTTAAAAAAGCCTGAAGAATATAAGAACGCATTATGCCATGAGATATTTGGGGATTTTTGTTTGGGGATTTTGGTTTGTTTATTTAGATGAGACAATGAAAATTTAATGCTGGGCCAGGGAGGGAATATAAAACATCAAACTTAACCCTGCTCCACAAGCAACCCCAAAACTAACCCATAAGAAGAGTAGAAAGTATAGACAGACTTGTCAGTTCAAGTATATTTAAATTGCAAACTGCTTTGCAGTCTGAAAGCTGACAAAGCAGTTATGCAGTGTCCCCCTTTTCTGGTTTCTGGCACGTGATAAAATCATTTAGAAATGTTACGTAATTTAATGAAGAAAGTGTTCAGTTAACCTGTCTGTTGGGACAGAGTTTTGTCCATTTCATGTCTCAAGACAACACGGAGCTCACCTGGGTTTAGAATTCCAACTACCTCGTTGTAGTGATGACTAATATTCTCTCCAGAACACGAAAAAAGCCTTTTTGATAGCAAAAGCCCTTGCTGTTTATCTTGATCAACACAAAGTGAGAAGCAACTGGAATTGCCTTTGCTACTGGGAGGGTTCAATAACCCAGAGAGGAGAGAAATACTCATATCCCTATTACAGATGAAGTAACAGTTTACAGTCAATTTTCAGACTTGCACAAAGTAACACATTACTTTTTTCTAGTCTTATTGTTCAAATAATCTTCTGCTACAGTATTCATTTGGGTTGAGCAAAGTGTAAGTGAAATATTTAGTAAATGGTCTACAAATAAGGAAAATCTTTCTTTCCCAACAGGCAACAGTTAACCTGTTCCAGCTGCAGCATGCTCAGGTTGTATCTCTTCCAGTTAACTGCCAGTCCCTCTGTGAGAGTGCCAAACTCTATGACCCTGGTCAGCAGTATTCAGAGTTTGTGAAAAGTTTGCCAAAGGATGGTGTTCCTGTTGAGTCAGGTTGTTTTGAAACCCAGAGTTCCCAGGTTGATGGGTAAGTGCCAAAGTACAGGTGGCAACTGCTTGGTTTAGAATGGAACACTAGGCACACGTGTTTAATAATAAAACAATGTTTTTGGAGGAACTAAAGGAATCCTGGTGTTTTACCATGCTTTACTATTGTCTTTGTCTCATCTTTTAGATGGTAGATTATATGTAATGTTGACGTTAAAGCAGAATGTCATTTTATGCAGTAAGGCTTGCTACAACATTGACATTTGTTGTGCAAGAGTTGACTTGTTACTATTTTAATGTACATACTGGTTAATATGAAAAATGTAAATTTTGGACTTTGGTAGTATTGTGTAGCAGTAGTACTTGATAATCAGTTTAGAAAGTCTGAAGAGGTAGTTTTCCTCTTCTGCAGGCCTTGCTGCCACATATAGTAGCTTCTTTCACACTGTTTACATTTGGCAACTTTTTGGCAGGAAGTGGTTCTCGATTTCTATCTCTATGCTATGTACCTAAAAAAAGCTCAGAGTCCATTTGTGGGGACATGTTACAACTTAATTGTTTTTTTTCCAACCTGTATGAAATGGAAGTTTTTACTGTTCAACTATGAAAGATCCAGCTAATGTGGAAGTAAAGACTTCAAGACAAAGACAGCTCCTTGTGTCAGCATGCCAAATGCTTTTCCACCTTTAATTTGTCAGTCATCTTGGCACTAAAGCACCAGAATATCCATTTCAATCTGTGTGTTTCACAGTTCTACAGGAAAGCATCGTCATCGTTTTTCAAAAGGAAACTAAATACAAAAAAACAAATGCTTGAGTCAGACTTCTACCAACAAAAGGCAGGAAATTCAAAGTTAAAGCTGATATTCTTAATTCTTGTCTGTAAATTTCCTGCCTTTTAAGACTGATTTAGGCTATACTCATAAACTTTGACTTAGGGGGATTTAACTATGTAATTCCCTGAGAAACTGATGAGCATGAAATTTCCAACACTTTGTGTGCTCTCCCAGCTATTTACTGCTTGTCATTTATAGGAGTGGTTTTTTTTCTCCTCCTCTCTCCCCACCTTTTGTTTTCTTTGTCGCAGCCTTGTGATTCTTCATGTACTTGATCATTTTTATTGTTTGAGTCTGCATTAATTTAAGGGACAGTTCCTTGAACTAATGCAAATTTTAATGTTTTTCAGTGTCTGTTTCCCTTAAGTTTGATAGTGTAGAACTGATTAAGGAACAGCTTCCTGACTGCTACACTTGGACAGCAGGCCATTTTGTTCCCAGGGTGCTTCAGCATTTTACATTAATTACTGTTAACAGTATTCTGTCCTTATTATGAGAGCAGATTTTCAAAATGGACTGACACTCTGGCAGCTTCAACACATTTAAAAAGCACAGCATGTGAACACCTTTATGTCTATAGGTGGCTGGTCCTGATGGCTGGTCAGAGAATATTTTGGAGGGGAAAGCACCATCATTGAATGCAATGGCTTCTGAATTATTCTTATCTTCAGATGAAGAGATAGGCTGTTTTTTCAAAGTCTGCAAGATAATGTTCATAGTACCATGAAGAGATGTGCAAAAGCTGATTCTCTCTGGGTAGAGAGAAAACATTGGGAAATCTCACATATTTAATTGAAAATAAATGGCCACCCTTTTTATATTTTTATTTTATCATTTTGGAATTAAATTCGATTTTGAGAATGACATGTCAAAAATGTATGTTCATGAATAGTAACTAAATGTAGCATTTTTAGTGCCCAGGGATTTAAAAAATGCATTACTTTTCTTTACATTTTGTCTTATTCATTCTTCAAATTACTTTGTTCTTTCTGAAGGGTTTTTAGTAAGCAATCAACAAACAGCGTCCATACATCCCATGGTAACTTATCTCAGTGTTCAGGAGATTTTCCTGCTCAGACATTAGATGATGTGGGAAGCCCAGTTTATCATCGTTCACAAAAGGTTAGAGAGAAGAGATCTTCCAGCAACACAGATATTCAAGGTAGTTCTTCTGTATTTCTTTTGGAGCTCAGTCTCTAAATAATTTTTAAAAAATGAAAATTTAAAAAAAAATGCTTGGTGTCTCAGTCAGAAATGTAACACTGAAGGGTTAAAAATGTATTATTAAGTTCAAAGCCTATAAAACATTATGTACTTGAGCATAATAAGGACAAATGGAAAACTGTCTATATGCATACCTAGATCCTTTGACAAGAAATGTGAGATACAATTCAAAAAGCAAGTGCTGTCAAGCTCAGTGGACTAAATTATTTCAATTAGCTTTAGCAATTAAAAATCCATTGGTTTTGTAAATTCCATGTTGATTGCAGATCTTCTGCAAAAGCACAATTGTCGAGTCTCTGAAAATAATTTTCTTAGGTCCTGAAGCTTTTACAGGAATATATGCCTGGGGTTTTTTTCACTATATTGCATGTTCAGGTAACTTGTGCAATATTTTCCTATTTTGGATATAATCGCAGTTAGTCTTCAGTAAAAAAAAAAGTAAATTTTGTATTTGACATTCAGAATTAATGGACTTTCTTTTCAAAAGCAGTGCGAGGGCCACCACCGTTCAGATCGTGGTCGGTTGGAAACCAGAGTGGAGGAATGTGCAGTGATTCTGAAAGTGCAGGGGGAAGCAGCGAGTCACGATCCATGGATTCTCCATCTGCCAGCCCAGGTACACCTACCCTCACTGCTATACTAATCTGAAGTCTTTCCCCTGCACTGTTTTACCTTAGTGAGGATATCATTGTCAAATAAGCAAGTACTGAGCAGAGCGTGTAATGAAAAATGAACAGTTGGATGGAACTGATACTTACAGCTTCCTGAAAATTTTTCTCGTCTGCTAGGGGATTTTAAAAGACGACTTCCCCGAACACCTTCCACTGGCACTATGTCATCTGCAGATGATCTTGATGAAAGAGAGCCACCATCTCCTTCAGACTGTGGTAATGTGGTTTCCATACCTGAAGTCCCCAGAAGATGCTTTTTGTTAGTGTGTGGCTTTTGTTTTTAATGTGCTTATGAAAAGTACTTTAGCAAGGTGTGATTGCCAACAGCATTGTTTTTCAATACCATGTGCATCCACTTGAGGCTGAGAGATGAAGAATAATGTTCAAGTGATTTTAATGAAGTGGTGCAGGATTGTCTTCATATGTTTAGGTTACTATATGGGCAACCATAGAACACTTCCAGTGTCTTCACCCTCTTGAGGTAGAGCAAATGATCCACTAACCATTCCCTCCAGACATTTGCGTTTACATTTAGTTGCATGGCACTCAGTTATGTAAGGTCACTTCTAAACTTTGGCGTGAAATGCACAAATACATAGAGTTGATAAGTGGCAAATTGGAAAAAAGTGGATCCAGATGTTTAGGGTAATAACTGAGATTTCACCCTTTTCAACTAAGATAAGCAAGTTCAGTAATGTCTGTCCCAGATTTGACCAGGCCATTTCTAATTTTCAAATGAATTTTGACTGTATAACAACAATGTTGCCACAGGCATTGAAACCTGAATAACTGGATTATCAGAAATAGTTCTATGGTATGTCCACAGTACTTACAAACTAATTTTGAAAAATTTATGGCACTTGCTCAGTAAAGCCCTTAGGAAATTCTTTACTTAGTCCTTATTTCCTAAATGTATACTTTGCCTTCTAGGAATGAACCTGTGGTAAACAGTATTAACTCAGATCTAGATTGAAAGCATGGCAATGTGTTAATGAATGCAAGCTTTCACTTGGAGTGGTATTGTTGAATCAATGCTTGAGCATTTAAGAAGCTTTCTGAGCAATTAACTGAATGTGCTAATTTAAAGTTATCTGTAAAACAAAGGGGTTTGGTTCACAGAGATGTTGATAGCATTTTAAGTAAATTGCTTGAAAAAAGTTGGACACAAAAGGACCAGTTGCTATTCTTTTTAGTTTTAGAATCCTCTACAACATATTTCAGTGTTGTTAGAGGAAACAGAATCAGCGATTTTTAAAAAATTTATTTTTATGTGGCTTCTGCCACAAGTGTATGTTAATTCTTCCTTGCTGCAAAATATTCTTTTTTTTTTTTAATATTTCAGCAACACTACAGGCCAAAACAAGTCATCTTTCATCCTCTAGTACAGGATTTTGAAATGTGTAAAATTAAACTTTCATTAATTGTTGCCTGAGATGCAGGGTAGTTGGAATTAAATGTCCTAATATTTCCACATTGCCACAATACAGAAGAAAATGGAGCAATTAAAAATGCAAAAATGATTGTTTGATTCTGCTTTTACATAAGATTGATAGTTAATGTCTCTCTTATGTGAACTGTAACATAGTTTTGCCTCCTTGTGATTGAAATGTTTTTGATTACTTTGATAGTGGCCATTACTTACAGACTTGTTTTCTACAGCACAATTCTGAAAAATCAGAATAACTACCATGTCAATAGTAGATACTAGAATGACTATAACAGAGAAATTCTCTTCAGGTTTAAATGATCTCACATCTGAAACTGCAAATTCTCCAGGACCTTTTAGAAATGCTAACATGTCTAAAGCAGCACAAACACACAAACTGCGGAAGCTGAGAGCTCCATCTAAATGCAGAGAATGTGACAGCTTAGTGGTATTTCACGGAGCTGAATGTGAGGAGGTAAGTTGAAAATTAGTTTAAATTGCTGCTTGGGATTTATGTAAAGTTGGGAGTTTTGGAAACTTGAATTATGATTATATATAAAAACTGGAGTTTGTGGCTAGTATAATCACCGTGAACTTGAAGCAGAGGCACACCATACTAATAAATTTTGTGTTTTGCTCACATATGGGGTGCCAAACAGCAGAGATATTTCTTATGGAGTCAGATTGTATCAAGCCATGTGCTTTTTTGTTTCTTTCCCTGTAGTGTTCACTTGCATGCCATAAAAAATGTTTAGAGACTTTAGCTATTCAATGTGGGCACAAAAAACTTCATGGAAGGCTTCATTTATTTGGAGTGGAATTTGCCCAAGCTGCTAAAAATGTTCCTGATGGCATTCCTTTCATCATCAAAAAGTGTACATCAGAAATTGAAAGCAGAGCACTCAGTGTCAAGGTATGTTTAAGTTTGTTCATGCTTAAGTTTCAAACACAATCTTAAAAAAAAATTCTCTTAGTATTTTAATGATGTCAATATCATCTGTGTTTTACAATTTCCTTTCAAACTGAAATAGAGTTGTGCTGGCCTTTTAATTTTAGGGCATCTATCGTGTGAATGGAGCCAAATCAAGAGTTGAAAAGCTTTGTCAAGCTTTTGAAAATGGAAAGGATTTGGTCGAGCTCTCAGAACTCTATGCACATGATATCAGCAATGTTCTCAAGCTGTATCTCCGCCAGGTATGGAATTGAGAGGTCAGATGGAAAACCAAAGTGCTGTAGTACATTTCTTCAGTACAATACGGAAAAAACACCCCTTTTCAGCAGTCCTACAGCAGCAGATTAAATAAGTGCCTTGTATAACTGAAGTGGCTTCTTTTTTTGCACATGGAGCCTGTGACAAGGGCTGGGAGAACTGCTGGGATTACAGTATGTATTCCACATGGATATTGTGGCTCTTTTTAGTACCGTATGCAGAACGAGCTTTTGTTTGCCTACTCATAGAAGAATTTAATTTTAAAACCATTCTGATTAGTGAATTTTCCTGTCTTATGTGGAGTTTGATTCCCATGTTCTTGCCTCTTCATGCGGACAGACGCTGTTATTCATGTAGATATTGCTGTTAATATCTGCTAACAAAAATGTCAAGAAACACTCATAGTGGTCATGATGTGTCATTCATTATGGAGGGATTATCCATTTTTTTCTTCTAGAATAGATCTTTAAAGCTTTGTGATGGAATTTTCTGAAACAGTTTCAGTATATATGTGAAAAAATGAAGCTGGGATGTTGCCTAGTGAAATTATTGAGTCACTCAAACTTGCTAACCCTGAAAGGAATAATCCTTAGCTGCATGGTCCTGTCCTCTTACTCACACTGTCAGAGATGAGCTTTCCAATCCTATGATCATCACCATTAAGTGATTTTGAAAAAATCTTTTTTTTCTTGGAATCTTCTTATTTCAATAAATTTTAATAAATGCTCAGTCCTGAAGCTATTGTAGGAAAGGGTTAGCAAAAGTTTTCTGGAAAAAGGTGTAGGAAGGCGTATTTTTGTTAGCTGGGATTGGTTTGAGTTTGAAAGAGTTGGGGATTGAGCCCATGAACGATTAAACAATGTCATTGTCTAAGAAAAGGTGCTAGACCAGAAAAAGTTGAAAAAAACCAGGAACAAAACAAGTTAAAATTCAGGTTTAAGTGTGTTTCTGAAATGTTCGTGTTTCTTCAGCTTCCAGAGCCCTTGATTTTGTTTCGGCTTTACAATGAGTTCATTGGACTTGCAAAAGAAAGCCAGAACACTAATGAGGAATTGGATGCTAAACAAGCCAGCCCCAAAGCAAAGACCAGGCAGTCACTCTGTATTGAACTGAACAGGATCATCATTAAAATTAAAGATCTCCTGAAACAGCTGCCTGTACCAAACTACAACACTCTACAGTACCTTATTGGACACCTTCACAGGTAATAAAATACTTTAAAGGCAAACTGATGTTGAAAACTTAACTGCTGCATGCTGAATGCTAGGAATCTCTTGTACCTTTTTGATGACTGTAGAGGAAGAAGTCACATATACCTTCAAAGACACCGTTCTGTTGCTGGGGTTTTTTCCATGTAATGAATTCCCAACTGAGAGGAGAATATGAAAGGGAAATAAAGCAGGGAAAGAAATTGCAAGAAATTGCCCTCCATTATTCTTGATTCTCTGCTAGCATTTGGGTCAGTAATAATTAGTGTCACATGCAGGGATCTAAATATGATTTAAATTGTGATGTAACAAAGATAGGGCAATGATTTGGTGGCTATTAACAGAAAATTGAAACTTCTATTATGTCTCTTAATAACCATTCTTCAGTCACATTTCACTTCCTTGTCCTCCAAGTGCTGGTTTGTATGATGATGTACTAAACTGATGATTACCTATAAAAATGGGTAATATTGGGCTATAGCTATATTATTACTTAGAATGAGAGACATTCTTTTCCCCAACCCCAGAAATGCCAAATAGCCACAAATAACTTCAACAAATAGGACATAAAAACACCCTGTGTGGGAAGTCCAAGCCACTGTTAAGTGTGGTCTGCACTGAAGATTCTGCCTGCCTACCAAACCCATTTCCAGTTTTTTATTGTCTCTTATCCTCTTTAGACATAATATTTTAATATCGAAAGTATTTCTGAAGTAATAAAACCCTCTAACTCTTGGGGGTTTCTTTTGGTTTGTTTTTTTTTCCCTCTTTATGCAGAGTTACAGAACAGTCTGATGAAAATAAAATGTCAGCCAGCAACCTTGGCATAATATTTGGCCCAACTCTGATTAGACCACGTCAAACCGATGCTACAGTTTCTTTGTCGTCACTTGTGGACTACCCTTACCAGGCCCGGGTAGTGGAGCTGCTCATAACATACTATGAAAAGATATTTGACATTTCATTGAAACCACTTCTGAGTGCTTCTCATTCTGAAGAAACAGCTGTTACTGTCAGAGTTGCTTTATCAGCGGATGAGAGGGAGCCACAGCAGCAGAGGAAATCGTTTGTTGCTGTAAAGGAAGTGAGTGACTCTTGTGCTGCCACAATGTTACCTGTGCCATCTTAACTTCTGTGTTAAATGCTGCAGCATTCCAGAGCACGTTTCTAAAAAAATCTTTGTGGGGGTTTTTTATAAGGAGTAGTGCCTTTTCTCTTGAGTTCTCATTTACTTCTGCTCTGACTTTTGTTAGCAGGGTATTCAAATAGCTCCAAGTGAAAGAGCTTCGGAAACAGCTGCACTCTTTTTGGAATCAAAGAATAGCAAGAATACAAAAGAAGAAGCAGATACATCTGTAACTGGTTAGTATGCTGTTAACTCTGGGTGTGGGTGGGTAAGGAGCCCTGGATGCATTAGATTATGGTGCAGGTAGCTCTGCAGTATAGACAGAAGCAAGTGATAAAACCTGTTCATCACTGCTTGAGATACTGTTTATTTTTGTAAGAAGAACAGAGTATTAAATCTTTTTAAGAAACATCTGTTTATGGAATCAGAGCTTAAAGTATTTGGTAAGAGAATATAACAGTGGTTTGGTTTCTCCCTTTTTTAAAAAAAAAGCAAACAAAACAAAGCCATAATTATGCTGTGACTGGATTTCTGAAATCCTGAAAACTAATACCCAGCAATTTATGTATTTTGACCACTGCCTTCCCCCAAAAATCATTGCCACTCACTGGAACTAAACCAGAAGGCTTTGGAAAGAGTAATTGTTTGACAGAATCATCAGAGCTTTTTAGATATCAGTATTTCTGCTCAAAAACCCCCGGGTTTGCTAACCTAATTCTAACTCTAAATTTTTTTCTGTTTATCTGCCGATGCTACTACAGGGGTTGGTTTTAATGTAGGTATGATTTCATGTACTTCATTTAGGAGTAACTATACATAATCCCTTTTAATTGTACTGATTTTCTTCTGATGTTACCAGTTTAGTCATGTCCCGTACATCAACAGTCCAATATCCTGAAACATACTAAAACTGAAACAATTCAGGGATGGCAAAGCAATAGCCAAAAAGTGAAGTGTGTCTGTCTGTTTTCTCTTTTGTTACAGCTGTAGAGTATGTGTTTTATTGCTATTGAAATGCTAACATTTGGTTAGAGTAGAATATTCCTAGTATGTATAAAAACTATCCCTAAAAACTGTTATCCCGTTAAAATACGGACTTCCAAGGGGCACTGAAGTCTTGCTGACTTGTGTTTATACTTGGTGCAAAGATCCCGTCACATCTATTTGTGTGTTTCTAGGTGATGCTGTGAGTCCAGCTTCAGAGAAAGACTGTGATCCATTCATTTCTCCAGGTGAAGACCCCTGTAAAATGAACTTACTTCCTGTAAAACCCAACCGTCAGATTGCCAAAGTTCCGTTGCGGGCTCCAAGGACAAAACCAGTGTCTCGCCCTGTGAGCCTGCCTGTAGACCGAATACTTCCTCCTTGTGTTTTGAATGAAAGAAATTCACGAAATGCAGGAGCAGTAAGTGCGGAGAAGCTGGGCAGAAGCCCTACGATTGAAGAAGTCTCAGAGGTGAAGGCACTCCCTGCTGCTGATACCTGCTGCAGACTTCCTTGTTATGACACCCAGATGCTGCGAAAAACTTGGGACAAGCAGTACAAACAGTATGATATCACAGCAAGGACAGCAATGATCATGACTAATGTGCCTCGGGAGATCCGAGCACTTGAGACTGGAACTGCAGGTGCTTTATCATCATCATGCAGCCTTGGTAACAATTCAGTTAATGCCATTCTTCCTAATAAGCCATATTCTGTTGTCAGGTCAGGAAGGACAGCAGCAGAAGAGAATGGTCCTGATGTTAATCCTCTTGCTGCCTTTAGGGCACCAAGAACATTGCAACCACCCCCAGGGACATTTTATAAACCGCCATCTAACAAATCAAAAGAAAATGGAGATGATTCTTCTGCTAAAGCTTGTGCACCAACCAATGCTAGCTCTGTACTCCACCAGGATGATACTGTGAAACCGGCTAGGAGCTCTGCACTTCCATTAGGTGATCCTGAGCAAAACACAAACGAACAGAAATCTAGCTCAGAGGATATTCACCCCACAGATCTGAAGCCTGCTTACCACAGACTGAGACCAAAAAGGATCCAAGAACTGGAACACAGGGAAGCTCATTTTGTATAGGGTGCAAATTCCTCTTGGACTATATGCAATTTGTTGATGTTGCCAGTGGAGACTTCCCTTTGCCCCTTTATCCTTTGCCATTCCTTGAGAATCTCACTTTTGTGCCATATTGGAGTTATTTTTATATATTCAGCATTTTAAAAATGGGGGGAGGCCTGGGGAACTGTGAATTAAATAAGTCAAACATTTTGTAGTTCAGTAGCTTTCAATAAAGATGTAATACATTCCCAGTCTAGACACAGTTAATGGGTTCATTGAATAAGACACTGAGCTTCATTTCATTGTGTGGAATGGAGTGCTTATTCATAGAGAAACAGCTATTTTTCTTAATAGATGTTATAATAAAAATGGAAGGTTTAATGTTCACTGTCTAAGCATAAACCAAAGCTTGTGCTTTGCTCTGTAAAAGCATTTGTTCATTTTTCTAATCTGTGCAATTAAAGCTTTGCTCTTGAACAGGCTTACATACTGGCCAGCATGGCCATAATTATGTATCATATGTGTATATTTTAGGTAGACGCAGTTATCTGTTGCCAGTTTTCTATGTTGTCACTTTAATTTTTTTTTTTTGTACAGCAAGGATGCACTTACTGAGCTTTATTATTCAGAGGCAGCAATCAATTCACATCTGGTTTTTTGTGTAGCTTAGCGAGTGAGGCAAATGTGCATAGCCTGTTTCATTTGGGTGCCCTTCTGGAGACATTCAGTTGCTGTGGTGCTGTCTTTCCCAGGAGAATGAAGAGGCAGTGGTTTGCTTGCTATAGATCAGTTTCACCACTTAACCTGGTGTAGCTGAAATGAAGAGCTTTGTTTCCAAGTTTCAGTGAAACAGCTAAAAATAACCAAAAATTTGCATTAGTAGGTGCATCTAATGGTTTTCACTTTGTATTAAATGGTTTTTATGTGTACACTGTGTTATATTTGCTTTAAAATATATTAACGTGTTAACATTTCAGTGACTCTATGGCTTCTATATCTGGATTTCTTCTAACTTATTAAAATACAGATGTTTGGCCTTTGCAATAGTGTAGTATTCTCCTGCATCTGTCCTCTGGGGCTAGGGGGTGGCACGCTTTTCTTAATAGGATTACAATTAGCATGACCGTTTCTTGCATACTGTAGAATACAGTTGTTATGGCACGGTACTTTCTAGTGATGTAAGCACCGAGATGGCTCTCAAAGGACAGTAAAGACAAAGAATCACTTTTCTGTTTTTGCAAGATTAAATACACTGGACTTTAATACTCCATTACCTTTGCCAATCTTCCCAAAACACAACAGATAAAATCCCACATGCTGTTTGGTGGACATAATCTGATTTTTGTTTCCGGAACTCACAACGCTGAACTTTGATTCCTTGTCACATTTCCACAGAAGCAGGGCTTGCATTCTTGGCAAAGGCCATCCTATCACTGGATGGTTCTGGCCATGCTCGGGGTCATTTCTTTGGGGAGCTGCCTCTTATTGCAGAAAAGCTGAAGGTCCCAGATGCTGTTCTGCCCAGACTGGTGTTGGGAGTTGCATAACAAAATACGTGGAAAGGCTTCTTGACATAGATGGGAATTTCTTCTACTTTGACAATGGAGGAGTTAACTATATATACCCGACACAACTGGTTAATGAATCATTAAGGACAGTGTAGCATAACTTCATAGTATTGATTAGGGCCACAAGATAGCAAAATAATTTGTGAATTGTCTTTAAATTTATTGTCTCACTATATTTGTGTTTTAGCATGTCTAGCATTGAATATGGTAATGGTTTAAGAAATTAAAGTTCTTTATTTATAATTTCTTAATTCAATAAAGCTGTTCACCTAGTGTGATGGAGGGTCTCTAGTACTCCTGAGAGCAGGCTCCCGATATAGAGAATTACAACAGTGAATACAACATACAGTGAATACGGTAAGAAACAGAAACGTTTCTTAATCAAGTCATAATACCAGTTATTACTGGCTGTTGCCATACTCCTTTTTATATAACATCTGCTTCCATATTTTGCTAGTAGGAAAGGTTTCTGCTCTTTTAAAGGTGTTTCCCGCAGCCCCGCAGGTGCCAGCAGGCTGGGCCGGGAGCGGGGGCCAGCAGAGCCTGGTGCCTGTGGGGGGGGATGCATAGGTGTCTTACAAACCCCCGTTATTTCGGAGAAAATATTAATTTTAAATTATGACTTATGTGTCCCAGCTTTATAATGCCTTCGCCTGTTTTTATGTAATACAAGCAACGTAGCAAGAGCGCGTCTTTGGAAACGGAAACCTTTGAAGCCTATGTAAGAGTTACGACCCCGCTGCCCAGCATGGCGGTAGCGCAGGAGGGGCTGCGGGCCGGGCCCGGGAGTTCTTCCCTAGACCTTGCCGGCAGCCCGGGGACAGCGCGGCCTGCGGGGGAAGCTGAGAGGCGGCGGCTCAAAGGCTACTCTGTGACTTCTGAATTTGTCAATTTTCGTAAACGTTTGCACGGAGACGCCGCGGCCGCGTAGTATTCGGGCCCGTACGCTGAGGGCCGTCCCTCCCGTGAGGGAGCTGGGGGCGGCCGCCTGAGGGGGCGTGAGGAGCCCGCCACCGCAGCGGAGCCTTACGCCTGGTGGAAAAGACTTTGGTTTCCTTTGGAAATGGAGAAATTTCGAATGGCCTCTGTTTCTTTCGGTTCAGATGCAGATTTCCCTCGGTTTTGCTCTGATTGTCCTCACTCCGACGGAACTGCAGCAATCCTACCCACCTGCCCCAGGTTACAGGCTGTGGGTCATGCAAAGTGCCAGAACCCTGCAGGTTGAACTCTGGCGAGGAAACCTTTTGCTGTCAGATTTGTTTGGTAATTGCATTTTCTGTAGTCGTAATGCACTCATCCCTCTTAAAGCTTTGGCAGAGTACCGACTTCTGTAAGTTGCTGACCTAATTAGTCATGACAGCTGTTTGTTTAGTAGGGCCCCTAATGCTACCAGAACTACCCTTCTGAAACCATCTTTTCAAATACAGCATTTGCTCAGATCTGAAGAAATATATTCAGAAATATCAGCATCCTAGTAGAGAGTTGATTGTGCTTGTGTTGGTCATATTGGATATTTGGGAGGATTTTTATTCATGAGTCCTTAAACTCACAGATTGAGCTGTTCTGTAACAAGCAAGGGATTAAAACAATCTCCTTACAACTGAGCAGTGTTACTCTGCAAGTGCTAACTGCATCTAAGATATGTGTTTCTTTGCTGCCAAGCTGAACATTCCTTCAGAAAACGTTCTCTTTCAGCAGTGCTCACACATAAGGTAAGCTTTTGTGGTAAGTTTTCAAGGTTTTTGTTGCTTCTGTGTAAGAAGTCTCTGTTTTGCTTGCAAATCCATGAACTCTTTAGCTTCCGTGTAGCAGAGGCCTAATGGAGCTAATCTGGAAGCTGACACGAAACGCTCTGCGAAGGCAGCGCACGAGTGGTAACGTTGGTAACTTAGCTCAGAGCATGTTTGTACTTTTTGTGTGACTTCGCTCCGTACCACTGTGGCTCACCGTACAGAGTGATCTCAGAGCACATAAACTCAGTTCTGTTTGGGTGAAACTAAAGTGGAACGTGTGCTTCAGCACCATACCTGGTGTGCTGCAGCTGCTAACGCTCGTCAAGTCTGTGCCTGGAGCTCATCTGAAGCAACACTTAGGCAAGTAGCGCATGGGTCCTGGGTCCTCAGCACCTACTGTTTCACTATAAAGCTGCTCTTATTGGGCCCTCCTACTTGTCAATGTATACATAATATGTTGGGAAAATGGAACAAACCCAGTGTTTCAACTTTCCGTTAGCAAAGTGTGTGGGGGGAGGGACAGGGAATGTCTGATATTTACAAACAGTGTTATTTAGAATATTCATGGAAATAAGTCTTACAGGAGGATTCTTTGGAGACAAGCCTTTCTGAATAAAATGTTCTATCTGCATGCCCATTTATATTCATAGAGAGAGGGGAATTCTTTTTCTAATTTAGAGATCCAAGGGATCCTTGGAAAGTGTTTCACTCACAGATAGAAGAAAAAGCTATCCGAAATCTTCCAAAATGTCAAATGTTTGAGGAAGGTGAATGCTAGAAAAATCCTTGCTCCTCAACCCTCATCCATGCAGCTGGATGACAGAACAGTGTCTATAAGAAGTAAACTGAATTACACCTGAAGTAGAAAACATGCCTTGTGTGTTTCCACTGCTTTGTGCTCGTTTATCCACAGATTGGGGCGGTTAGCCCACTGCTGGGTTTGCACAAGAATGAAATCTGTTTAAGATTCCACGTTTCTCTGTGCTTGACATGGAAGAGTCTGATTGCGATTGTCTTTGATTCATAGACATATACCTTTCTAGCAGAAGTTTTATGGGGCCTTATCTTAGTCTCTCTGATTTTTTTGTCATTTGATCCTGATTTTTTGACAGAACTTCCCATTCTTGTTCTTCAGGTTACTCCTTGCTTATTTTAGAAAGAGGCCTCTGAAATACATAGGAAACGCCTATAAAGCTTCAGCTTGGATTTTCCCCAGTAGTTTGAGATAGCTGGGCACAAAACTTATCTTAACTCAGAGAGCTCCAACCTGTGTTTGTGGAGTTTTCTTTACACGCACATAGATATACCTGTTTATGGATAGAAGATACATTTATATGCATCCCCTCCTACAGTTAGTCCAGGCACAGTCATGTTAGCATTAATTGTGTTAACTTTCTAGTGAGCCTGTGTTGAGGGATGTGCTCTTCCACGTGTCTGAGAATGTCTCACAGGTTAAGAAATGGTTTGGGTGCTGTAAAGCATTGTTGGACATTAGAAGTGCTGGCCCATGAGCACACCCAAAACACATAAGTGTGCATATTTTCAAATCTATCTTTTTAGGTAATTTTAAAATTCTCCTTATTTTAGAGAAATATTTGCTTGTGATACTGAAGAGATTACTGGGGATGTTTTTATAGTTTGCTGGAAAAATAGTATTTAATCAGACTTGATTTTTTAGTCAAAAGTCAGGAACATGCCTGGAAATAAGAAAACAAAATTCTGATATTTAAAACAGCTGTTAAAACTATGGCATATGTGTGTGAGGTAAGGGGATAATGCAACACACATGCCATGTGACCCCATGTATTGCATGTAGGTGCTCATGAAGCACATCACAGGGAACTTTTATGTTTTCAGATATCTACTGTAGGCATAATGCAAGAACTATCACCAAATATCTATTTCCACTTATTACTTTCTTTCTGATACATAAAACTGTGGATAGAGCTACAGTGAAATTGTGCAGTGTGCTCCATAAGCTGAACTGTATTTTCCCCTCCCATGTAGAAGGATAGGCCCTGCATAAGCTTTCTCTGTTTACCTCTGAAGATCCCTTTGTAAAGCTAAAAAGCAAAAATGGGTCACAGGAGCAGCGGATGTAGTTGACCATAGAAAGCAAAATATACCCTACCATCATCCAATTGTGATGTAAAAAATCTAATTAGGAGATTAGTTTAATCTGTTAGAGCTGTCTCTGCAAACATGGGGACAGCAAAAAGAGATCCATTTTCTTAAAATAACTTGCCTTAGGATTTTAGAGTTAAAATGCTTGTTTGCTGAATAAAACTATTAAATTATCTGTCTGTCTCACACATAGTGGTAGGGCTTAAACACAGTCTGCAGCTCAGCAGTAGCAGCAGTGCTAGTTTCTCTGCTTTGCCATGCCATTAGTCAGTGAGCTTCTATGTGTGCCTTTATGAAGCTTTGTTTCTCTGTCTAGATTGAAGCAGGCTGGGTCTCACCTGCGCTATGAACATATGCTCAACAGAAAATAGATCAAAGCCACTTGTAAAAGAGGAGGTTGCCATAGAATCATAGAATAGAATCATTAAGGTCAGAAAGGACCTCCAATATCAAGTTCAACCTTTGACCAAAACCAGCACATTAACTAAGCCACAGCACTAAGTGCCATGCCTAGTCATTTCTTGAACACTGCCAGGGATAGTGACTCCACCACCTTCCTGAGCAGCCTGTTCCAATGCTTGACAACCCTTTCAGTGAAAAAATTCCTCCTCATGTCCAACCTGAACCTTCCCTGGCACAGCTTGAGGCCATGCCCTCTTGTCCTGTCCCTGTTTGCCTGGGAGAAGAGGCCAACCCCCATCTTGCTATGCCCTCCTTTCAGGCGGTTGTAGAGAACGGTAAATTCTCCCCTGAGCCTCCTCTTCTCCAGACTAAGCCCCAGCTCCCTCAGCTGCTCCTCACAGGACTCACTCTCCAGACCCTTCCCCAGCTCTGCTGCCCTTCTCCAGACTCGCTCCAGCCCCTCAGTGTCTTCCTTGAGGTGATGGGCCCAGAACTGGACACAGCACTCGAGGTGTGGCCTCACCAGTGCCCAGTACAGGGGGACAATTCCTGCCCTGGTCCTGCTGGCCACACTATTCCTGATGCAGGCCAGGATGCCATTGGCTTTCTTGGCCACCTGGGCAGATGCTGGCTCATGTTCAGCAGCTGTTGACCAGCACCCCCAGGCTCTTTCCCACTGGGCAGCTTTCCAGACCTGTAGCACTGCCTGGGATTGTTACGACCATTTGGCAAATGGTTGTCACACTGGCCAATCTCCAGTCATCTGGGACCTCCCTGGTTTACCAGGGGGGATGATAAATGATAGAGAGAGGCTTGGTGAGCTCTTTTGCCAGTTCCTTCAGTACTCCTGGTGGATCCCATCCTGCTTCATAGACTTGTGAGTGTCTGAGTGGTGCAGCAGGTCACTAACTACCTCCTAATGGATTGTGGGCGGGTGGAGGGGCTCTGCTCTCCATCCCTGTCTACCAGCTCAAGGGACTGGTTGCCCTGAGGATAACCTGTCTTCATGCTGAAGACTGAGGTGAGGAAGGCATTAAGTACGACGGCCTTTTCTTCATCCTTGGTTTCCCTCTGCATGCAATAAAGGAGAGAGATTTTCCTTGGCCCACTTTTTGTTGTTAATGCATTCATAAAAACACTTTTTTATTATTTTTCACAGCGGTGGCCAGTTAGAGTTCTACCTGAGCTTTCGCCGTTCTAATTTTCTCTCTAGGTGACCTAACAATGTCCTTGTACTCTTCCTGAGTTGGCTGTCCCTTCTTCCAAAGGTCACAAACTCTCTATTTTTCCCTGACTTCTAGTGAAAGTGCCCTATTCAGCCAAGGCTGGTCTTCTTCCCTGCTGGCTCACCTTTCAGCACATAGGGACAGCCTGATCCTGTGCTTTGTTATCCTTTGTGCCAGAAGCCAGGTTAAAGTGGGTGGTTTAGGTGGCACCTGTGTGCAGGGGCTCAAAGGCCCTGCAGTGGTGCTGGGAAAGAAGCAGTGTGCAGAGTGCAATGCTCTGCTGTCAGAGCTGCAGTGGACTCTGGGGGAGATCTAGAGAGTGTTAAACTCAGTGAAGCAGTTTTGTGGAGGAGTCTCAAAGGTGTCCCCAAAGCCCTGTGAAGGGGAAAGAAACAGGCAAGCACTGCCACATCTTTTAAATTTTCTTTTTTTAATACTGAAGGCTGGATTGTTGTTCAGCTTCTATTTGGAAGACCAATCACAGGGAAGCTGTGATAGTGCTTATACAGAGTCATTGCCCAGCATGAGCACTGGTGGGAGGTTTTGCTGCATTGCTGTTTCAAATGCCCTTTACAGATGAAAATTTATAGGGAATTCAGTATTCACTCAGTTCATAAGTGTAGGGGTCTTTTTCTGATTTTAGGGGAGTGTTGTTATATATGTAGATAAACTTCTTTTTTTGGAAATTGAATTTCTTTCAGTGCCTGTGCTCTTTCTGATTGCAGCAGTCCCAAGCCACCACTGATTTCATGAGCAGGGCATTGCCTCTAAAGAGTGAAGATAGATCTCCACCATGACTAATCACTCCAGAAGTTCATGTACCTCCTCAGTCCAAGTGGAGTTCTCCATACTTTATTACTAGGTACTACTCTTTATCATGGTTCTACTCTTCTTTTTTACTATAGTGTTTTGCTCTACTTAAAGTAGTAGAGCTTGGATCTTAACCACACGAATCTGTTAGTTTGTCTGAGTAATGTCCAGATAGGAAAGCATATTTCAGGACTGAAAATTAATTATTCTTTATTTATTCTGTGCTGCTACAGATTCTGAGGTTTATCCGTCCAGTGTCTTCTGACTGTATTATTTAAATTGTTCTTTTCCTACAGTTTTGTCTCATATTCACCTGTCTAATTTAGTTTTCAAAGCAGTATAAGGTTAACTCACATTTCTGAATCTGTTCCATTTACGAAAGCAAGGTTCTTTCCCTTTAGCTCCTAGTGAAGGTTTTATTAAGCAAACCAGTCTGGGGAGATATAAGTGTGTCCTTGCTCATCCTAAAATTAGAGATGGTCCTGAAGTGTGTCTGGTGAGCAATGTAGAAACTTTCAGAAAGTTTTGTATGTTGTTTGAACTTCATGTATTGATGCCATATCTTAAATAGTTATTTTAAGTACTTTTAAATTCTGACTCATGTAGCACAGTGTTAACCTTGATAATCAATCTAGTAGTCACTTTCTTGGAGAGCATTTTTTTGTCCCTTTATGCATATTAATTGGGTTGTCTGTCATTGAGTAACTTCTCTTATAAGCAATGTCTCCCTGTCACTATCAACAAATATAACTAGCAAGGTCCAATGTAAAATAATCTTAAAAATTACATAGCAAGCACAACCTGTATAACCTGACTTACTGCCCTTTTTTCCCACCAAGGTTTATTGGGTTTGGCTTCTTTACTACTTATATTTTTAGTCTCAGAAAAATAGTTACATTTTTCAAAGCAAATGGTAGCAGTTATTTTTTCTGGCAGTCATAATCTCATTTATGGCCTTGCACAACAATTTTTCTAGCTTCTAGTAGTACAGCTACTACTAATTCAAGAGTGATTCAGGTCATACTTAGCAGGATACTTAGAAACATAAGCTACAACTCTCTGTAGTACTGTGGGATCTCTCATTGAGACAGAAACTCTTAGTGATGGGTGGCTCAGTAAAGCACCATCAGGAGGAAGAGGAGAGGCCGAGCCATTGGCAGACTATAGATTTTATGGCCTTGACATGAAGGCTTGGATTTCCTTTTACAGCTGTTGCAGAAAGATTGCAGCATCCATCTGGGGATTAGAGGAAGGCAAGAGGAGCTGCAGTGCAAAACTATCTCTTCCTCATTTGTTCAGCTGTAGGATTCATTTTTCAGAATAGCAACAGATTCAAGAGCCCTGGGCTACACAAGAGTGTCAGAAGACTGTCTGACTGCCTATTGTTGGCAACGCAAAGTGGGAGGCTGTCACACCCCAGAATTGTGTTTCTTCAAACCATCAGGTGTTAGTCTATTTACTTCTCACAGCAGCAGTAGCTTTTTGTAGCTAGTCTCATTTCTTGGTCTGTAACTTCAGCAGAGTTGATGGAGGGATACTGAAAATAGCATGAAACTGTTGATCTGCAAAATACGGAAAATGCTCCAAGTTTGGTTTTGCATGAATATTCTTTATGCAGGACTGTTCCTTTATTATTTGATCCCCAGTAAGCAGCACAGCCAATTCGTACTATTTGGCCTTAAATATCCTGCTTCAATCACTTTCGAGCCTGGTATATCAGAAGAGATTGCACATTCTTTAGGAGGCCTTTCTACCGGAGTTAGTCATGGCTGATGCCAACCCTTCCATAGTGCTGGCCACCTCTTCCCTTGAGGTTGAAATTCCTTTTCAGTTCATAAAATGTGGACCTGAGATGATTTTCTGAAACAATCAAATCTCTTATCTAATGTTTTTTACTACTGATTTGCTAGAACATTAGGCCAAAAGATCCTGTTTTCCAAACCTTGTCTCTTAAAATCAGACAACATCTTCTTCAATTAATATCATTTCCAGAAACAAAATTCTAGAAGAATAGTGACAAATGAGACTTTAAAAAATTATCTAATCCATGAGTGGTTTTACCTGTATAATTTTTTGTAGAGGCTTGAGTAATCTGCAATGGAGGCCCCCCAGTCTTCCCATAAAATCAGTTCTATTACTTCACCATTCTTATAATCAGAGCGTGCTTTCCAGTATCTGACTTCCATTTCCTTTTCAACGCTCTCCCAGTTACTAATCATTCATAAAGAAACTACTCTTCAATCATTTAAATCCCATAAAGCAGCAATAAAGTAGGAAGACGACGCAGGTAGCAATTTCAATAATTTGTTTATTTTTTAGCAGGCCCATGTATCTGATATTTGGATTTATATGTCAAGTTTCCTTTTTCCTTTTGAAGGTAAAAATTCCTGCTGATTATAATGAGTCATGAACCTGAAAAACAGAGCATACGATGGTTTAAATTCTGTGGTAACTCTACCTAAATGTAATGGGAGTTGCTGAATTTAAAAACATAAAAATAGGAGATCCTGTATTTTTTAAGGAAATGGCAACAGAATGGATTTGTTTTTATAAAATCCATGTTAGACTCTGTTAATCAATATATTTTATCATGTCTGAATGGTAAACCTAATTGCATCATAATAACTAAACAGTTTTATATGAATTAATGTCTAGTAGTACATCCATCTTATTTTGGAAAAAAATATTTTGAAAACACGGTATTGTGATGAATGATGCAAGAGTTAACTGCCTTCATTACATGCAAGTCCACGTTAATAGCCAGATTCAATGTTAGTGACTTTTTTTATTCAAAAGAGATGGTTTTCCTCTCTACTGCTTTTTGGTGCTGACAAATGTGTCACAGGAAGTAGCCTCCAAACAAAGGAAGTTCACGATTTTTCATGCATGATAGTGTATCAAGTGCAAAATTAATGGTGCAGACAATGAAAGGAACTGATCTCTGTGATAACATAATCTTAAAATAAGAACAGAAAGCTGTTATTTTGCTCTAAGGTCTGTTTCTGCTGTCAGCTGAGAAATGGCAATGCATCCTTTGCCACAGGTTAACCAGACGTGTTGATGCAGAAGAATGAGCTTCTTTAGGCAAGTCCGACTTCTACTCTGGAAGAACTGGATCCTTCGGAAAAGACAAAAGGTAAAGTATTAATCTTTGGATTTCAGGTTTGAACCATGCACTCCGCTGGATTAAGTGACTGGTACATTTATCAGCATGTAAAACTCTCAACTTTCCCAAAGAATCACATGTGATCTTTGTATGGGCCTTTGTATGGGCAACTTGTCTGGTTTGCAGAGCTGCTCTTTACAGACCAAACATAGAATACTTGTGTTGGGATTTTCTTTGACAAATTATATTGTGTACCTATTGTGTGTGGGTAGTAATATTTATATATTTTCACATAAAAAGATCTGTTGTTAGAAAACATCATGAGCACCGCTCAGCTCACAGAGTTTTGATTCCTAATTTTAGATTTGCTCTTCACACACAGCTGCTCTTAGACATGATTCTAGTTAGGACCTTACAGTTCTCACAGATCTTGTCTTTTTTAGTATGGCTGAATGACATAAGTAAAGCAAAAGTCAGAAGTATTATAAGTACTTTCAAATCCTCTTAGATTTTATGATATTTTGTCTTACAGCAAACTTACCTATTACTTTTCACCTTAATTCACCTTATTTTCATTGCTCTTTTTAGTTTTTCTTGAAGTTAAATTTTCTTAGAGTGAAACAAAACTTCCGACTGGGGTCTTAGTTATCTGATGTACTTCAACTACTTCTCCCCAGAAAAAGAAGTCCCTTTACCTGGTTTCCATTTTTTTTCTCTGAGGTCCTATAGATACAGGCTACCTGTTTCAAATGAAAAATAATTTTTGAAGTATATTATGGCATCTGTGAGACTGTAACAGTCATGCAAACAATTTTGCCATAATAACAGTTTAATAACAAACTGAACCATGGGATGAGCTGAAATATTTACCCTCTGCTGATCTGATTTTAGTCAATAGGAATGGCTCACATGCTGAAATTTCCAGGATCAAAGGATTGTGTAATTTTCTTCATAGACAATTTGAATGTTCTTTCCTTCATATCTTCCTAGCAGTCTTTCGCCCACAAAGTATGTTGTCATCAAGAGCTGATGCATAGAACATTGCAGCACATGATTTATTGCAACCTGAAAGTTGCCAATTCATATTTCAGTTAAGGACCCCTTTTTGAAGCTGGACTTCAGTCACTGGTTATCAAGGAACTGTGGTAGTTTGGTTCTCAAGTTCAGAAAAAACAATGCCAAACAGAAAATCCATGTCTTCTGATCTTCAAATGTATATACTGAGAGAAGTGGAAGCCACTGGTTTTTAATTTTTACCAAATGTATATTTGTAGAATTCTTCCGTATTTTCAGTATATGAAATACTGTGTTATTTTTGCAAATCTGTTCAAATATGAGACACAAAGTGCCAGCTTGGCTTTCAGGAATTGTCTTCTCTTTTTGTTTAATTTTTCCTATAGAATTTTCAAAAATTATAATTGGTGTTTCCAGGTGTTGCTAGAGATCCTATTCTCTGATGATCATTCCTAGCTTGTAAGCACAGTGATTTAATCTACAACTGAGAAATATTTTATACAACCTGAAGAGTAAAATATTTTACAGGAAAGCCATTAAAAATAATTCCTTGTTTAAGAATATAATCCTGTTTGCTTATTTGTCCTCACAGAGAAACAGAGTAGCCAAAACAAAAATTCATACTGCCAAAGGTAGCTATAAAATGTGTTTTGGGAAAATCAGACTGGTTTATTGTTAACCATCATGCAGTACCATAAACAGAGATATATGCAATATTCTACTCCATTTCATCATTTAGTCTTATCTACTTCACAAGAGGAAAGACTTCATTGCAGAGTCAACAGCTGATCCACAGCCAGTTTAAGCTTGTCCCATTTATATGGTCTTACCACTGTGCTTGTACCATTACAGCTCTGTCAGGATATTACCTTTCTCTGTGCATGTTTCTGGGGTTTCTGGCTGTTTATCTTGTGGTTCTGCAGGCTTATGGGCTGCTTTCTGATACTTCTAGTGCATTCTGAGACACCTTTGTGTCCTCTGGCTAAGGTCCACAGGAAAGAATCAGAGGGCTGACAGCACTGGCCCATCCTTACCACACAACACATTGTGTACCAGGTTGAAAGAAAGCTTCCCTTGGGCTTTAGACTTCAATCTTTACAAAACTGGTTAACTCAGACAGAAAGGAGGTACAAAATTCAAGTCTGAGGATTTTGAATTTCCTGGGGATGAAGAAAGAATCAGCATCTGAACATTTACACAGATTAACTCTGCAGCAAAGGTGGACCAAGGAGTCTTGCCAATTCTTGCTCCTCTGAGTTTATGTGCATGTAGCGCTTTTCCCAAATGGTTTATCAAATGGATGGCAATGGATGTTGATCAGACCTTGTGGACCCAGCTGGGAAGGGTCTGTAACACTGTATTCTGAGCTGTGCACAGCAGCTGTCAGGTTTCCCTCTCTAGTAATTGTGTAATATGCCCTTTACTGCTGGTGAGATTTTGTCTGGATTTAAAAAGATCAGGCATGCATAGCTTGTAGGTGGTGGTGGATGGGTCTTTTCATTATTGTTCTGTTTTAAAAAAGAAACCCTTAAGATGAGAAATATGAAATAGCGAATTGTTGCCTGGTATAAATCTTTCTACCCTTTTGCTGTAAGAATATGTTGTGCTTAACTAAAGCTATTAGACAAAGTTATAAAAAAACAAACAAACAAACAAACAAATAAAAACAACAAAAAAACAGGGCAGCTCCAAAAAACCTGTTCTTATGCTGTGGAGTGTCTTTTGCCCAAAACAGCATTCATGTGTAACCCATCTTGGTTTTGGCTCTGCTGCTCTATGCATTGTTATTACATATTTGGTACCTAGTTGGTGAGGAGGGAGCAAAGGTAAAGAAGCAAGGAGGGCTTTCCTGTGCATGTGCTGCAACCCCGGTTCTGAAGGTAAATTGTCCTGGCTCTTACAGGGAGGAGCAAAGAAGTGCCACATGTCTGGACACAAAAATCCCATTGCTGTTCCTCAGAGCCCAAGGCCTGTGTTACAGGATCAAAGGATTGTTGTTTCAAACCTCTGCCAAAACACACAGAGGCAGTAAAACAAACTGAAGCACAGGAGTGGAGGAAACAGACTAAAAAGCAGGCAGGTTGTTGCTCTGTGGTAAAAGCAGCGCCCTTGATTTTCTGTCATGACACAGGAGCCGGTGACAGTTCTAAGTGTATTGAAAGATCTGGGCAATAAAGTGGCCTTTGATGGGGTCTTCTACATTATTGAATAAGGTGTTTGATCTTAATGTGTAAATTTCTACAGGTATTAGGAAATTAGTAACATTGAAATGAATGATGACAAAAAGAAGCAAAAGTAAAGGTCAAAGAATGTAAAGCTTATGCTGAAGTCTTTTACCTTGGGGTAAGCACAGTGTATTGACAGCCTGCTAATGAGCCCAGCAGTGTTAAAGGGTGGATTAAAAAAACCCTTTTCTCTCTTATATCTTGTTGTAGAGTCAAGCACTACCTGCTGTCTCTTTTTACTGCAGTCAGGATGCTTAGATACTTCTTTAGAAGAGGTGGAAAAGCCACTGAGCTTTTGGCCACTGAGCCACTAAGTTAATGGTGATGCTTCATGGCACTCTGATGAAATCCTTGCCCTTTTGGGTGTCCTTTTCAAATGGTGAAACAGGCAAAGGATAGCCATGGCCACATGCTGCACTGGGCACTTCTGCTGTGAGAAGAAGTTTCATCCCTTTAGCCACCTAGTGACTCTATGGTGATCTATTTGTAAAATTTATTTTTAATTTTTTTTTCTTTTTTTCCAGCTTCGCTTTATAGTGGAGCTTGTATGGCCTCTGTCATTGTTTCTTGCACTTGTCTGGCTGAGGAAAGCTAATCCACTGTATCGTCAACATGAATGTAAGAATGTTTAAGATGTTATAATGATCTGACTTGTTGTAGGTAATGGTCAGGTGTTCTCAGACAGAGGTACTGGGACCTGTTTGTGGAGGGTTACTGTCCAGTGGCAAAAGAATAGAATTTGGTTTGAGTGGCTTAGTTATTTATAGTGTAAGAATTACCAGTGAGGAGATTAAAAAATGTCTAGTTTTCCTGTGAGATGCTTTCTGGTCAGACTTACCTGAGGTCTCAAGGATCTATCCAGTTTTGGATTTCTGTAATTCTGTCACTGAGAAGGTACTACCTCACTACCTATTTTAAAAACCCCTCACATTACTCAGAATTGATTTCTGTTTGAAATAGCCATATTGCTTATATTGGTGACTTTTTTTTTTCTCAGTAAAAGATAAACCTTTATGATTCCTATCACATTCCTTCTGTAGAGAGCCAACTTCTCTTGCTACTTACATTCACAAAAGCTGCATTAGAAAAAACACCTAACAATTTATATTTTCTGTTTCGATACTCTAGGTCACTTCCCAAACAAGGCGATGCCATCAGCAGGAACACTGCCATGGTTACATGGCATCTTCTGTAACATGAACAATCCCTGTTTCCGCAGCACAACCCCCGGAGAGGGTCCAGGTGTAGTGTCCAACTACAAAAATTCCATGTAAGCAGAGCTCTGTGTGTGAGACTGGGTTGCAGCAATACAGGCCTGCGAGGGAATTGTTAATAGCTTACTCTTGGCACCTGTTGAGTGTTCATGGACATGAAGGATGCAAGGAGAAAGGATGGAGTATCCTCACCTTGCTTAGAAAGATCCCCCACTGCATCAAGAAGTATTTTAAAGAATTGTTCTGTGGCGTGAATGAAAAGGGAAGATAATAATACACCAGCATGCAAACAGTGGAAGACAAAAATTTTCAGTTCTAGCACTTTGTTTTCATGCTAACAGTGGTCGTCAAAGTTGAAACAGAGCTCACAATGATAGTTCTGGGCCTTTTAGAGAGAGACTTCAGTACTAGTCTCTAGGGAACATATGTTCACATAATAAAATCCATGCTTTCTACTGTTGACTGCTTACTGAATGTCTTGGGACAAACCTTTTTGATAAAAGAGCATGGAACCCCTAGGCCTTCTTTTCTCATCACTAGAGTTGTCCCTTCTGAATGAGAGCTCTGATGAAGTAGCTGCAAATAAGAACTGCCATTTCTTAGGTAGCACCTGTTTTGGCTGTGTACTTGTGATACTTTAATCAGCACATCACCTTCAGATACTAAGCTTGTTTGCAAAATAGGAGGATGGGAGATTTCCAGACTATTACTGAAAAAGTGCTGTAGGAGTGTTTTATTGCATTGTTCGTTACAGCTGAGTCATGAAAGAAAGTACAGCTGACAAGGACCCTTAGAATGAAAAAACCCCTGTCATCCTAAATATAAAAAATAGATCTCCCTTTGCAAAGTCCACTTTGGAGCATCCAGTGATTAAAATTCATGAGCTAATAATGTGAAGGCCATTGAAGCTCCTGTCCTGTGAAAGTCTGTAACTTGGACTTAACTTACCGTTTGACCTTTTGTTCCTAGTGAATAGGGTTTAAAATAGTCAGCTGAACATTTTTGGTGGGGTACAATCAAACACACAGAGAAGCTAGAGGGTTCTGTTTTCTATACATTCTGGCTCTCCTAGGCTGCTTGTTACAGAGAAAACTGTCACTTTGTCAGTCCCAGTAAATTTAGTGCATTACAGCAGAAGTAAGTACATTGTGTTTTCTGAAAGAATTTGATCCTTCCTGTTTGTTGTTTCCTGTAAGCTAAAATGAGTCATGTGGACTGAGATATACTGTAGCATGCATGAGAAAACATAACATTGTTGAAGAAGTGTAATGACCTTACCTCATAATAAGAATCTTTTATGCTTGTTCATAAATACAGGAACTGATTGCATCTTTGCTTGATCTGCATGTTCTAACCCAGAACCAGTAGTTGAACAGCTGCCTGTGACCATTTTTTACTTGTGTTTTCCTGCTGTGCCTTGAAGAAATACTCTGAAGGCACCTGAAAAATTGGAGGGGACTGATGTGAGAGGGGAAGGATGTTTCTGTATGTGAATGATTCCATGTCACTTGCTAGGCTGAGCAGGGCTACATGTGTCCTGAATGCCCCATTCAGCTGCTGGAGCTGGGCCTGGGCTAGAACCAGGGCAGATTTGTACCGTAACTGTGAGGAGCATGCTGTCTGGGGAAGGTCCTGTCTCCCCAGCAAGACCAGCATGGCCAATGAAGAAAATGTATGAATGGCCAACCTTCTGCAACACCACTAGCCCTCTTAAACCTTCTGTGGGCTTTCAAATCTAACTGAATCCCAGACTACCTGAAACTGAGGACAAAACGACTTTTTTTTCCCTTCATCCCTAATACAGAGAGAGTCAATTTTGCTTTTTCTTTTTTTTTTTTTTTTTNTTTTTTTTAAGGTTTTCTCATTTGATTGTTTTTTGGGTTTTTTTGACTTGAAAGTTTCTCAGGAGTCATCACTCTTAAATTATTCTTTCTTTGTTATTTCTCCTTTCAGCCTTGCAAGGGTATATAAAGATGCTCAGGAGCTTTTACTGGAAGCCCCTGAAATCCATGACCTTGGAAGAGTCTGGGAAGAACTGATCATTATGAGTCAGTTTATGGAAACAATGAGAACTAATCCTGAAAGAATTGCAGGTAATTTTTATGTCTATATCCTTTAGACTATTTAATTTTTCCTTCTGAGAGCTGGATAGTAGTTACTTTGTAAGCTGGCAACATTATAATATATTTCACATGTAGCTGTTACTCTTCTTACTGTTAGGGTAAGTTAAAATCTGTTCAGTGACAAACACCTGTCATTTAAGAGAAAAGAGAGGCAGTCAGCTCCCTTCTGCAACCATCTTCCTTAAATAACAGTAGACAAAACTCAAAACACAAAAGGGTAATGGATATCTCACCACGCAAAGTAAAACATGGCTGAAGAAATTTCATTAATTATTATTGCAGTAAAAGGAGAAGCAGTGAGAAAGTGTCACTGGAAGATGCAGAAGAAATGGAAAATTAGGAACACGTCTGAATATATGCCAGGAGCATAATGCAGAGAAGTGCTGAGAGATACTTTGTCACGGTGTTAGCTAAAACAGGTTTGGAACAGTGAAAAAGGAAACTCTTGATAATCTGTTTAGAAAGAGCAAGAATTGAACGCTTCTAAACAGGATTGCAAATTGCAAATTCATTGCATTAACTTTTATTTAAAACAACCTGCCAAACTCAAAACACAGTCCTGAGGAAAATAGGGAATGGTAGAATAATAAAGTTTTTGGGCTTGAAGTACAGAATTTGAAAAGCTACTCCTAAAACTAAAGGTATAAAAATGGTCTGGCTTTGTGATTTGGTCTGTCCCATTCACAAATCCTTTGTCACAGGAATAGTATTCTTATTAAAATTAAATAGTCACTCTCCATATATTTTTGATAAGATGTGTACAAACCATCTGATACATGTGCTCCACTATCCTATCAGAGGTTTATACCTAGAAGCAAAAAAGGGGTTATCTCATTGTAAATAACAGTGAGATAACCGAATGCCCCAGAATGTAAACAACAAGAACTCGAGTATAATCTGAGCTGTTGTTTGTACCCAGCCATAGGAATCAAACCTAACTATTTAGAGGCGAGGAAAAGCATGTCATGCCATGGGTTTGCTTTGTATTGCTAAGGGACCACACGCCATGGTTTAGGAAGTTGCCTTTGCATCCCATATCAACTTTACTCATGAAAAATAGAGTACATTCCCCCCAGTCCTGTGAAATATAATCTTAATGTTCCTTCAAGAATCTGTGGGGGTTTAAATGAGTTTTACTTCAAAAAAAAATAGAAGTTTGGAATTTCCTACTATAGAAAACAAAGTTAAAAAGTCAGGTCTGGAGCTTAACTAATAAAATATGAATTACCATCTTTCTTCATACAGAAAAAGTAAGATTGGCTATTTAAGTTGTGTGTGTTTATAGCTTACTACTATTGCGTGTAAGTAACAATCTTAATAGAATAGCTGCAAAGTTGAGCAAGGAAAAATTTGCAAATGTCAGAGCAGCAATTGCTTTTTCTGCTGATTCCTGAAATCAGATCTACCCCTTGAGTCCTCCTTCTTTGTCCCAGTCTCCCCTAGCACTGACACTTTTGATGAGATGTGTTCTTGTGATGTGCTTTTTCCTCCACACTGCCTGGATGCCAGGAAAGGCATCAGTGAGAATATGAGGAACAGACCCCTGCTATTGTTTTCAGTGTTTACTGCTTGAATAAATATGTGGAGGAACAATTGAAGAAGTCCTCAGGCCCTACGGCCTTAGGCCAGAATACGCTTAGGGCAGATGGAATTGTGGAAGTTAGTTGGCAAACTCTGATAAGACTCAGCTCACAGAATGGAATGCATGTTTATTAGAAATGTCTAAAGTTACATTCCCTGTGTCAATAGGATACACGCTGCTCCTGTCAGTTTCAATTGTCTGTTCTAAAAACTAGAAGAATTAGAGCTTTTCAAGCATTCTTTACCAAAGTCTGTTGATGCTGTGTGAGGTACCTTTAATAAAGGTAAAATTTAATGAAGTTATAATAAGTATTCTATGTACACGAGCAACATCAAGTTTCCAAGCTTTCTCTTGCACCATATTGAGGCAGAATTCTCACTGATAAGATTTGTAACAGTGACAAGTTAAAAAATATTGGAACTGTTTGACTTTAGGAGCAGCAATATTTTGAGTATTGTTACAGACAGTGTTAGGGAAATTTTGTGGCCTCTTACATGTGTCTAATTTAACAGTGGGTGGTCTCACTGGCTTGCTTGAAGAGAAGTTGTTAATCTAGTTTAATATGAAGCATAAGCTTCACTTTTTTTCTAATGGAAGATTTTCAAGGGTCACTTTTGCAATGCTAGAGAATAAGGTTAACTAACTAAAATTGATTGACAGCGAGTGATAAATTAGGGTAAATGTAAAGGGTTGACTAAAGTTATTTACACAAGGCCCAGAAGAAAGGACACTGAGAACAGTAGCATACTCATATCTGAACATTTAAAATAAGGTATTACATCAGAAAAAGGCAGACACTTTCAAATGCAGTCAGTGCTGCTTTCAATGTGTCCATTGCTGTAGCCCTAGTCTGAAACATCTTTGAGAGATCAGATATGCAGAGTCAGAACACTCAGCATTTTCTGATTATCATTTCCCAACAAAGGGTTAAAATGATTTTGAATTGCAAAAATAATTTTAGCCCCAGTTAGTCACGACTAGGTATAAGAGCCAAAGCACATTTTTTTTGCAGGTTTAAGCTGGGATATGAGTTGTTCTTTAACTTCCTTTGTTTGGTATCTCACTGATCTGTGCATTCCTTTTTTTTCATCCAGGAAGAGGAATACGAATTCTAGACATTCTGAAAGATGGGGAGACCCTCACTTCATTCTTGCTAGAAAATGTTGGCCTCCCAGATTTTGTTGTTTACCAGCTTATTAATGCTCAAGTACGCCCTGAACAGGTGGGTAGAGTTTAACAGTTACCAAGTCATCCCCTGTGAGGAAAGAACCTTCTGAATTGTATGTGCAAAGTAGCCTCGGTGAAGGCCTTGGGTCCAGAATAACTGATGCCTTATGGGTTGTTTGTATAATTTCTCCCTTTGTTTTTTGTGAATCTAGAGGATGAGATGTTCGATTTGTCTTTAAAAAACATTTTGAATATGCATTAACTATTAATAAATTATCAAATAAATAGCAAAGTGCTGTTGGTGCACCCAAATAATGAGGAGCATCAAGAAACATTACTGGCAAGCAGTGCATCCATTCCCATGACTGAAGACTTGACTTAAAAGCATAATGCAGCTGTGCATCCTTTTGAGATAATAGTCCTGATGAGAGAAGAACTATTGGAGATTCTTAATTTATAATTTAAATTTTCTGCCCTAATGTCAGTATGGTGACTTTTCAGTATTGTTTCACATGAATAGGTGGAAGTGGAGAAGCAGACCCACTTTCTTAGATTCTGATTGAATAGTCGATCTGCTTAGAAAATTCAGAGTGAAAAGTACAGGTCAAATCCCTCCTGAAGCAGCTAAGCAGGGAACTATGTTTGACCAAGTCCAGGCTGTCTCTGTTTCTGCGTGTACTGGTGGCTGGGAGCTCTGAGAGGAATGCTTTATTCATGAATGAATGTTGCTGAATTGGAATTCTGGAACAATTTCTACACTGCATTAGTGTGTGGGTGGAAGCAAGTGAATAACTGAGGCTGAAAGACACAATTCCTCTGTTTCACTGCCACATAAAATGCAAATATTGAAACTGTGTGTGGGCAGAAAGAGGGAGGCCATTCATGACCTTTCATGCAGTTCCTCTTCTGCATCACAGGTTTCAGCTGGTGTGACCAGTGGCCAAATTACTTTTCTGCTGTATTCTTGATTGGTACCTTGGGAAGCCCTCCCCTTTCCTCACTTTATCATTAAGTAGTACCACAAGATCATACCAAAGCCAGTGTCAATTGATACATCCTACATTTTCACACTCCCATGTCAGCTGAGATGTTGAAAATTTGCTTCCTTGCTGCTTGTGACAAGGAGAATATATACAGATATCCTGCCGGGTTTCTCTTTCCCTAGTCTTCCCTAACCTCTTCTACACCAGAGATCTGCTGTGTCGGGAGAACTGAGTGCTGCTGTGTTGGACTATTAGTTCCCATTCATTCATCTGCTGTTAAAAATTCTGCTTGCCAGTGTATGCAGGGCTGAAGTTTACAACACCATCACCAAAAGAATGATTGAAACCTGCTGGAATGTAGAGTCTTTCTGCTGTGTTTTCTGTGCTGATGTAGAAAGAGATGTAGTTCTTTGTATGCTGGAAATTAAAGAGATTGAGCATTGGTTAGAGGAAGCTGGAGGAGATCTGGTGTTAAATACCACTATACAGTTTCTTTTTAGCCATAATTACAGGGATACAAGATCATCTCACCAGAGCTGATTTACAGCTATGAGGAAAAAAAGTTCTGTGAATACTTCTTTCAGGTGAAAAAGATACAGAAAAACCAATCTAATAATTTTAAAGACACAACAAGAGAATTATTTTCAGTGGGAATTGAACACTTCATTTTCTGTGGGAGGTAAATTTCTTCATTCCGTTAGCCCTTCTTGATAAGCAAGTTGCTTGGGCTGGACTGATGCATGGTTGAGGTGGGAGTTTCAGAGCCATAACTAGACCCTAGATCTATGTTTGTCTTAATCCTCAACTGTGATAGTTCATCTCTAGTTCTTCATGCTGCTCTGCCCTCTGCCTGCATATTTCTGTACACCCCTTCCCCCTGCCTCTGATGGCACAGAGCTGATCAACCTGAAAGCAACTTGTTTACAAAAGCTTGACTGTTGCCAACAGCTGGCTGGAGATCTAGGTCTGAGCCGCCTGGGAGTCAGGAAATGACACACAGAGCTGAAAGCTAAACCTGATCAAACAGCCAGCTAGCTGAAAAAATAATTTGGACTTCATCTTGCCAGCTTTGGCCAAACAGTGACACATTGATTAAAAAAAAAAGGTATTGAAGTTTCCCTCTGAGGGCCTGCTTTTTTGAGTCATTCTAAGATAAAGATAAGAAACTGATGTTAAAACACAATAAGAAGTTCAGGAAAGATTGGCAGCAGCACACCCTACCGGAAAAATTGGAAGGGCGGAGGTTTGATGTTTTTCTAATCCCATCTGTTCATGAACATTATTGAAATGCAGTTACAGTTTGTAAATAACAACTCTTTTTTTTTTTTCTGTGTTTATCCTTCTCAGTGATGTAAATGTCACTGTTTCCTCATTTCACAAGTCAGAGCAAGGTTCCCAGGCTGCCTCCCTGTGCAGCCCAGTTTCATTGCAGTTGACACAGCCTGACGAGGACCATGCCAAATGAGGTGTATATGGTTAAAAAAAAATGCTGTTCTTATCACACATATCCCCAGGACATAAATGAGTGAGCAAATAAGCAAATTATTTCACTGATATAAAGTAACTTAATTCCAATTCAAATGTTCCAATTTGAAGGAGGGCAGGGATGTGTGGTTTTGGAGGTTTTTTGCAAGACAGACTGGATCTATCAATTGAATTCCTTCTTTTGCATTCTGCCTCTCTCCACACTGCCTAATTTGCATTAACAATGCCTTTATATAAGTACAGGTCTAGTGCTGATAGTATCTCTCAGATGCTTCTAGAAATTCACATCCCTTTTTTGCATCATAATTCCAAAACAAAATCTGTGTGTAATTCAGATGCCTTTCTTTTTTTGTCAATTGCAGCTCCACAAGCTGAAACTCAGGGCAGTCATGGCAGATAAAATACAATGTTATTCTAGACCTCTCTACTGCTGCCTTTCATATTCTGGATGCTGACTTTCCATAGCCACGCTTGCACTTTTGTTGATAGCTTCTGACAGATGAAATAATTAATGAATAACTCCTCAGTCTACTTTGAATCTACTCTCCCAAGCAACTAAATTAATTTTTTTCTCATTCCTCTGTGTTTTTAAATATTCTCTTTACAGGCACCACCAAACAAATCTTAGCTGCTAACTATAGGAGATTTGCACATATAAAGTTCTGATAATGATGAATTTCTTAATTTGCTTAGATAGGAAATAAATATGCACCTATATCTGACCTGGTATAGGTGTGGTATGTTTTTCTGATCCATATGTCTTAAAGACTGGAATGCTCAGCAGATTATTTTTCTAAAGTAAATTATTTTCTGGGTAGATTTTGACAATTTCTTTATTGTGCAGCTTATTAAATTCATTTAGTCTAATGATATTATGTCAGTGCATAGTTCTTGTCTGAAAGTCTGTGTTCATCTCACAGTAGGCATTTACAGTCATCACGGTGTTCTGAGCTGTTTTCCTTAAATTTGTACTGTGAAAGGAGATGGGCAGAGGATGAGAATGTTAGCAATTGTGAGCAATTTCCAGTGATTCTTTTTATTTTATTGCCACGTATTCTGTGCTTCCCACAGCCATTATTCACTATCACTCTGCACAGCCATACAGCCAGGATTTACAAAGCCATTGTACATTAAACACACCCATCTACTGATTACCACTTCTAATATAAACACAGAATAGAAAAAGCCCAGATTTTTATCTTTAATGTTTGACCAATGGGAACACACTGGTTTATAGTTAAACAAATGTAAATGCAGAATAACTCTATAGAAATCAGTAGATTTACATGGGATTTACACTGTTGTTCCTGAGCAGTATGGAAGTTTCATAACAGTAAGTGAATCATTGGTTTTGGTTGCAGTTTGCCTATGGTGTCCCTAGCTTGACTCTGAAGGACATTGCTTGCAGTGAGATGCTCCTCGACCGCTTTATTATCTTCAGCAGCCGAAGAGGTCTCCCTTCTGTTCACAAGGCCATGTGTGCCCTGTCCCAGGACAGTCTGCAAAGAGTAGAAGATGCCTTGTATGCAAACGTTGATTTCTTTAAGCTATTTCGGCTGGTAAGTATTAACACAATTATTCTGCCTTATGTTGTCATTTTTATTTTGGCTTATATTTCATTGCCCTTCAAGAATGTTTTTGGTCGTATTTCACCAGTTTTCCAAGTGGTCTTAGTAGATTTACCCCTGCAAATGTAAGGTTATGGATGTGTGATTGTTAACCTACCATCAGCAGGACACTAGAGAGTTCTGAGTGTGTTGTGGGATGAAACAGATGAAATTGGCAGTACAACAGAACTAAGAGATTCAAATGCAGTTTTTAAAGCAAAGTTTGTGTTGAAGTATTATCTGTTCTTTCCAGTCTGTGTAGCAAAACAGTGTGTGACAAAACCTACAGGGACCTTGCTGTGGATTCTGAAAATACCCAACACTGCCCACTCTGTCTTTGCTCCTTCCATCATGACAGAATTTTATGCTGCGGTCAAAATCATGATGCAGCTTGAGTGAGCCATTTTTAAAAACCCAAACCAAACAGATTAGGAAGTTGTACTGGCTTTCATCACTCTTTCTATAAAAGCTTTTCCTTACCTCTGTTCATTTTCATTGCCCTTCTTTGTCTTCTAGTTTCTGTTGTGACCTTGCTATAAATTAACCACATCTACAGCCTTGGTTTAGTATGGAGATATTATGCCACTTTATATATATGTATAAACATAGGTTAATATTATTACTTCAAAATATATACTAAAATACAAATTATATCAAAAAAATAAATATATGTATATATAATGACATATGTTTCTGGAATTTAATTTGTATTCTGCACACTGAGGCAGTGCTTTCAGGAAACTATTCATAAAGACTCCAAGGTCTCTTTCCTCATAATAGCAAACTTGGAGTCCATCACTGTGTATGTATCTTTCATGTTTGTTTTCCCTATGATCATGCTTTGCATTTTTCAACACTCAATTTAATTTGCTGTTTTTCACCTTGTAATTTAATGTCATGAAACCATCACATTGTCAGTTGGCTTTATAGGAGCAGGCAGGATATATGAAAAACTCCTAAAATTGTGTAGGAAGTATTGATTGGAATTTTCTGCCACAGCAGTGTAGCATCGTGATTAATTTAACATGGATTTTCTCCAGCTCTGAGTTGCCCAGAACTGGGAACAGAGGACGCCAGAAGCTGTAATTGACACACCAGCAAAACACACTTTGATTATTGTAGCATTGATAGTCAGCCAATCACATATGCCCAGTGATTTTACCAATCCTGATAAGAATTTGTGGTTAGCTTCTGAAAGCTGCTATTTTCCATTTCTAAAAACGTATTTTCTTATGTTTTCATATATCTTATTCTGGCTGGAAGTAGCAGAGAATTAATGCTACAGTATTTCTAAGATACATTTTCAGCATTTAAACACTTCATGTGAATATTCACAATGTACAGCCCAGCTTTTTTACAGGTTTACAATTCCTGTTCCTCAGAGTTTCAAAAAGGCCAGATTAAGGCAGGTGCTCCAAGAACCCTGTATAATCTTTGCACAGACTGGTTAACCTTAGGGGACAAGGAAAAGTGTATTCTTCCTGCCTGAACCACAAGTCACAGATCAGAACACGTTAACATGAGCTTTCCAGAAAAACTCTTGCCATTGTGACTCCCTGCCAGGTACCTGCACAGTGCAGCTGTCTTCTGCTTTCTTAACCACCTACTGACTGAAGGGAATGGCAGGCAATCAGCAGGGTGTATAGGCATTTTTGGGGAAGGCTTTTTAGGGGCTTGTCTCATAAATATCACAGTCTAGCTATCTACAAGTCCAGCTTTACATTTTGTTGTAAAAATGTAAAAGAAGAAATGGCTGAGAAAGCCTCAAGAGCACCAGCTCCAAATACATATGTGACTCTTTAGACAGCTGACAAAGATGGATGCAGTGATGCAAACAAAGTGGTATGTGACAGCACACCATGGTGTCACCTGCTCCTTTTAAGTCACTGATAAATAAAATGTTAACTTCTGCTGAAAAGGCATTTTGGTCAGTCTGCAGGAGCCTGGGAAAGTAATGGTTTCTGTCAGGTTTAACAGACAGTGAGGACCAGACTGTCTTCAAAATCAGGAAATCTCTGAAGAATAAAATACTACAAATCATTTACCTCCATAGCAAATGGGGCCTTCTGTACCAAACCTTTGCTAAACTTGGAAGTTACCAAGAGTCTGTATATCTCACTGGAAGAATAGCCTCTGTGAGAAGCAGCTTCTCAAATGTGCCTGTTCCTGCGTTCCTCCTCCATTTTTGCACCTTTTGGCATGGTGGGCTTAGATGAGCAGAAGAAATCCCAAGATATATTTTAACTGGCCTGTGTTTGTTTCAGCTGTGTATTAGAAAGAACATTTACACAGGCTACTGCGTGAGTCTGCACATGGGTACTGGATTCATGGCCCCATGAGACAGGCTTATAAGATTTTGTTCCAAATAACTCAAAGTGTTTGAGCTACAGAGATGCCATTTGGATTTTCTTCTCATTGTTATAGCAGTTGTCATGTAGAGACTCGTCTCTATTTTTTATGTATCCACAGCTTCCCACTGTGTTGGACAGAAACTCACCAGGTGCTGACCTGAAGGCCTGGGGGAGGGTGCTGTCTAATGTCTCCCAAGCAGTGCAAAAGGTAAGTGGTCTAATAATAGATTACATCACTTTTCTGCATAGCTCATAGTCCTTGTTTTCCTTTGTTGTTTTTATGTTCCAGTTACCTGCTCTACCAGAAAGAAAATAGACTTGTTGGGGAAGAACTGATTCTGTAAAAAATTCATTCTTCTCTCATTCCAAAATAAATATGGACATAAGCATTGGTAATTATGAAGTGTATTCTTTTCTTCAGAAAAGATATGAAAGAACAAGAACTGAAAATGGTGCCTGTGACCAGGGCAGAGGAGATAAAAGGATGAGGTTCTGACTGCATTCACGCTTTACCATCTGGGCACAACTATGACCTCACCAGATCCTTACCTGCTTTGGGGGCTGCAATTAACCAAGTCTTGTCTTACTGCAGCTAGCCAGCAAGCCAAGCGTTCAGGACCTTTTGATGGTTCTGCAACCATTTGTACAAGATGGAAGGCCAGAATCCTTAGGCCACTTGGTGAGTTCCCTGTCGGATCTTTTCTGTGGCTACCCAGAAGGAGGTGGATCCAGAGTGCTTTCCTTCAACTGGTATGAAGATAACAACTACAAAGCTTTCCTGGGGATTGACTCAACAAGGAAGAAATCTGGTTATCTTTATGATAATACAACCAGTAAGTTTTTCCACCAAACCATTAAGAGTGGTTATATTCAAATATTTCATATTCAAATACTAACATAGAATGTTGCTTTTGTAAAATAACATTTTAAAACAGTTGATTCACGAAATTAGAGACAGGTGAAATGATTTTACTTCATACTTACTTCATAGCTGGAAGCAGAGAAGCCCAGGAATTAACAACTGTCAGAAATATGCATTTGCTTTTAATATGGAGGCATAAACATATGCATGATCATAATTAAGACAGTCCCTCTGTTTTATTTTCTATTATATGCTACTGATATCAGGAAGAACAAGATGCCACTGAAGAAAGTTCAGGAAAAGACAGAGCGGCATTCTGGAGTTACTTTTCTCCAAAATATTTTTCTAAACTTTATCTTTTCTCTTAGCTGGTTTGATGGCCTGGGGCACAGGAATTTAAAAATCTCTCCTTTCAAATAATGTTCAATTTGATACACGGTGGCTGTTATCTTCCTGCATAAAAGTACATACATTTTGTAGCAGTGATGTTCTACAGCATGTTTACATTTTACATAGAAAATATTGCAATTTAACAATTTTTGTTGCTTTTATTTCCTCACTTCTTACTATTTTAATAGGAGAGAATGCAAAGAGGAACCAATTTTATCTTTTTTACCAGTTGTTATTTTATTTTTTTATTATGTCCCCTTCTGTTTGCTATTTAGTTTTTCTTGACACTGAGCTCATCAGCAGATTTTTCTGTACTACCACGGATGTTATAGCTGATAGTTCTGTGTCCCTTCTGCTGTGATAGATGCGGTTGCATGGTTACAAAGTACAGATGAGCAGTTTGCTTACAGAGACTCCTACCTTCCACTGTTCGTGTTGATACTTGGCTCTACTTATGTCTGAGCCTTCCAAAGACCTGTAAAAGGCCCAGAATTCTATCTCTTCAGCCAGGAAACAAATTAATTGAATGCTATCCAAGTAAACTAATTACTTCATAGTGCAGGGGTAAGATAAAAATATTTACATTAAAATGTTTCATTTAAAATTATTGTAGTAACAGTTCTGAACTGTTTCAGAGTTCAAAATCTAAGCCCGCAGGATCAGCTTTGTATCAGTATCAACTACAGTACAAAGGAGCTAAGTCATTAGGAGTAAAGCAAATAAAGCTCAAACTGCTCAGTGAGTTCTGAGCTGTCTCATTTCCTTCCGTTTAAAATACCAAGTAAATAACAGCAATTTTCACATGGTTATTTATGTTTGCTTTTCCAATTTCCATAGTGTGTACTTTACAACTCCAATATCTGCTTAATAGTCTTTTCTATCCATTCAGACATTGTACTTCTGCACTGCAGAATGTGCTTTGACTCATTCAGACTCAAACTGTCTGTACTGCTAGTAAAAAGCCCTGCAGGATGTTAAATATGATAGGATTTGAGTAGGGTTACATAAAGACTGTGTTTCCTTCTTTCTGTCTTTAGCACCCTTTTGTAATGCATTGATCCAGAACTTGGAATCAAACCCTTTAACCAAAATAGCCTGGAGTGCTGTGAAGCCTCTGCTGATGGGAAAAATTCTCTTTGCTCCTGATTCACCTTCTGTACGGGAAATCGTAAAAAATGTAAGAAGTTCTGAAATACAAAAATGTATATTTCCAAAAAATTGCATCCCAAGAAACATCTTTTGAAAAACAGTGACTGAATTACCTCAACCTAGTCAGATTTTCTTCCCAAAACTCTGTTTGTTCTGATGGTCCTCAGAAGAAGAACAGGTACTCTGTTTAAAAAACAGGAGACAGGTCTTCACTGATTCATCCCATCTTGGTCCATGCTACATGGTTTTTCCAGCTTGCTCAAGCAGCTTTTTGTTGGCATGATTCCACATTTACACTAGTAAATATAGTAATATTTGTATTTCTTTTACAGAGGTAGGAACATGAGCAGCTCTGTGCCAGTAAATATTTAAATGGGGCGACTGTGAGGCTTGGATAAGCTTATTGAGACCTAACACTGAGATATTGCAAACCAATAGCAACATCATAGTTTAGTATTACACCTGTTGAAATCATAAAGTATTTTCACTTCATTAAAATAGAATGAAGCTTGGACTCTTCAAAGAAATGCTTGAAGTTGGGTGAAATTAATCTGAGGAGTTAAATCAAGGTTGCATATGACCCAGGTTTTGGCCACCTCATAACCAGCAATTCACTACCGTAGACATCAGTACAAGGCACAGAACTGCTGCTCATAGTTCACACAGAAAAACATCAGATTTACAGCAGCTCAGCATTTCAGGTCTTAATATCTTAGCTATGGGATTATCTGTCTTTTGCAGCTGCCTTCCATTCATTCAACTACCCACATCATCATCTTTCTTTTTAGTTCTTAATGGAGAGAAATAGTCAAGGGGAAAAATTACAAATAATTCTACCGAAAATCTAAGTATTTAAAGGAATTGAAGTTAACTAGGATTAATGTGCACTTGTTTCTTCCATTACATATACAACAGAATTTTATCCTAAGTGACTTTGATTCTGGTTGGATTTTACAGATGCTTTTTCTGATGGTTACTAAAATTTCTGCTGTTTGAACAAGTTGATTAAGTTTTGAAGGTAAAAACTACAGCTTTCTAAGTTAGGGATTCCCCTGTCACCAAATCCTGGATGGATCATAAATTCTTGCTATCTCCTTAGATTCTAACACTCTTTTTTGCTGTTTTTTTCATCAGGCAAACTCCACTTTTGAGGAATTAGAACGCCTCCAACTGTTGACCAAAGCTTGGGAAGAAGTAGGACCTCAGCTGTGGTACTTCTTTCAAAACAGCCTGCAAATGAATATGATCCGTGTATGTTATAACTTATCAAAGATCCTCAGTAAGAGCAGCCTTTCACCATCTTTTATTTTTATTAATGGAGAAGACAGTTAATTTGAAATGTTTGGCCAGAAGCACAGTCTTTGCAGCAAGGAAGCAGTGGCCTTTAAGTTTGTTGGCATGGCTGATGGGCTTGGTTTGATGGCAAGTCATAGATGCATTACAGCATCCCTGTGGCAAAACCTCAGATTTGGGCAGTCAAGAATCTGGCTAATGACTTCTTAATAAAGACAGCAATTGCTGCTTCCCTGCCTCTCCAAAATGTCTTTCAAGAACAGACAACTTGATTTCCTTGGATTCTGTATAGGAAAAGTAGGCAGGAGGACCATACTTTTTCTGGGCCAAACAGAAATTTATTTGGGGAAATTGCTTATTTCTGCATCATTGAGATTTGACTTTGATCAGCTGCAATTACTATTTGTAGTTAAAGTTTATAAAGGGGTTCATACTAGAAAAAACATTTGGTTTCCTCATTTTTCTATATTGAATTAGACATTTGTATCATTTATCCTCTTGCTTACAAAGAAACAATGCAATACATAGTCAAGGAAAAATTTCTTTTCATCCATTCTTCAGATCACACATCCAGTTATGCAGTTACCCGCCTGTAAAACTGGTTCCTTAGCACACCCTTTTGTCCTTGTTCATGTGCTGAAAGAGTTATGGAAATGGAAACCTTCCTAGCTAAAGAGGGCATGGAAACACAATCATTGTAGCAAAGCTGTCATGATATGTTTCTTCAGGACTCTCTGAGGCACCCAACAGTGAGGGACTTCCTGAACAGCCAGATGGGTGCTGAAGGCTTCACCGTGGAACATATAATCAACTTTCTCCACAATGGATCTTCAAGGAGCCGGGAGAAGGGAATGGTGGACTTTGACTGGCGGAACATCTTCAGTGCTGTAGACCAAGTTCTGCGTTTGCTCAGTCAGTATTTGGAGGTAAATTCAGCCCTGCCCCTTGTGGGAATAGTTGTAGAGGATATCTTAAAACCAGTTAGGCAGTACTGGCTTCTGTGGTAACAGACAAGAAAGTTAAAATCATAAAATCTTTGTTTCAAATTGAATATCATTATTAAAAGAGTGTGTTTAGAATAATACAGAGGCACAAGAACGTGAACACTTATTATAATGAAAAAAGTTCCATCTCACGATCCTCAAATGCTTTATTCAAAATGTTGGTTGAATGTCTGAACACATTTCAATGCTGGGAGGCAGAAAGTGAATTCAAAACCTCAAAGAAATGTTTTTTCTGTAAGTATTAATAACCAACAGGCCACTAATTTCAGCAAGATCAGGAGCAGAGAAACTAACAGTTTTTTGCTAAGTCCCCTTTCAGGTTTTTAAGCACCCTGTCAAAATTCCATTGAAACCAATGAGAGAGTTTCCACTTGTTCTGTGGTCACTTCTGACAAGATGTCTGTCTCTTTTCTGGAATCTGTACCTCTCTTCTCTAGCATGTTGTTTTCAGTGGTGCCTTCTGAGAATTTTTGAGAGAAAACTGGTACTAGTTATAGGCAACAAGACTAAACCTAACTCCTAATTTCAATCCAGTTCAGTCTAAAAGACCATTTGTCCTCTACAAGAAGGCAGGAACTAAAAATTTATCTGCCTTCCCACAGCTAGTACAAGAAGGAACAATAAAGGCTTTGCACAAAGCTCTGCTGGTTCATTCAATGATCTTTTTGCATCATGTTAGAAGAATTAATGTCTTGTCAAACTGAGTGAAATATACTGCATGCAGCAGGTCAGTGCTGGAACATCAATAATATCCTAGCAGTTACTGTACCTGGTAATAGATCTTTGTGTCCTAATGTTCTTTGTAATGAGCTTATTCTTTAAAGTCTACTGTTTACACAGAGTTGAGAACGTTTTCCCACTGTGCCAGACACAATGGCAACAAATAGCTCCCTTTGGGGAACAGCCTGCTCCTTACCACCATAGTATGCCATGAGGACAGGTGTGTTGCCAGCAACTACCTTTGGAGACTCCAAGTCTCTGCTGCAAACTGTGATGCAGCTGAGAATCCCACAAATTATGCAGTGGCTGCTCCTCCTCACCACCCCAGGAATTTCCTGTTCTTCCCTTTGATTACCTTAGGCCACAGAACAGCTAAACTGTTAGTGAGAGCTATTCAGTCACCTCTTTATGTTTATTATTTTCTGATTTTATCTTCCAAACCTGTTCTTATTATTTAGGTTTTGGTTTTCCCATTTTCATTGGACCATTTGAAATTGTTAAATAATTACTGGGAGAAGTAATTTGAAATAAATTTCCCCAAGTGGTCGATAAATTAATTTTGATATAGTAAGGTTTATGAAGACACAAACTGAGTTCCAATTCACTGGGGACAAAGAAAAGCCTAGGTAGAGCATACAGCCTTTCTTTTGAATGCAATTCACATTAAGAGAAATAAATTCTAGCTTTTGGAGCATAGATTACTATATAAAATCTCTTTTCACTTTCAAATTGTGTGAATTATTGCAACACTGGTGTCTTAGCTTATGTTCTTATACAAGCTTTGGTTTCACTCTACTAGTGCAGAAGATCTATAAGCATTTGTGTTTTCTGTTTTGAACACTTGCAGCTTCCTTGACTGGACCCCTGGATAAGAGCCTATGCTGCTCCTCAGCCCACTCCAGGCACTGTCTGTTCTGTGGTGAAAATCTAGACAAGTTCAGATGTTTGTCAGTACTTTGCCACAGATTCCCCTGAAGAGCTGTCTGAGTTCTTCTGCAGCTGAAATAAATATCTTGAAAATAATTCCTCCCGATAAAGAAACAGCAAATAATCTTCCAGATCCTGCAAAGACACAGTTCCTTGGGAGGGGTTTGTTATGCAGACACTGCCACTTTTGCAAGAACTAGATTGAATTTCTGAACTCAGTTAACACCATGTGGGATAAATATATCCCCAAAAAATTAATGCAACATGAGCCATCAATCTAATTTTATTTCTCTTCTGGCATGAGAATCAGAGAGTTTTCTGCCTTATTTTGCTTTCTGATATGAAATTCTACATAGTTTCATTTCTGAAGCAAAATGGAAAATGAACACTTACAAACACCAGGAAGAGTAAAGCCACAAAATAATGTTATCAATTTAAGCACTTTTATGTTGTGAGTTAAAAATATATTTTCATAGAGATCCCATTAAGCTGTGATCATTCAAGTTTTAAAGGAAACAGAGCATGATTTATCACAGGGAAAGGTTAAGTAAAGGAGTCTTTAAGATCAAATAACAAGTTACCAGTATGATCCCATTGATGTGGACTAATTTTTGGTTATTGGCTTGCAAGAAGTGATCGAGGAAATAAGATTAAACAAGTTAGCCTTTTGGAATTTTATGAAGCAAATAAGTATCTTTCCAGTCCATCAGGGGTTAAATACTTCTACTGTCTGATAACATTTTGCCAGTTCTGAAGGGCAGAAGCTAAATATACGAACATAAATCTGTCATTTTACAGACAACTAATGCTAGAGTTTATAGCATTCACAATCTTTGTCTTACAATGCCTGTTAAGTAGGACTTAAATGGAGGAACATAAAGGACTTAGGTTTTTATGAATTTTTGTCTTGTATACAGATTGATAAGAATACATTTTGTAGTAATGACAGAGACTAGGAAAGAAGACATTTTTTTATTGAGATAGCCAAAACATGTTAACTTAAGCCAGCAGGTAAATCACGTGTCAGAATTCAGCAGGGACACAATATGACCAGTAAGATAAATTAACTACTTGTCTGGTGTTACATAGGAATAAATGTCAAAATACCTAAGAGACATTAAAATTTAAATGTATGCCCTGAGTTTTCCAGTGCTTCACTTGACAAAGTGCTTTTCATCTGAAGTCCACAGCCAATGTGTTTTTCTTACAGATCAGTCATCCTTTGGCTCTCTAGCATTCACTCAGGCACTTTCTAGGCTGAAGAAGGGAGGAGAGAGTCAACTTTTAATAGTTTCATCATAAGCTTTTAAAGCTGAAAATAGCTGTTTCAGTTGAACCTACTTTCCTTTTCTGCTTTCAACCACTGATGTTTGCTTTAATGTATACCTCTTACTAGTTCGTTCCCATGCAATTTTTCTCTTTGTAATTATTTGTAGTGCTTGACTTTGGATAAATTTGAAGGTTATCTTAATGAAACTCAGCTGACTAATCAAGCCCTTTATCTGCTGGAGGAAAACAAATTCTGGGCTGCTGTGATTTTTCCAGACCTAGAACCTACAACCAGAAATCTCCCACCACTTGTGACATACAAGATCCGAATGGACATAGACGCAGTGGAGAAAACAAACAAAATCCAAGACAGGTACTTACCTGATAGTTCCTTCTCAGTTCTTGCCTGCCATAACATGAATATGAGAGACATAAGGATGTCAGAACCTTCATTGCTTACATGCATGAAATCCAACCGTGTTTGTTAATAGTTACTCTGTAGCGCAGCGCAGAATCCATCTCCAGTTACCAGGTACTAACATGAATGGTATCACTCTTGTGACAAGCCAAGCAGTGGGTAGGTGCAGGAATACATGGCAAAGGGATGTCTCTGCTCAGAATCTGTTCAGTAACCTGCTTAAATTTTTATTTTGCCCCACCATTGGGAAAGACAGACAAGGAAGTCCTACATGGATTGTGACTCAGCTCTCTTCCACCTGGACACCAGAACTTCTGTGCTGTTCCTCCTCAAGTTCCCACCAAATAGACTCACTTAAGGGGATATAATTTCTCAGGATCGTCTACTGAATATAATGGTATCTGGTAGTTGCAATCCAGTTTGTTCCAGTTTAATCTCCAAGGATACCACATTCCAAACGCAGTTATTTCTATTCTAGAACAGTTACTCTGCTACATGACTAATTTATGTACATTTTTGACCAAAATTGCTATTCCAAGTCAGTGCAGAGAAAATGAAAGGGAAAAAAAGAGCCTTCCACTTTCTTAAGCAATATGGTCTGATAGACCAAAGTCTAGAAAAGGCAACTCCAGGCAGTGCCCCTACAATTTCAGTTGCTAAGATTATTTAATTTATTCATTAATTAATTTATTTATTTTCCCCACAACCCTTCCCTAAACTCACTGTTTACCCAAATGATTTCCATGTGAATTTTCTTTTGAGGTACTGGGATCCTGGTCCAAGAGCTGATCCTGTGGATGATTTACGTTATATCTGGGGAGGCTTTGCATATCTCCAAGACATGATTGAGCGTGGGATTATAAAGACCCAGACCAGCACTGAAGTGCCAGTGGGAATTTATCTCCAGCAAATGCCATATCCATGTTTTGTGGATGATGTGTGAGTAAAAGCAGTTTGTCTTAATTCTGTTGAATACTTAAATTGCTAAATGGTTTAAGATTCTCAAGCACTAGAATTAACCCTAAGTTGTGAATGTCCTAAGGTATAAATGCAAGAGTAATAACTGAGACATAAGTGGATAAACTTGGTTTTTTCCTTATCCTGTCATAACCCAGACTCCACAAGCCACCTTTGCCAAGATTCTACCCCTAATCCCAGTCCTGACCTTTGTTGCATCCAATGTCCAGGCCTAAAATGAACACAAAACACTAGCCCCTTAAAAGCAGCCATTTTCTTCCAATTTTGCATACTGCACAAAATCCAAAAAACAGTCTAGTACTTTTTGGCCTTACTTTTCCAGGCAATAATAATAACCTAACCTAAACCTTCACATTGATTACAGCCAAGAATCTATTGTCAACAGGACATACCAGATATAATGCTTTGACCCCTAACAGTGTCAGCTCTAGAACAAACCCTGTGATTACACAGGACCTAGCAAGAATATGATCCTTTAAAAAATTTTTATGTAACTAAATCTAAGCCTTATGCTATAACATATGACCAGTGTCTGGAGCAAAACTGAACACAAGCACTACCCTGTGTTATAACAAACACTGCCTCCTTCAGTTAACTGCAGAATCCATTTAAGTGCAGCAAGTTTCTTTTCCCTAATGGCATCTCTAAAATCCAGCTTTCTTTATATCCAAGAATCATTTCCTAAAGAAAAACTTAACAGAATGTGCTTGTCCTATTGGAATTGGTACCTCTCTTGATATCTCTGGAAGCCTCGAAGAATCAATCTGTCTGGTCTCAACAAGGGTACCACCGAACCCTAACCCTAGACTTAATCATATCTAGTTACAGCTGTAGCTTTTGGTCCTTGAGCACACCTATAGGCCTTGCAGAATCCCAAAGCAATTTAGGCTCTTGAAACTCTTTCATTCCAAAATCTGAACCACGTCCTTATACTTTCCACTCAAAAAAAAGGCATTAGAGAAATCTTTTCATAGTTCTGTCAGTGTGCTCTGTGCAGGCAAATGCTACTACTTCTGATAAAAGCAGATTGCAGACATGTAGATTGACCTATCATTCCCATCAGTCATTATATGTTGGTCTGACGAAACATCACCGTGGCAAGACTCCTGTCTATTTCTTCCTCACTGAGAATACTGCAGAGGCAGAAACCCCTTCTGTGCAAAAGTTCTCTGAAGCCTCCAGTAGCCACATGGAGTTCAGGGCTCATATCCAGACTCAGTGATGGCCTCTGCAGAGACCCTGCTTAAGTAAAGTGCGTGCATCCTCGTGGTAGCCTGTAGGCTGCGCTGTGCATAGCCTAGAGCTGGTTACATGTGTCCACCGTATCACAAAAGCATGGTTTTATTTCTGCAGACCAGATTGCTCTTCTAGAATTTTTGGTGAAAAAGTGAAGATTTCCCCTTTGTTTTGACACTGATATAGCTATGAGAGCATATGGCAAAAATGTAGTTCTATAGGGCTCAGATTTAGGCAGCTGAAGACTTTTTGCTCCTTGTTTTTGGGAACTATGAGCTTTTGGCCTTGAAACAATCAACACTGGATTCCATAAACCCCATAATACGTAGCAGTGTTAATTAGTAGTATTAAACAGCTCACATAAGCGTGAACAAGTACTTGAGCCTGAGTAAAAAACCATCCACATCAATCCTAGCTCGGGAGAGGGAGATGTATTCCCTCATCTTCTTCACAAGATAACTCCCCCAGCACAGTAAGGCCATCAATGCCAGGGAGACATTTTTTATGTTAATGTGTTCCCAGACTCAGCAAAATAAAGAGATAAACAGTGCAGCTGACAAACTGTGTCCTGCACAGGACCTTGCTACTTAATAACTACTGTAGCTATAGTGTGCGTAATAGAAAACTGCCTCTGGTTCGCCCCGCATTGAGTGCCAAGGACTGTGGTGAGTTGACCTTGACTGGATGCCAGGTGCCCACCAAGCCTCTCTATCACCCTCTTCCTCAGCAAGAAGGGAGAAGAAATTAAGATGGAAAATAACTCGTAGGACAAGATAAGGCTCTTTACTAAAGCTAAACCAGAAAATATCCCAAAGGTTTTTATTCAATACTTCCCATCCAGCAATGTCCAGCTGCTTCCTGGGAAACAGGAATTCAGCATGCATAGCAGTTGCTTTGGAAGACAAATGTTGTCAATATCAAATAACCCCCACTTTCTCCTCCTTTTTCTTAGATTTTATATCTGAGCAGACATCATACACAGTATGGAATATCCCTTTGGTCAGTTTGGGTTAGCTGTACTGGTTGTGTCATCTCCCAAGACTTTGCCCACCCCCTGCCTAGTGGTGAAGTGGGAATGCTGGAGAGACAGCTCTGATGCTGTGCCAGCGCTGCTCAGCAGTAGGCAAAACACTGGTGTGTTATCGACACCTTTTTAGCTACCCATGCAAAGCCCAGCACTGTGAGGGCTGCTATGGTGAAAATTCTCTCAGCTAGATCCAATACCCTGACTCATGGTTTATATGAATTTCAGCAGCCTTGCTGGCAGCATCTGATGCTTTTAATGGTTAATTTGTTTCATTCTCTTGTCAGTGAATCTTGAGAGCAGAAAGACAGCAACACTCCCAAATTGTTAACATTAACATATGTCTTAAAATATTCTTTGTAGATCATAGTAAAAGCATTATGGTAATTCACTGTGAAGAGAGATGTATTTTCATGAGGCACCAAATATTTTGTAGCCTTCAATAACCCTTAGAACCTCTTTGTAAAATAGAAATAACATTTATCTCTCTCATGGGAATGCAGAAATCATTACTTTATTAATATTTAGGATGCTTGTGAGGTTTACTAGTGACATGCTATTGATGTTTAGACTGAGAATTTACAGTTCCATATTTAATTAATGCATTCTTCCCCACTCCTTTTCCTTTTCCTTTTGCTTTTCATCTAATACTTCTCTGTTTTACCTAAATTTAATTTATTCCTTCTTGCTTTGGTAGCTTCATGATCACCTTAAACCGCGCCTTTCCCATCTTCATGGTGCTAGCTTGGATATATTCAGTCTCCATGACTGTGAAGAGTATAGTGCTAGAGAAGGAAATGCGTCTAAAAGAAGCTATGAAGAACAGGGGTATAACCAATGGCGTGATTTGGTGCACTTGGTTCCTAGACAGCTTTTCCATGATGGCTCTGAGCACATTCCTCCTCACAGCTCTGATTTTGGTAAGGATTGCTACTCTCAAACTCTCTGCTGTGTTTGTACTGCTGATACCAGTTTGTTGTTGAGAAAGAATAGTAGCCATTGATAGGGAGGTGTGAATGGTGGAGGCCTGTTCTGATCACAGCACGTAGCAGGCACATTCTTCTCAGCAGACCTCTTAACAGCATCAGCACTTGGCAGAGACAGAACAGTAAATTCACTAGTAAAGATTTATTGTGAGGTCCCTCATAGAAAATACAGCAGGCTGGTTACTCTGTACATTGTATTTTCTGTAGGCAGATGTAGATCTCCCAATAAATAATAATTGTTGCTTTAAATCAAAGAGATAATAATTTGAAGAATTTTAATCTTGTAATTCACTATATGTGATTAATTTTTAATATCCAGTGCTTGCCTGCTTAGAAACTGTGCAACTATTCAATGGAAAAAGAGACTGCAAGAACAGAAAAACCTAAAAGAAGAATCCACCTTTTGCTTCAGTGATTCAGAATTCCTGTAATTTTTATAACTTTTCAGGACAGTTTGGATGTTGTCTCTGAGGACTACCTATTGTCTCCACTACCTGAGAACCAGGTTCTATATTGAGAGCTTGCTGCTATATTTTATCATATAAATGTGTAGCATTTTGATAAGGAAGACTTCTCTTGCATCTTTTCTGATGTGGGGGACTGGTATTGGTATAATTACATAGTTAGGGTTCAAGCTGCTCTGTCTTATCAGCATGTCCTAATGAGTTGTTGTAGCTCCTGGTGGTTCCATTGCAGCTTGGGTGGATAGAGAAAGCTTACTTTATTTGCCACTCTGGTTTAATTAAAAATCAGGAGGTAATTAATATCAGAGAGGAATGTGCTTGTACCTGTAATTCACTTTCTTTCCCAGATTTCACTATGCCAGTGTGAGGCACCTTTGTAAATACATTCGTATGAGACATCGCATCACTGTTGATAAAGAAATCAGTCTCTAAGGCCCAGTGGGGTGTTGCAACAATGCTGAGACCTATTTATAATCTTAAAGACCTATTTGAGCATTATATAAATTGACCTAATAAATAGGTCTCAACGTCGGTTTTAAGGGCTACATAGATAATTGGCAGCAGCCCCTGCTCTTCTTGAGTGGGAGCATTTAATCCACAAAAGCTCTAACGAAGAAAGGTTGATAAAAGTTCACCCAGTGGGTCAATTAATACACAAGGATCTCTGAGAAACTGCACTTGGATTCCTCAGCTGTGATACACTTCTGTTTGGATAACATCCAGGTGCAGAAGCTTTATAATTTTCCTGTGGTTTTATTGTGGGTTTTTTTTAAAGATATGTTTTGTAACACTTCCATACGTTGTCTTTTCTGCACATCAAGCCAGTGGACTGAGGGGATGGTGAGAAGAAATAAATGAAAGTTTATTGTAATATTTCAAATAGTTTTATTTAAAATGCATGAGTTTCCAAGCAGGCAGATCTTGCTTGGAATCACTTACTTATTAAGACAGGAACAGAATGTCTATTTTCGATCAGTTATGATTTTTATTCAGTCTGTTGTACTAACCTGAAGTCACAATCCAAGAGCAGGGATAAAGTTAGATGAAGGATTTGTTATTGTAATGACCTCAGTTGTTGAAACTAATACGTGGGAGAGTTAGAAGTCATATTAGGTAAGAAAGATTGGCTTATTACTCTTTACATGTTACACGCTGATAGCAATTCTGGCCTTTTCTGCTAGCAGAAAGCTGCAAATACTTGTAAATTTTTCTGTTTTTCTTTTGCTTACAGCGTGGACAAGTGCTACATTATAGCAATCCACTTCTCTTCTTTCTATTCCTACTGACATTCACCACAGCCACCATAATGCAGTGTTTCTTGTTGAGCACCTTCTTCTCGAAAGCAAATCTGGCAGCTGCCTGCAGTGGAGTCATCTACTTCACCTTGTACCTGCCCCACATCGTCTGCTTTGCCTGGCAGGACCGTCTGACTGTTAATCTGAAGATCCTAGCAGTAAGCCTTTCACTGGTTCTATGGCATCTCTGCTCTGTTTCTCACAGTGCACATGTGAATCACAAAGTATTGCACACCTCTTCCTCTTGGCTTTTTTGACTCAGAGAGGGAGACCTCTACATCTCCCTTAAACAATTAAGGATGGCAAGTGTGTTAGCCTTTAGCAGGCCTTGTGCAAGAGGTCTCTTCATAGCTTTTAGAAAATTCAAAAAAATTTATTTTATGTTTTGAATGCTAGGAAATTAGCATACTGTTTAAAATGTTTTGAATACTTCCTTATAAGTCAAAGCAAATCTAACTTCTTGTATGTTTAATAAATATGAAGGCAGTTCACAAAATGGGGACAGTATAACCTAGTTAACACCCTATATCTAAGGGTGAGAAGACCTCAGGTTCACATTCCTTCTTTACCTGAAACACAGAGTTAGGAATTAAACCCAAGTGCCAAAACTCTGAGAAATACCTTTCATCTAAAAAGTTGTAGACATTCTCCATGCAGTGGTTGGTTCTCTTCCATTTTAGGTAAGATGCTTAAAAAGTCTGGGGAGCTGGAAACTTCTTGCTGTTTTTTGTAATGGAACCATGGTCTTACAAAAAAATTTTTTTATGGCTGATTTTATGTTGCCCAGTGAGTCAGGAAGGGGAATGGGTGTGTGAGTCCAGTCTCCCCATTTTTGCCAAGCATTCTAACAACACAGGTGAAGGAACTGTCTTCTCTTCTTGCACTAGGAAATATAAGGAAAAAGGAAAAAACCCAAAACCCTTCAAAAGCTATAATTAAGTGTAAATATGGCTATGAATCAGCTTTCTTAACAGATGTACTATACAGGTATAATATATACCCTTTTTAGTTCTACCAATTATGCAATAAAGTACAAAACTTCATCCTGTCATTAGGTCAGGAAATAGGTAAGGTTGGCGTCTGACAGATTTTGATTTAGGAAGAAATCTTGAAACTAGCACACAGTTTAAGCATAAAAGCAACTCTCTCTTCATCTTAAAGTGAAGGAGGAGACATCTATGTAAGAAAGGATATTTGCTGGCCAGGAGCCATGAATATTTCTGTCTATTCCTGTACTTTTGTCTTACCTTTGTTGGTCAGAGGTTAGTTTCTGAAGAAGAGCTAATTACAAAGATAATAAGAGCAGGCTGTGCATATGTAGAGGGCATGAATTAAAAATGTAAATTTTTAAGGACGAAGAATGTATTGCTGAAAACCAAAGTTTCTTTACTTAGTGCTCTAAGTGCCATATGATGATACCTCACTGAGACTTGGTATTAGGATCCCTCTTGTCCCCTCACTTTCCTGAGGTCTGGTATTCCTAAACTACATGTCCTGTGAAACAGCACTGTAGCACTTCTTCCTCTGTTTTTGCAATGCAACATTGAAGAGTATGTTTGGATACTCTACTGGTTTATTAGTTTGTTGTGTGAGAAGCAGCTAGCAGACATGACAGGGGAAGCAATTGTGGTTTTCCATATCCTGAGCACCTGGTGTACTTTCTGTCATGTTACTCATAGTTGCCCTGCCTCGTATGCTCAGGAAATATTTTGTTTCTCCTAGAAAGTCAGAGGTGTACACTGCAGACTTCTAAATGCACCTACAGTATTTTCCAAACAGACATTAATGAAGAAAAAAAGCAATCTGTGAAGGTTGCCCAGTAGTTAAAGAAAGTACAGCCAAGGTTGAATTCAGTCTATTATGGCTAAATACTGTTTAGAATTGTAGAGAATTAAACATTACAGGCCAATATAAAAGTGTAAGGACTTTTCCCATGTCATTTGCTCAGCAAGTTTTAAAGTTCAGTCCCTGAAAGTCAGGGGGTTTTTTTTGTTTGTTTTGGGGTTTTGTTTTGTTGTTGTGGTGGTGAGTTTTTGTTTTCTTATTTGTTTTTGGGTTTTTTTAAAAATGTCCCCCTGTCAGGGTTGAATGTCATTTTTCCTTTATTCCAGAGTTTGCTTTCTCAAGTAGCTTTTGGGTTCGGTACGGAATACTTGTCACGCTATGAAGAACAAGGTCTTGGCCTACAGTGGGGTAACATCAGAACCAGTCCCTTGGAAGGAGATGAATATAGTTTTCTTTTTTCCATTAACCTGATGCTTTTTGATGCTTTTCTCTATGGAATACTGTCTTGGTATCTTGATAACGTTTTTCCAGGTATGTCAGTTTCTTATTCATAGAAAATAGTGGCAGTTGCTGTAAACTGTGTTAGCCTAATCAGTCTGTGTGCATTTCACTGTCAGAAACAGGGTGTTTGATATTATAGACTATGAATCCTATCCAGTTTAGCACTAGTGGTTTATTAAGGGCTTCCACTTTTCTCTCTTTCTTTTTTCTCTCTCCTGTTTTATTCCTGAAAAGAATGAAAAAGGAAGAAAGGGTAAAAAGGAGGATGCATTTTCTAGTCCTGTTTTATAATTTAAATGAAAAATAAATCTACAAAAATATCATCTGTTAAAATCCAATTTCTGTATATACTTTTCTTTTGAGAAGTTTCAACCATTTCTAGTTAGATTTCTTTCAATTTTTAAGAATATAGATTTAACAGTTCTAATTCACATATATACTTTGACCACATTAGGCAAACTGTTTCTTAAAGGGTGGTACTGTTCCCTAAGATACATGCTGTGTCCTAGGCAGTTGTGAAAGTTCCTCTGTGGATTTATTTTATTTCTAAATGGAAATCATGATTCTAGTGTGACTTCAAAAAAGGATTTTCTTTATTATCAATTACAAACTTCCTGTGTGAAAAAATAGTTTGTCCTTCTAGTTTAAATGGTTATCTTGCTTCATATTGAATATTGTTACAATAGAATAAATGCAAACTCTTATGCTGTACAAGCAAGTGAGCTTTCTTTTCATTAATTTATTGCTCCTGCATGTGAACTGCAGTTCCAGAATGTGTTCTTGGCAGACGGCTATTTTTTTTTTCTTTTTCTTTTTCTTTTCTGCAATTCTGTTTGTTTAAAGAAGAGTGGACAATGGTCTATTTCCATGAACACAGCGGGAATTAAACAACAGGAGTTTCTTCATTCATAGATACAAATTAATTTTTTTCTGTCAGCACTTTACACAAAAGTAACACCTTTCAGGACTTCTAATTAGTAGCTTCACTTCCTCCCAATATTTGCTCTGAGTGTCTTGCTGTCTTTCTGCTGCTCTGTTCCTGTAGAATCTCTCATAGTGTTTCTCTGTCACACACGTGCAGCCCTGCCAAATCAATGCTGTAGTCTTTGAGGTTACTGCACGAGTTCCCTGGATAATCCTTTGAACGCTGGTTCTAGTCCTGCTCAGGTTTGCTCTGAAGCCAACCACCCATTGGCACAATGGTCCTTTGTATATTTGAGCATTCTGCTCCATAACAAATTTCACTTGGGTTTTGCATTCATCCTGAATGAGAAGCTGTTGTTTTAGCCACCAGTTTCAGAGGGGAATAACTCAGACCATAACAAGGCAAACTGTTTGTGAATACAGACAGAGCATTTCTGTGCATTAATAGGAGTACCAATGGTTGGCTGAAACACAGGTAGTTTCTGTTAATTCACAAATAAGCAGACACTTTCATAAACAGTCGTTTTCAATTAAGAAAACTGACCATCTTTCAGTGAGTATCACAGATTCCCCTTGCTCATTTTGAATGTTCACAAAGCTGCCAGTTTTAAACATAGAAGCTCAAACTCCTGCATTCTATAAATCAATATGATCCAGGAAAGCAGTGTTGACTTCCAGTAACTCTGATGTGACCTGACAAGAACTGGTAATGTTATTGTGCTGTATCTTATCCAAACTGAAGTAACCTTAACTAAAAAAGCCCATTTTTGCTTAAGAAGAGGATTACTCTGTTGTCACTTTTCCTGAAAGGCTGTGTGCTGAAATAAGTCCGTGTCTTTTCTCATTACCAGTTGTGAATTCAGCCCCAGGGTAATAAGTGTAAATTTAAAAAGCTTTTCAGTCAACCCTCAACTGTTAAGTGGGCATCAAAAGAAAGTCCCTGAGTGAGGCTAGGATCCCCTCTTTACCGCTGTCCAAAAGAAAAAAAATCTGTAAACAAAATCTGTTCTATCAGGTATTTGGTGCATGGTTTGACCTTCTGATACGCAACACTAAGACTGCAAGTGTTTGTAATTATACTCAGACTTTGCTTAGATGAATTTGTGCCTACTCCAGAACGAAGCTTTGAAGTGCACTTTACCTACTTATTTTTGTTTTAGGGGACTATGGGTTACCACAGCCTTGGTATTTCCCTGTGCTAGAATCTTATTGGTTTGGCTCTAGAAGCCCAGAAGCTGAGAAAACAGCAACTGCTGAGGGTGAGTTCTTTAAAAACTTTGTTTTTTAGAAATAACATCACTGATCTGCTTAAAGATGACTGTATAACATTTCCATGTTATTTAAAGACATTTCCAGCCTTTAAAGACTGGCTTAACAAACAGCACCAAACCCCTACTCTGTCACCAACACCTTTTGAGACATTCAAGGAGTTCTTATTGCTCAGCACAACATTCATGAAATGTTAATCTTACAGTGAGGTTCCCTACCTTTCTAAACCTGATTCTTTTCTATCTAGTTTGACACTGATTTAAGTCTGTTTACTTTCAGTTTCTAAGCAAGATCATAATCTATGCCACCCTTGTACCACCTTGAATAAGCTCAGAAAAGAGCCAGCAAATTGATTAGGAGCTGGAGCATGTAACATAAGAGATGCTGAGGGAGCTGGGTCTGCTCAGCCTGAAGAGAGACAGCTAAGAAAGAGCTAGACTTCTCAGATTTGTCTAGTGGAAGGATGAGAGGCAATGTATATAAGTTGGAAAACAGGAATTCTGATTCAATATAAGGAAAAAAATATTTATTATGAAGATTGTTAGAATACTGGAACAGGTTGTTCAGAAAGGTTGTGAAATATCCATCTTTGGAGATAGTTGCCATGGTCTGAATTAGCCATATTTTTTGAGGATTGAACTGGAAGTCTTTGGAAGTAATTTCTGATGTAAATTATTCTATTATTATCTCAAGTAGCCTGATTGTGCTGATCATTATTTCATCCTCTCTTCTACAAAACGTTGCCTTGGGTTTTCTCAAGCAGGGACAGTTGGAAAGGTCATCTCTGATTAATTCCTCAATAGGAGATTGTGATTCTTACCTATTTGAAGAACTTCAGTGGATCAGCTTACTTGAACAACTGTGGAACTTTTCACAACTCCTATCTTTTCTTCAAGGATAATACCGAGCATTTTTAAAATTTATTGTAACTGGTTAATGTACCGGGAGGAAAACAGGATAAGAAATGTCAGATAATGTAAATTCATGCCTGAAAATGAAGCTAAACTGGTAAATGATGTTGGTACTTTTAAAATTTACTTCTGTTGGTGCACTCTTGTCTCCCCCCACTTTGTCATTATAGGTGATGCAGTGGACTTGTTTATGTCGCTCTTTGTAATTTTATACCGTTTTGTGGGCTAGAATTTCTTATAGCAGAAAGTTATTATGAAGTTTCAGAATAAAAATAAATCCTAGGCCATCTGATAAATTACAGTTGTGCTAGTTTCACTCTAGACTGCCAGCTTGAATTTGTGTTATGTAAAGAGTCTGTTCAGGGGCTCCTGCTTCTTCCTGCTTCAAGCCTGACCCAATGTGACTGTTTTCCTTCATGCCAGCAGTGTCTAAGACCAAACTGGAAAGCCAGAAGTTCTTATTTAGAAGCTAATACCAGCTCATTCATTCTGGCCTGGTGCTCTTAATCTAAGTAGTTTAGCAATTAAGCAGTTTAGCAATTTGCTTTTCATTTAACTTTTTTATTTTGTTTTAATTCCTCTCACTCCCTGTACATCTGGGAAATGTTTGTATGGCCTTTCTCTTCATGTGGTAAGAACTTGGTCTAGAGCTGCATGGACAAAATGTAAAACATGTACTTCATATTAGTCAGGATCTTACTCTGAGTCTACAATTTCAAAATTGTCAGTTATTTTCCTTAAATATCTGATCTTGACACCATGAAGCAGAATTTAAGCTAGATGGTTTTGAATGCTGTATTCCTAACCTGAGTAAAACACTGATGGTTAATGCCCTTGAAAAGCTCAAGGCTTAGGACTATCTCCTTTTCCTCAAAATACCTCTAGAGATAAGAGGATATTAAATTTTTGTTAATTAAATCTTGGTTACTCTTGGTTTATATAGAAAAAAGTCCGGAGTCAGAAGGCTGTGTGGATCAGAAGACCATGGAAAGGGAAAAAAATGAAAGCAGCCCAAATAAATCTGAAGAACCTGAAAAAACAGAAGAAAAGAGTGACAGCCAGGGGAAGAAGGATGGTAAAAACAAACAATGTAAACACAAACGAGAAAAAGAACCCGGCGAGCAGGGGAAGCCTAAGACAGATGTCCAGGACAAAGATGAAATTAATAGTAAGGAGAGAGAGCAACCTGAGTACTTCTGAGATACTATACTCATTGTACTTCATGACAAACTAGACACAGGAGTGATTGGAGCCAAGCTACATGAGCTATTAGGAGCCCAGTACGTGATAGCATGTAACTGCCAGAGCTAAGCACAAGAGAGACACCGACTCTTATTTATTCCTCTACATTCATCACCCCTTAGAATATTTTAGCCACTGCACATAAGACAGCTGCCTTCCAGAAGAGCTCCTTAACTTGTTTTTTTATCATGCAAATGTAGGATGTTTCTTTGGCAAGTTAGTTTGCATGCTGAGGGAAGCCTCAGAGACACATACATTGACTTTTTAAAATTAAACAGAGCCATGACTTCAATAAAAATACTTATGCTGAGAGGAATGTTCTTCTCTCCTAGTCCCAGCCCTCCTCCTCCTTTTTTTTTGCCTATCTTTAATGTGTTTTGCATCTGTAGGGAAAGGCTGGTTTCAAAGGGATTTATCTGAAGTGCTCTGCGTGTCTGTCTGCAGCCTTTTCTGATGCTGACAGTAGCCACCACCTAGGAATTCCTGAACGATCTGCCTTGTTTTCAAGCCCCAATGTCATCTTTTGTGGTGAGCCAGAGGAGTTTTCTGTATGAGATGCTCAGAGGAATGCATGTGGATTCTGTAGCATAAGTAACTGCTACAGGCAGCTCTGAGCCTATTCTGACTCTCTTGAAAAGCTAGAGATAAAAGTGGGGTCGTCAGAGCTCCTCACGTAGGCACTGAAAACATGCATTCACGGTGAATGGAAACAGGACAGGACTTCAAAAGAAAAAAGACAGGCAGAGGTTAAAGGTTATTTCAGCCAATCTTCTCCTAGTCCTGCCTTATCTTTTTGGTGCTTTACTCCTTAGTTCCCAGGTTCCAGCTGCTCTGTGGCCACAAAGGAAGGGCTTTCTGCCTGTCACTGCACAAAAAAAGCTTGTCTTTCCTTTCAGCCACCCACACAGGACCTGGGAGGCATGTGGAGAAGCCAAGAGCACACCTAGTACGGTTCAATGACACTGAGGATATAGGATCAAAATGGAGAAATATGAATCACAAAAATAAGGGAGCTCAACCCTGTATCAGTGTCCTTCAGGTGATGCAAAGCAGATACTGGGGGAGATCATCAGAGAATTTGCCTCAGAACTTGTCAGTGAGTCTTGCAGGCAAATATGAATTAAGCTTATGATACATATAAAACCAAGGAAGGTTCCTCAGTTGCCAGTATATGCACAGCTATCAAGCCAGACTCCGTGTGAACTTCTGTGAATACAGAGATGTTTATATTTGTCCCAGTAAGGTAAATGGAAACCTAGATTCCTTTCATAAAGCAAAAGAAAAGTTATTAATAAACAAAAATTTATTTAACATAAAGCTACCCATCCTATATGGATTATTTCAGCTGTTCTGTGGTATACACAGCTCTCTCATGTACAACATTTGGAACTGTGTCCTGAGTATTGCTGGTCAATAATGACAGTCACACAAGCCACTGTTGGAGGTGGGGCTGGTTTCGCCCAGACCGCATTGGCTGCTCTCCACACAGGCCTGCTGGGTACTGAACAATTTAAGTAAACTGCAATTGCAAAATAAGCCTCCTACAAAGCCTAAAGCATTCTGTGTAAACAGAAGTGGACAGGGTCTTTAGTTTCAGTTTCTCAACTCCCATAATTCACATTGCCCAAGGGCTTAATTTACTTCAAAGGAAGTTTGTTTTGTCTAGAAGCTGGTGCAATAAAACGTCCTGATGGTGCTATTTGCAATAATGCATTTTTAATCCTGAGAGAAGCCATCTCATGTAGTGCTCATGTTACTATGTAAATCTTGACCTGGTCTCAGCAATGGGGTAAGTTTCACCTACCAGGATTAAAGGCAAATTTTTTTTGTTGTGTTTTGTTTGTGTTTGGGGGAAGTTTTTTAAGCATCATGGTCAAAGAATGCACAGCTGGGCAGATTATTTGAATGGCAGATTTCAGCCCAGCTAGAAAGGCAACCTGCTGCTTGTTTAATGTAATCTCTCAGCCTAAGTATTTCCAGGAAACAATTCCAAATAATCTCCCTGCTACACAATGAGAACAGAAAGCATGTTCAGCTTCCCCTGATCCAATGAGTTACCTCTCCACAGACCACCACAATTCTGGGTTCTGCTTCTCCTGTCACAGATATGAGGGTGAACCTAATGCCATTGATATGAGGGTGAATCTAAATATTAAATTGCACTACAATTACAAATCTGGCCTCGGTTTTTTACTGGTGTGACTTGAAGAATCTGGCCCTGGAACATGATGCTGTATTATACTGGGTATGTGCTATTGCTTCTGCACTTAGTGATCTGTTGTCATCATCAGAACTAGGATTAAAACCAGCTGCTTTTATTCTTTTTTCATTCTTGATTTCTTGCCTTTCAAGTAAATACCTTCTTTGAGCCCGAGCCAACAGGATTGATTCCAGGAGTATGTATTCAGAACCTGGTGAAGATGTTTGCGAACAGGCCCAAACCAGCAGTAGACGGGATGAATATTACTTTTTATGAGGGTCAGATCACAGCCTTCCTTGGTCACAATGGAGCAGGAAAGACAACCACCATGTAAGTCTCTTATTTTAGAAGCAAATCCAGGGCAGTGCTCTATTACTGGAGCAGTCTTCTCTTTTCACTCTTCCCTTGTCTCTCTACCACCCCTGCAGCTGGCTTGACACACAACATTAGGCTTTTTCCAGACAGGGAAATGCTGCCCCCAGGCATAAGGAAGATATCCTGGATTAGCTAAAGCCCTGGGAGGGAGGTAATGCATGACACAAACAAGTGAAAGTCTAGAGAGAAGGAAGCAATTCTCTCCCCCAGCATTCATTTCCCATGGCTGAACTACCATAGGTAAAGAAAGAGAAGGATTTTCCAGCTGCAAGGGCTGAAAATTTGCAAGCCACTACATTCCATGTGTTCTTGGTTTCTCTAACTGGCTCTAGGTCAGCCACATCTTTTGGTCTGTGTGCAAAGGAGTATAAAATACAGGCCCTCTTTAAATAAAATGGTTACATGCATGCAAGATCCATGTCCAGATTAAAATGTTCCTCCAGTCCTAGAAACTTAGCATCCCAGGAAGATGGACTTTAACCATGTTTAATTTTCTTTATATAGAATCTTATTTGGCAAAATAGGATTAACTGGTGAACAAAACCTTTTATAAATCTGTGACAAGTTCATCAAGTGCTGAAAGAACTGAATATGTTTCATTATGACTTTTCCTAGCAGAATACTTTAGGGTTTTTCAATTAAAACACCTTTATTTCAAAGGCATTTTAAATTGCCTTTTATTTGTTAAAATTGTTTCACCATGAATATGTTCAAAATAAAAACATCCTAATCTGCTGAAATGTTTTGTAAATTTGAGGGGGTTTATTCTTATGATAAAACCAAAAATTTTTACTGCTTTGAACTTTTTAAAATTGAAAAATACACTAATCACCCGAATCTAGTAACAGATGCCACCCATTTACAGCATAACATTTGGTCTTCTAGTTTACAGAAAATAAAGGTGTAGGGTATGAGTCAGCATGGCCAGAGACCTCAAACCATTATTCTTATCTTCATCCTACTGAGCTTCATTTTAGACCCATTTATATGTAGGGGTGATATAACATGCTGAACTAAAACAGTTTCTTAATATAGAACAATATAGATAGACAGTTGTATCAAAAATTATGTTAGCAGATCCATGAGATTCTCTGTAGCAGATCAAGAGTACTTATATGCATGCTCTTTGCTGGAGCTGTTTCATCTAGTAAGAAGTCATCATGCTCCATCTAGTGGAATCATGCAATGTAGCTTCCTTATCTAGCACAGAGAGATAGGAGAGGGGGAACTTCCTCATTTTGTTTTCCCAGGTCCATACTGACAGGCCTCTTCCCACCCACATCTGGAACTGTGCTGGTCAGCGGCCTGGACATCCAGACTCACATGGACTCCATTCGGCACAGATTAGGGATGTGCCCTCAGCATAACATCTTGTTCAATCAGTAAGTATCACTCCATACTGGCTTTAAGAAGAAGCATCCCAGTCTGCATGTGTGAGAATCCCCAAAGCCTGTGTCATTTCTCTTACTGTGCTGGCAGTAGATGTATTTCAGAGGAGTACATCACATCCTACAGTAGAAACCTCCTGCATCATTTTGCTGGAACAAAGCTTCTTAGGAAAATGACAGTGCTCCTGGTGTTATCTGTTGTAGTGTGGGTTAGCAGGAGTTAGCCTGAAGGTTCATGCACTACAATTTAGGACTCCTAAAGCAAAAAAAAATCCAAATTGACAGTGCAGTAGCAGGGTATTTTCATGCCCATTTCTCAATATCACCCAACCACTTACTGCCTTCTCTGGTGATTTCCAGCTTCAATTCCATTAGTTTGTGCTCATCTCAACAGCAGACTCTCTTCCATTTTATTCCCATAAATGGATGGTTTGATGCCTGCTATACCTGTTCCTTTAGTAGCAGATTCTGCTTTGAAAAGGCAAAGAAAGAGACTATGACCTCCAAGTGAAGTGTGTTGATCCCAAAGAAGATCTTTTAGGGTAATACAACCTCTCTTCCTTTAGCAAGATAAAGCTAGAGTGAATTTATTGCTGCTTGGGAAAAAAACCAGCTTATTCATTTAACCTGCCTTCTTGCCTTTCTATCTGATTTCACAGCCTTACTGTAGCAGAGCACATCTTGTTTTATTCTCAACTGAAAGGAAGATCCAGGGATGAAGCTGAGCAAGAGCTGGAAACAATGCTGGAAGACATGGGCCTCACCCATAAAAGGAATGAAGAAGCTCGGAATTTGTCAGGTGCCCACAGGAATTTTCTAAGATGTTTTTTTCCTGCAGCCTTTTCTTTGTCTTTCATAGAATCATGGAATGGTTTGGGTTGGAAGGGATGTTAAAGATTACCTAGTTCCACCCCCCTGTCATGGCCGGGAACACCTTCCACTAGACTAGATTGCTCACAGCCCCATCCTTCCTGGCCTTTGGGCATCTATTGTTTGAGTTACATATTTGAGGCCATATTCTGACACACCAATGTACACTGGGGGGAGGCTTTATTTTCAAGGAGTAAATGGAACTGTACAAGTAGTGAAGCTGGCACAACCTGTCCCTAAAGCTTCTATGTCTTACAAATATACAACAAACTCAAATATACTTAAAGCTATTAGTTTTAAATGAATATATATATAATTGGTTAATATAAGAAACAAAACAAAATACAACCTTCTCTGATTTCAAGGCAAATGAAATACTATACTATCATGCTGCCCCAGTGTATGGATCAGTGCTCCATAATACTGTATTATTTGGTAGGAGTGGTTTCTTCCATTCTAAAGATACAAATGCACATAGTGTATTTGAACAACTCTCATTTTCAGATTCAAAAGATGATTTGTATAAACAGCCAGCTGTTCCTATACTACTTTGTCCTGATTGCAACTATAAGAGTTAGTTTGTTTCACAAAAGAACATGAAAACCTCATATATTCCTGCTTTTGCTTCTGGCAAGAATCGGAAAATGCAATGTGTAGATGGAAAATATATATTAAAGGAAAAGAAAGTTTGAACAACCTGTTTTGAACTTCAGAAGAAAAATTACTATTAATTTATCTTTGCAGATATGTGTCTGAGGATGGGTTTTATTTTCTTTGTATCAGTTTGTCCCCACACCAAAAAGCAACGTTAATTACATCTCTGCCACTTATATAACTCATCTTACACACATGGATGTGTTTGTCCTCTGGTAGGTGGAATGCAAAGGAAACTGTCTGTTGCCATTGCTTTTGTGGGTGAAGCAAAAGTGGTAGTCTTGGATGAGCCCACTTCTGGAGTTGATCCATATTCCAGGCGATCTATCTGGGATCTTCTGCTGAAATATCGCCCAGGTAAGAGATTTGAGAGTAGAAATTGTTTGATTTTTTTGGTAGGATTTTTTTAAACTTGTCATAGATGCAATATGTGCCTGCTGTGTAAACTGTCATGAGTAGTGGGATATGAACACAAGCAAACGATTCTTTGAACAGATACCTATGGTTGTGGCAAACCTGGGACCTGGCTTTGGTGCAGAGAAATAATTGCCAAAAAGCAAAGCAGAGTTTTGAGTTCCAGAGAGAGTCCATGCCTTGAACATTCCTCCTTGTTCCTTCTAGGCAGAACTATTATCCTATCAACCCATCACATGGATGAGGCAGACATCCTTGGAGACAGAGTAGCCATCATATCCCAAGGGAAACTCTTTTGCTCAGGCTCTCCTGTATTCCTAAAGAACTCTTTTGGCTCTGGCTTTTATCTCACCCTTGTTCGCAAAGTGAGAACCACAAAAATGGGAAAGGCTACAGTAAGTATGTATCTGCCTCCCTGCACATGTAATCCAAATAATGCTTGCACAGCACCAAGGTAAAAAGCAATTAAGTGCTGCTTGAGACTGTGTACAAAACTGCAGTTAATCTTATGATGATATAACTATGAATATCGTATTAGCATAGTTTGGGTTGGAAGGGACCTTAAAGATGATCTAGTTCCAACCCCCATGCTGTGGGCAGGGACACTTTCCACTAGACCAGGTTGCCCAAACCCCATCCAACCTGGCCTTGAACACTTCCAGGAATGGGGCATCCACAGCATCTCTGGGCAACCTGTTCCAGTGCCTCACCACCCTCACAGTACGGAATTTCTTCCTAATATCTAATCTAAATCTACCCCTTTTCAGTTTAAAGCCATTCCCCCTTGTCCTAGCACTACATGCTTGCAGCTCATTCATAGCCATCTTTGGGTGCCGGGGGGTCTCTAAAATCTACCTGGAGCCTTCCCTTCTCCAGGCTGAACAATTACAACTCTCAAGTATTTGTCCTGAATACAGGTCTTTCTGATTCTTGCTTTTGCAGTACTCTGATTTTAAACATTAGGTAGTCTGGTAAGGAGCTCAGACACCAGAAAAGTGTACATCTATCCATACCTAAACCAGCCTCTCACAGCTTGAAAAGTAGGGTTCTGGATTCTTTATGCTGAAAGTAGTGCTTCCAGTCCTAGTAGCAACACAGTCTGTGTGCACTCATGGCCCCTGCTGGTTGCATTTTCCCAGGTATTTTGTATGCAGTTTAGAATTTATTTGTGCAGATGGATTTATGTTTTCTGCATTGCTTAATCCAGTCTTCAGATGATTTTCAGTATAGTATGTTCAAGATGCTCTGGATATGACATATTTTTCACTGACTCAAGCTGTTCAAATATTGACAACGCTTACATCCTGTTTTGAGTGTATCTGAAGCACTTTCATCTTTCTGTCTCTTGCTTGTCCGTGCTAGTCATTTTGTAGCTGTGGATCTCAGTGCTCCTGCTCCTGCTCCAGCTGTGTGCCCAGGGGTGAAGAAGGCATTCCAGAGCTGGAACTGGATGGTAAGAAGCAGGATGTTTCAGCATTCCAGCACATAGCTATGTCTCCTCTTATGCTGCAACCTTGTCTTACCGATCAATGCTGCTGAGGCCCACTTCTTTGGTCCTTGTGTCTAACATTTGTATTGTATTGTAACATGACTTTAATAAGGGTTCTTTGTGGTTTTGCTTACCATTGACCCTTCTTTGTGTATATGTGGTCTCAGGTACAGATGATGAACTAGAAGTTTGTGTGCTTTACAAGTTTAGTAAAGAGTTTTGTGTAATTTGTTAATGAAAACTGAAGCATATCTAGAGGAAGGAAATAGAAAAAAAGTGATTTTGGCTTGTCTGCATGAGACAAGAATTTAAGTAGATATCCCTGAAGATTTTGTTGTGCTTTATTAACAAACCTGAAATAGTTTCTTGCTACATAGTTCCAAAGCATAATTAGCAACATAGCCCAGTCCAGGGCAGAATTAACTGAGCTATCTGTGAGTTATGTAATAGAGCAGTACCCTTTTAGTGCAAACAACAGGTTTTGAAATCATGCTTAATATGGTTAAATATTCATTCTCTGAACACTGTTTTGACTTTTCACAGGAGACCTAAATGAGCTAGCCGAAGTAATCCACCATCATATCCCAGAAGCAAAATTAATTGAAAGCATTGGTCAGGAACTCATTTATCTTTTGCCCAATAAAAACTTTAAACAACGATCTTATGCCAGTCTCTTCAGAGAACTGGAGGAAACATTGGATGACTTGGGACTCAGCAGTTTTGGAGTTTCAGACACACCACTTGAAGAGGTAACAGACAGATTAAAATACCTGCTGACCTTACCATAAGCACCCAAAATGTTTACTTAGACTGTTCCTGTTCTTACACATGTAATTCCTAATTCCTAATATGTCCTTCAAAATCTAGTCCCATAAACTGTGGCACACTCAGAAAATCTTTGAGAAGAGAGAGGATCCAAGCCTTACTTCATTGTAGCCTTGAGGAGCCTCACCCATTAGCCTGAAATGTGTCCCTTTTTTTTGTATCTTTGTTCATTCATTTATTTTCTGAGGTATTTCATAAGAGACCTCTGATTGTGTAATAAGATGAAGTACTGAAAAGGTATCCAAATTTTTTTCTTTTATATTGAAGGATGATGTATGGTGTTCTAAAGGTCAGGTTATTGTAACTACTCTTTCCTAACCAGAAGATTTATTTCTCCATGGCAGGTTTTCCTAAAGGTCACAGCAGAAGCTGACCCTGAAATGCAAAAAACAGGTATTGATCCACAAATCCGTATTTGATTAATTGTTCTTGAGACTTATTTTTATTTTGAACACTCTGTAAAGAGGAGCTTCAGAACTTTTAGTCTTTTATGTGTTCTTGACAAAATAAATTTAGTCAGCAAATATCTGTTTTTAGGGCCTGACATGATATCTGAAAAAAAATATTAAGTCAGCAGAAAGACTTGTGTTTAGATTGGATGAGGTTCTTAACTATGCAAATAAAAGCGGACTGTCAAGCACCCAGATGTCAATGGTTTTAGTAGTTGTCTAAAAAGTACTTTGCTGGCTATTAGTCCATAAACTACATAGATGATTAAATTGTTCATCCTGCTGAGTAAGAGGAGTGTTTAACTATATGATGTCACTAAATACAACCACAGTGCAACAGTCATAATTAAGACAATCTGAAGATATGATATATATGGTTGGTAAAATCTGGACCTCATTAAAATGTCTGTGCTACTTCATGCATGGAAGATAAAATGTCTTCTCTGATGCTTCTCATCTTAACCTAGGAGATACTCAGGAAAATGGTTCTGCTCTTCGCAAAACTCCTACTGAGGACAAACCAGCTGAACAAACCCCACTGAAAACTAATGACGCTTCTCGAATGCCAGTAGGCAGAACAGGAGACCAAAATGAAGGCAAAGGGTCCCGGCAGTATCAAGGCTTTCAGCTTGTACATCAGCAGATCAAAGCACTGCTCATCAAACGCTTCCACCACGCCTCCCGCAGCCACAAGGACTTCCTAGCACAGGTATTGACTGACTTGCGCTGGGCTTGATTCTTTCCCACAACACTCTCAATACGGTCTTTCCAGCAATGATGGCTCTATGGAAAGCAATAGAGGTGCTGCAAATGGGTAACAGTGCAATTATGATTCCAACTCTTCTGTCTTTTCTTTTATTTCTTTCTGCCTGGAGTCTATCAATTGCACCAAGTTAATGATTCTATCACTACTAGCCCAGTGTTTTATTTTTAACATAATACAGTTCTATGACAACCAGAATTTTAAGCAAAAGTGCTGGAAATTAAATTGTTGATGTTCAGGAGTTAAACCAGATTGGATCTGTGTGATCCTGCTGTTGTTCCTTTGTTTACATATATTATGGGGTGTGTACAGTGTCACTCTACAACATCTGTATAATAACCTAATGTGACATTTTCATGTTCCCTCAGGTTGTTCTCCCTGCTAGTTTTGTGTTGCTGTCTCTAGTACTTACAGTCATTATTCCTCCATTTGGAGAATATCCTGCCTTAACATTACACCCTTGGATCTATGGACAACAGTTTACTTTCTTCAGGTGAGAGGAATTACTTAAAGTACATCTGTCATACATACACCTTTTTCTCCCTACAGTTTAGTTAGCATCATGGGGCCCTGTCTCACTGCTCTTTTCTCACTCTATGTGATGTAAGAAAAGATTCACTTCACTGGAATCAGCAGACTTAAAATAGCTTGAAATTGGTGCACATGGAGAATACAGCTGCTAGTAGATCTAACAAATAGTCTTTCAAATATCTTTCTAACTTTGGTATTTTCCTCTTCCTACCTGAATTCAGGAACTCAACACTTATAAAGTTATATATCCTGTCTAACAGGAGATCCAGGCCTCAGCAAATGAAAATGCAGAGTATATTTTTCATCTTCTGATTACTGACTGTGACAGTGCTGAAAGAATAGCAATTCAAGCCTTTTTTGGAGAATGTTGCTATTGGACTTTGTCAGAAGTCAGCTTTAGTATTAGGGGAAAAGAACCATAGCCTGTCAACCATCTCAGAACATTCTGGGTTTTTACATAAATAAAACAATTGAATTATCAGCATTTGCAGAGGGGCAGTTGGTACTGCCATATGGCTGTCCTTCTCTAGTTGCTATGTGTATTACAGTACAATAGTTTGAAAAAATATTTTATAGAGAAAGTCCTATCTTATTCCCTTAGCAATGAACGTCCTGGCAATGAGCAGATGGTCTCCCTTACTCATGCTTTCTTGAATAAACCAGGATTTGGAATTCGCTGCATGAAGAATCAGCCTCTTTCGTAAGTTGCTGGCTAATTTCTGTTGAATGAGATCCTAGCAGGGTAATTCTAGTGGCGCTTGAGTGAAACAAGAATGAATTGGCTTGATTCTTCACAAGAGCCAATGCTTCAAGTGTGTTGTTGGCTATATCTAATATTGGGTCAAAAATAACAAACAAACAGCAAGATTACACTGCCACTGGATTGAGAATGATTCACAGTGTGACTGACTGGAAACAAGTAGCTTGGTATTGAGAGTTATGCAACCTTGAAATTTATGTCAGTAGGTCAGTGACCTCAGGCCCAAATCTTCTGAGCTTCCCTGGCACTTTCCATGACTGAGGCCCTTCAGGTTCCTCTGTTCCCATTGGTGTGTTTGGAAGCAATAACTTCAGCAATTGCTCAGATTGTGAAGTAGCAATAGGACAATGTCTATGATGAGAAATTATTCTCATTCTGAAGTGAGGGAAACATTAGTAGAGCTCCAACTTTTATTGTCCTACCTGCTTACTCTGCCTGCGAGTCCTGCTTTGGAGCCATTTGTCACTGGTTTGCTATGCTCTGACATTTGTTCCCTTTCTCCTGACTCTTTCCCAGCCATGATATCCGGTAATTTGATCCTTCTGGTTGTCCTCTCTTCTCCCATTCCTCTCCTCTACCTGGTATAGCAGAAACAAAGAGGAAACTTTAAAAAAAGAAAAGACACTGCATGAGAAAGAAAAATTATAGTTTCTTAACAAAGATATGTTCACTGCAGATTTCATGAGTACTAATGGATCAAACACAGTCCCCTTGTTCCTTCAGTGTCCTGTCTGCAAGCTGAAGGCAGTAAACTTGGCAGAGATGTGGAGGGAGACTGTATTTATTCATGTGTACCAAGTACTCTAAAATGTTGTTCTTATTCAAAACTCACAGGATGAGGGTTGAGGGGGGAATATCTGCTTAGAGCATTGTGATTTTGTGGACTTGTGTGTTCTCATGGACCGTTATCTCTGCACAGCTTAAAGCTCTGTTCCTCTACACAGGAACTACCCATGCAATAATACACCAACTGCCTGGAACACGCCTGCTGTTCATCCTAACCTAAGCAGCCTCCTGCTGAGCCAAGAGTGGAGCCCGGAGAATCCATCACCTTCCTGCAAGTGCAGCACTCACAAGAGACTCACTATGCTGCCAGAATGCCCTGCAGGTGCAGGAGGCCTCCCACCACCACAGGTTGTGTCCTTGTGCCATAAATCTTTGTAGAAAAGTTTCGTGGCAAGTGCTGGAAAGGGGACCAGTGTCTAAGTACCTTGCCATGCTAATATACGTGGAAGGAGTTGAGTACATTCTTTATCAAGAGAGCGAGACTTGCTGGAATTTGGAATTCAGTTTCAGAGGTATTGGAAAAGCTTGCACATTTAAATAAATTTTGATTACTGTTTTCATCCAAATTGCAAACTTTTCATGTAGAAGAAAATCACAAAAATTTTAACAATTTGTCGCATAATTTTTTAAAATAATTTTTATTTTCTTTTGCCTCAAAGAACAATTCTATTTAGAAGGTTGCATTTCTTTAAAGGAGGGAAGGACAGGCGGGAGAAAGAGGAAAGAAAGAAAAGAAAAAAATGTCACAATTTTAAAAATGTGGAGTGTGGTCCTCTATTAAAAGGGAAAAATTACTATTCAGTGAACCCCAAAGTATTATTTTTTACATGTCTTTCAGTTCCATTTCTATCAAATTGCAGCCACTCTCAGAGTAGTAACTCACTAATTTAATGTCTTTCCATGCACACTGTTCATCATTAATATTCCTGTTTGCCAGGCTGAACACACCACAAAAATTACTAAAATATTTCTAATTTTCATAGAATTATACAATCATTAAGTTTAGAATACAACTCTAAGATCGAGTCCAACTGTTAACCCAGCACAGCCATCTTCGCCACTGAACGCCATCCCCATGTGCCACATCTCAACAGGTCTTCCTGTCTACAGTCAGCTGGACATCTGTAATGTGTCTTCTGTGTCATCCAGTACTCTCTGTGGATAAATGCAGGAATTTCTGGAAAGTTCACTAGACTTACTTTCTAGGTCATTATCAGATAATTTCAGGTTGCAAGCTTTGCCATCTGAAGCTGCCCAGGAACCTCTTAAAGTATATTCTACCTTGGGATAAACTCAGGAGTGCGAGGTCTTGCATTTCACAGCGACCCTGTATTTGCAAAAGACTCAACAAAGTTATCATGTGCCACCATTTTCATACTAAAAAAAAAAAAAGTAACTTTCATTCAAACAATCTAATGTGCTAGTGAAGGTGATTTTTTTGTATTAATTTTTACCTAAAGTTGCTAAATCATAGGAAACTACCTCTTTCTTTTCTTTTTTTTACCGGGGTCTCAGTTTTTTTGTTTGAAAAGTTTCCTTCTTTCATTTCGAAGAAAAAGCCTTGAGCAACCCTGACCTTTGTTGTAAATAACTGTTTCAGAGTGACGTGTGACTCTTTTGTGTAATGCATCACAAACTTATTGATTTCTTCTTAAGTCTTAAAAAAGTAAGGATGTTTAGGCTATAAATGACCCATTAGTGATTGACATACTCAGTGATGCTATGAACCTGGGCATTTTCTCTGAACCAAAGCTACTTTTTCTCTTTTCCTGACAAACACTTAATAGCTTAAGACACTCTAAAGTTTATTGTAATTGATTAGTTGTTTTTTGCTTGACAGAGAGTGCAACGCAGCACAGAAATTCTTCAAGATCTGACCCACAGAAATATTTCAGATTTTCTGGTGAAAACATATCCCACTTTGATAAAAGGAAGGTAGGGATGAATCTCTATTTCTTTTTCACATGTGGTATTTTGTACCTTGCAATGAAATTCTTATTTAACAATGACATAACACCTGATTTGCCACGGTATTCTGTGGATTTGAGCAACATGTCCATACTTCTGATATAAGACTAGAAGAGGCTGATTTTAGGGGAGCGCAATATTTTCAATTATAACTATTTGTATAATCAGGTACTCCTTTATAGGCAGAGCTAAGTTTTGGTGGTGATGGAATGCCATGTTAATGGTGAGAAAAATGGTGCCTTTGCACAGCGTTGGTGAACTGCCTTGCAGAGATACTACTTTGTCTCCCTGAAGAACTGTAGCCACACTTAACATGACCATCTGCCTGAGTTAATTATAATTTGCTTCCCAGAAGTGCTAAAGTGCAGCCAAAGGACAATGTTACACAGATACATCCATCCTACTGATAGCTCCTCAGCTTGCCTGTGTGTTGAGTGTGGTAACTAGCTGTCAAGCCTCCACAGCCTATTATCTCTGATTCAGGCCTTGCTACTTTTCCAGTTCCCAGCAGAGTTCTTGAAATTCCCTTTGTATTAGTTATGTGGTGACTGCCTTTGACTGATTCCTCTTAGCATGTGTCATAATTGCTTTAGATACATCTTTTTAAATCAATTAATTATGGATTAGAATAGCCCAGTATTTGTCAGTTTAGGAATCTTGCTTATCTCTCTATGAATTGGAGATGAATCATGTCAGAAAACAAAAAGCCAAAAACACACTGCAAGGAATGCCAAAAGTCCTGCCAACCCCACAATTCAACGTAATAACCAGCAGACCGGAGGTCTGCAAATGATAGGAATTCAAATTTAATTTTTATTTAAGCCTGACAATATCACTGGCTTTGGTTCTGTGCGCTGAGAGGGGATTCTCTTTGTCTGTTTCAGCTTGAAGACTAAATACTGGGTCAATGAGCAGAGGTAAGAAACCAATTCACAGATTAAGGTGGTAAATAAAGGAACAATGTATTTCTCTTTAGCCAGGGAACCTCACAATGTTTCTGCAAATGGACAAGGGGAATTGTGGCAGATAGTGTAGAACAAAGGGATGGCTTCAGTGGGAAATAGGCTGGAGATCAGGAAGGGTCTTATAAAGACAAGGGGTTATATTTGTTTGAACTCCCTGCAGGAGATGAAGGCAAGAGGCTCACAATGGAACTATCAGAGCTTTATTACCTGGAGTCAAACTCACGAGAACTGTGTGGTGAAAAGGTTCAACACAATAGTGCAGTACATTGTAATAGTGCTGTGACACAGCTCTTTCAGTGCCACAGAAAAAATATAAACCCTCCAATAAAAGGACTTCAGTTGGATGAAACCTAGACACCAGCCTGTCAAATGTAGAAGTAACAACCACAATTCCTCCCACCTGCTCTGTACATGTGCAGTAGTTATAAACCAGATTCCATTAGTTCACTTAGGTAGAGACTTTGGCTAAGCCCAATGTGATGTCTACACTGCAGTTACTAAGCTTAGAAAGAAACTGATTAGCCTGAAGCACAAACTTATTTCATTTTTCACCAGCAATAGGAGTTCACTTCAAAGATAGAAGCTGGATGACCGCCTTTCTTCATGGAATATCTGCTTGTTCATGTGCAAGCATTGCTTTCTATGGGATTAGGCTTCAGTTCATCTTGTGCAATAGTATTTACCCTTACGGAGTGCTGCCTGGTACTGACATGGGTGAATAACACTCCTCTCAGAGCACCTGAAATTTTAGCTGAGGTCTATGCTGTCCTTAGTCCTCCATGCTGTCTAAACCATTATATGGCAATTGTCTCGATTTAAAGATTTTGCTCTGTAGAAATCACTGTTTTCTCCAAATCTTCTATCTAAATAATTTTCTCAGGATCCTGGCATAAATCTCTCAGAAACTGATATTATTCTATTATTTGTAAGCCCTATAAAGACCTAATGCAACTTGTTAGAGAAATAGTAGAAATTGTTTTACATGAAATATGTGAGGTATAGAAATAAAACTTGCATTAAGTGGGGTTTTAGTATTTCCATTAATGTACAGTTATGGGTGTGTGGTATGAGTTATTGATGATATTTTTCTCTTTACTAGATATGGAGGAATTTCTGTAGGAGGAAGACTTCCAGTCCTTCATGTTTCTGGAGATCAAATTGTCGATTTTTTAAGTGATCTTGGCCAAATGATGAATGTGACAGGAGTAAGAATGATTTTTAATTTTGTTTGTTAGTTTTGTGGTCCCTTACTAAAGCATGGTTACTGCAGCATTAGATTTCACCTAGAGCACTGATCTTTAGCTTTTTCTTTTTTGTTTCAGGGACAAACTTCACTGACTGCTGCTAAAGAAATCCCTAATTTCCTTAAAAACATGGAAACTGAAGATAATATTAAGGTATTTGCTGAAATTAGTCTGCTAACTCACAGACTTTCTTGACATAGACTTCAAATTATGAGAACACTGCTGGTGGTATTCCCAGATGCAGAAAGAGCTGAAATGATATACTTTAAAAATAACTTGGTATTAACCCTGTATCTCATGCTATAGGTAATTCTTATTCATAGTATTTCAAATAGGAGATTTCTTTAAATCATGTTCTTAGTATTACTTGCTGTCCTAAAAACTTTGAGTAGCACACTAATCCTAAAATGTGATTCTAAAAAATCCCCTGACAGTAGTTGTTCAATGCTTTTAAAAGCATAGTATGTGAGCTCCTCCTGCAGGATTGTGCCTGGGAACTCTGAGTTCATGGTGCTGCATTCACCCCTGCCCACTAAAGTAGATAAAAGGCAGCCAAATTTTCTCCCATAGCTTGGTGAAGGCTTCTTAAATTAATCTGTGATTTCTGACTCTTTTAGGTGTGGTTTAACAATAAAGGATGGCATGCTATGGTTAGTTTCCTGAATATAGCCAATAATGCAATCCTCAGAGCTAATCTGAGAACTGGCCAAGCCCCTGAGGAACATGGGATCACTGCTATAAACCATCCTCTGAACCTCACCAAGGAGCAACTCTCTGAAGTCACTGTGTAAGTCTGCTTGTGATCTGCTTCTGGCTTTTACCCCTCCCTCACCTGGCAGCTTGCAACTTCCAGCATACTCACACTCTGAGGAGAAAGAGTTCAATTGACAAAATGTGGAGGCCGTTCTCTGAAGTTTTATTCTATATGAGAATATATTCATGTCTCATTATATTCCCATAAGAGTTCATTCCCATCCCACATAGGAACTATGACCATTGGTTATACATTATTGCATGTTTCTGTTGATTCCCAAACACAAAGATTCTGAAACCTTTGTTCACACTCCAAATCCAATACATTTACTTCTGAAATAAAACAGATAATAAAAAATGGAATGAGAACTTGTCCGTAATTGACTACAGGTCAAGTAGTTGACAACCCCTCTCCTGGTGCCAAGGACAGCATGCAGGTAGATTTTCAATGGCATGTAGTAGGGTTGGTGTATTCCAGATTCTGAAAGTCATAATTTCTTGAAGAAGACATCCCTAAAAGGACAAGATTTTTCACTTTCCTATTTAGTTCATAATTCAATGAAACTGAAAACTTTGCATTATAGCACAGAGGCAAAATCTGTGCTTCATCTCACTGTCTTCAACCTGCCTTTTTCTCTTTTCCCTGCTTCCAGAGCACTTTGGCTATTGTGCCTAAATGTCTTGTTTGAGATGCCCCACATGGGAAAGGCTGTCAAACTGAGATATATAAAGCAAGTAAAAGATCAGGGAATGGTGCCATATTTGTTAGCTATGGTCCCCAAAATAACGTGGAAAAGTGGTTTTTTAGCACATGTGTTTTTAGCACATGTTTTTTAGCACATTTACCTATGCACATTTTGGGGAAATCTTCTACTTAAAAAGCAGCCTTCTACATCTTAAAGCACCCTCCAGAGTCCCCAAATGCTAATATAGTGTTGCGTTGCATCCATTCCCTTGCTCACAGTCCCTTCTTGTGCTCCGTTGTAGACTGACCACTTCAGTGGATGCTGTTGTTGCCATCTGTGTGATTTTTGCCATGTCCTTTATACCAGCCAGTTTTGTTTTATACCTGATCCAAGAACGTGTAACAAAAGCCAAGCATCTCCAGTTTGTCAGTGGTGTGAGCCCTGTTATCTATTGGCTAACTAACTTCATGTGGGACATAGTAAGTAACTGCTGGTCTGATTGACAGCCTCTGATTATCCTGGGTGTGCATGAACTGAGGGCTAACCAGTGAATCAAGTGAAGGTGATTCTAAGCATTGCAAAGCATTCATTTCTCTTAAGTGTTTCTCAGAGAGCATGCTTAGGATCTGGCCTCTGAACTAATTACAGACGTAGAAATTAATTCAGGTGAACAACTTATTAGTCAACTAATGAAGCTGTATTTTTTATAGTCTTAGGATTTCCAGTCCTTACAGCTGAATATATAATAAAGTACAATTTACTATAGCAGGGAAAAGCCTCATTGCCTGGTGCTAGTCACTCCTGTCCTCCAGAAGACCCAAAACATATTTCAAGATATTCAAGAAACCTAAGTGGAGAAGATTTGCAGCCTGTTGAAACAGTATCTATGGCCTGACAAAATAGTCTAGGGTGTCTAAAATGACGTATTCATTTGGGTCACTGTATCATGGTCACTGTGTTATTCCAAAAAGGTTTATACCACAGGTCCAGACTTGCTTAGACAGGGCTCAGCTTCCCTCCTGTTACTCCTCCAGCCACTTGGTCATGAAAGAGAAAATTCTTTGGCTGGTTAAAGCACAACAAGGGCTGGTTCTCTGGCCATGCCTTTGCAACCAAGAAAGCAGCCAAGGAATTATGCAATAAGAAAAGAATGAACATGGAATTGAAAAAAAATTAGAAAGAAAAGGAAATCAATATTTGAAAAGCCCAAAACTTCAGGATTTGGAAGGTGTTCTCTCAGGAGAAGTTAAAGCAAAGCATTATTTTAGTAAATGAAGGAAAAGAAGCAGATCTCAGAGTTCTTGTTCCCTGCTGTTCACAGCAGTTTCCTTGACAGGAATTCTGCTTGGCCATTGCCCTTGGCAGCATGATGCAAAGGCATTAAGTGGTGTTAGCAGTTCTGTGAAATGCTACCTTCCATTCTGCATGGGGAATTCTGTGCATTGCAGTAAAGTAGTGCTACTAATACCGAACAGAGAAATGGAGCAGTGGCCAAGCATACTCACTTTAGCCTCTTCCCAGGAATGTGGCTCAAGTAACTAGCTTTTCCATCCTACACAGCTTTTGTTTGCATCACCAGAAACTGCACTTCCCTTGCATACCCATGGCCCCTTTTTGTGGGAAGCCTGGGAGCAGGACTATGAAATAATTGATTCACAAACCATAATCTAAGAAACAACAATATATGTTGTATTTTTGATGAACAGCACGATAAAAGATGTCTTAGAGAAATGTTGAGTATTGCAGGGACCTATCCAAAAGGTTCAGTGTGACTAGTCTAACTCAAATTCTGATGTTCCTCAATATAAAATCCTTTTGGAATGATGTGTAGGATCTGGATATGTTTGCAGCCCTTCTCAGGTCTTACACATTGTGTTGTGGCAGGTGAATTATGCACTGAGTGCTGGAATGGTTGTGGCTATATTCGCTGGATTCAACAAGAAAGCATACGCATCTCCGACCAATCTCCCTGTGTTCGTTGCCTTGCTGCTCCTGTATGGGTGAGTGTTCAAGGTTATTCCTGCAGGTGGGCCCTGTATTTCACATGGAAGTGATTTCCTCTTACTGAGCTCAGTGCTTAGTGGAATCCAGCTTTGAAGAATAGAACTGAGTGGATCCAAAACAGGTTAAAACTGGATTTTTCTGTGGGATATTTACATAGTCTGTCCGGCCACATGCTGCAAAAGAGATCCTTTTGTCACTTCCTGCCTTGAATTTTTAAGCATTAAATGTGACCCATACAGGAAAAATGTATTTGTTCAGTTTGCTGCTTTCTTCCTTGTACATTGTGTAGGAATTTAGTGGTTGTTCATTTACCACATTCACAGCCAATACTGAAGTATCTTTCAGCATTTAACATTTCTTTATTTCTCCTTCTTGGTGTACAAACCACTGAGATGTGCAAGGATACCTGGGGTGATAGCAACCTTGCTAGCATTAAGTTTTCTCGATTTTAGCAGTGTCTATTGCCCTGCATTTTAATAGCAAAAAAACACTAAGCATAAAAAGATCTTACATAGTAACCAGGGATAAAATACTGTGGTGGATTGCTGGTTGGTTACACCATTTTGTTACGCTTCCGATGGGAAGAAAGCTCAACTTTACATTCTCTTTAGGCCAACTGACATGATAATACTGAAAAGTTATCATAGTTTTTTCTATTTCTTTTATGCAGATGGGCAGTAATTCCCATGATGTACCCTGCTTCTTCTTTCTTCAGTATCCCCAGCACTGCTTATGTTGCATTGTCTTGTATTAATCTCTTTGTGGGAATCAACAGCAGTGCCATTACATTCATCCTGGAATTATTTGAAAATAACCCGGTAAGTAATATTTTGTAGTGGGTTGATGCTGGCTGGATGCCAGGCACCCACCAAAACCTCTCTCACTCCTCTCCACAGGGGAGAGAAATATGATGAAGGCTTCATGAGTTAAGGGCTGTGAGAGATCACTCACCAAACACCATCACAGGCAAATATTAGAGACATTAGTTGAATTTATTATTAAAAAAATCAGAGCAGGATAATGAGAAGTAAAATAAGATCTGGAAAAAACACCTCGTCCCCAGCCTTCCCTCCTTCCCAGCTCTACCTGCTCCCGTAGTGGTGCAGTGAGACAGGGAATGGGGGTTATGGTCAGTCCATCACCCGTTGTTTCTCCCACTGCTTAGGCAGAGGAGTCCTTCCCTTCGTCCACTGTGGGGTCACTTCCACAGGAGACAGTTCTCCGTGAACTTCTCCCACGTGAGTCCATCTCACAAGCAACAGTTCTCTGCAAACTTCTGCAAAGTGAGACTATCCCACAGGCAACAGACCTCTCCAGACTGCTGCAGCATGGGTCACTCTTCCACAGGGTGCAATCCCTCAAGGACAGGCTGCTCCAGCATGGACTCCTCTCTCCATGGGCCTTCCATGGGGTCACAGCCTCCTCTCAGGCATCCACCTGCTCTGGCATGGGTCTCTTCCATGGGCTGCAGGTGGATCTCTGCATCCCCGTGGACCCCATGAATGGCAGGAGCACAGCTGCCTTGCCATGGTCATCACCATGGCTTGCAGAGGAATCTCAGCTCCAGCACCTGGAGCACCTCCTCCTCCTCCTTCTCCACTGACCTTGGTGTCTGCATAGTTGTTCCTCTCACATATTCTCACCCTGTCCTTCTCTGGCTGCAATTATAACTGCAGAATCACTTTTTGAGTTGATTTCTTCTTAAGTATGTTATCACAGAGGCATTACCACCATTCCTAATTGGCCCAGCCTTGGCCAGCGGCACATCCATCTTGGGAGCTGCTAGGGATTGGCTCTGCTGGACAGGGGAGAAGCTTCCAGCAGCTTCTCAGAGAAGCCACCCCTGTAGCCCCCTGTTACCAAAACTTGGCCATGCTCGATACATGTTTTCATTGATCTCTGGATTTATAAAGAGGTGTGCAAAGAACCTCCAATCATAACCATCCCTAACAGTAACTGTCTTTCTCTACCTTGCCATTTTTTCTGGCAGTAAACAAGTGAGAAACTTGCTGAGTAACTGCAGGTACAGGTGAGCAGAGTAACCCAGGGAAGTGACTCAGAGAAATTAATATCTAGGGCTGCACACACAAGCAAGGACATTGAGTGTTTTTTTATACCTATGAGCAAACTTCTGTATACTTTCACAGTTGGGAAGGTCAAGACATGGCACTTTGTGCTTTCTTCTGCAGCTTGTATTGTATGGGAAGATGTAGATGGTAAGCACTTATTCCTGGTGGTTATTGTGTTAGAGGAGATGTTCTGCTTATAGTGGCATTTTGAGAATTGCCTGAAAATTATTTAACACCACCAGAAAGGTGATAGAATACAGCAAGTGCCAAAATTAGTTCTTAGAAAGGCTAAGAGATCAGTTTACAAAGTGCTATTGGCTTGTATGCATTACTATCCCACAGGATAGTATGCACCCCACAGTGCTTGTATGCTATCACCTCCACAGTTGTTGAAGCTCTGGCCACTACGTTTGACACCCAATCTGACAGCAGACCAATTAGCTATCATTACTCATAGTGCATTTTCAAATACTCTGTGCTGATCAAGCATTGTTATTTGCTGCAAAGGAGAAACAGATCTGGGTTAAATATATGTTTTCAAGGGCCAATTTGACAATACTTTGTCTCTGCTTGTCCTGCATTCACAGCTATGGTTCTTGATAGCACAGGGTTCAATCTAGTGCCATTCAGTCTATGGGACATCAGGGCAGCATGGTTACCTTTGAAAACATGTCTCTGTTGCAGACACTATCTCCACAGGGAAGATGGCCCTTCTCAGGATTCAGTGCTGATGCAGTTCAACTGCTGCTGACACTTACTCTGTTTCAGGCATCTCCACATCGCACCAACACCCACTGTGTAATTATGCCCAGACACCAGCACTTGTCAATATTGTGGCAGCCCTGACTATTGTCACAGCTTGATTGTCAACCAAGCACCACACAGCCACTCACTCACTCACTCTGCAATCCACTTCCCACCTCATGGAATGGGGTGGAGAATCACATGACCAAAAGTGAGAAAACTCACAGGTTGAAATAAAGACAGTTTAACAGATAAAGCAAAAGCTGCACACATAAGCAAAGCAACACAAGGAGTTCATTCACCCCTTCCCATCAGCAGGCGGATGTTCAGCCATCTCCAGGGAAGCAGGGCTCCATCACACATAATGATGACTTAGGAAGACAAATGCTGTAACTCTGAACATTCCCCTCTTGCTGCTTCTTCTCCCAGCTTTATGTGCTGAGCATGACTCCATATGGTCTGGGATATTCCTTGAGTCAGATGGGATCAGCTGTCCCAGCTGTGTCCCCTCCCGACTCCTTGTGCATCCTCAGCCTCCCTGCTAGGGGGGTAAGGTAAGGCACAGAAAAGGCGTTGTCTCTGCCAGTGCTGCTCAGAAATAGCTAAACATCGCTGTAAAATAACATCCCTGTTGTGTTATCTACCCTGTTTTCAGTGCAAATCCAAAACACAGCCCCATAGCAGCTTTACATGTTACCACCAGAAATACATTTCCTCTGCTACATAGGGAAATACTTCATTACAAAGACTAATTTCTCCCCCCATTGCCAGTTTTTCACAAGCACCTTGTCTGGTGCCGTGTATGCCAGGATTCTGCTATTTGTGTTTTATGTTGCTTTGAGTGTAACTTGGTAAGTACTCTGTTTTCTCTGTTTTAAGAACAGAACATCCAATTTCTCTGACGTGACAAAGAACTTTTCACTGAAGTTGCTATGTTTTCTTAAACAGGTCTGGTTTAAACAGCTTATGTTGTTTCTCTTTCTTACAGTCTTTGCTGAAGTTTAATAAAACATTGAAAAATGTGCTGCTTGTCCTCCCACATTTTTGCTTGGGCCGTGGACTAATCGACTTGGCCATGAACCAAGCTGTGACTGAAGTATATGCGAGGTTTGGTAAGTAAAGCCAATAGGAAACAAGTTACGGCAGTGTCACATGTCCTGACCTTGGATGAGATGTTTGGAAGGATTAACTCAGAAAAGTAGTAGATGTTTCTGAAATTCTTACCTCTTCCAACATCAGATGTATGAAGAAGTTCACCCTCTCTGAAGGAATCACAGCTTCTGATAGTGCTGCCAGAAGTCTATGGCCCAACCAGTAGTCCGCTTTGGAAATGAACCCGTTTGTTCAGTGTCAGACTCTGCTGTCTTTTTATCCTTTGTTTGGAAGACCTTAAATCATTACAGGAGGATTTATTTTTTCATTTCATTTGAATACCTCAGTTAATGTTTAAAGTGACTGTTGTTCTTCAAATGCATTCTCTTGGGATATGGTTGTCTTTGATATCAGATAACTTATTAAAAGAATAGTCATGCAGCAGAACTCATCTGTTTTTATTCAGAACATGTGTGTCTTTTCACATAATCGATGCAAGTTTTGTGTAATGATATCCAAAATAGTGTGTATCCAGAGAGATTATATTTATTTTTACTCTCATGCAGCAGCTGAACTTGGAATGCATTTTGTTAAGAATCTTTCTAAGACTGGGAAATTAAAACCATTGCCTGGTCATGAGCAAATAAAATACAGTAAATCGTTATGAATATGCTTTTTGTTCTGAGGAGTAGTGGGGTTTTTCAGCAGTATTTCACCTTCCTTTCTGGTGCTCTTTCTCCAAAGGTGAGGAGCATGTTTCTGATCCCTTTCAGTGGGACTTTGTTGGAAAGAACCTGGTTGCCATGGCTCTTCAAGGAGTTGTGTTCTTCATTCTGAATCTCCTTATGCAACACCGTTTGTTCTCCACAAGATGGTATGTCTAAAAGTTCTATTAATGTTCCTTTATTAAAAGGATGACTATCTTTGTTATTCTCTATATCCCTCTTTTTTTCTTTTTGTTCTTAATTTTTCTCTAAATGTGTAGCTTTTTTGTTTTCTATTTACTTACCTGATCTTAATTTATTGATATCCTGATTCAAGAAAGCATTTACAAATCTGCATTATCTTAAGTGGATTTAAGAATATTTTATTAAAGAAATTAGTTTTCTTGAACTAAGGTTTTAATGTAATTTTTAGTTTAAGACACTGTAATAGTGAGATTATAAAATTACCAGGGAAGTTTCCCCAGTAGTGTCCTCAGTACCAGTCAGGCTAGCTACTAGCTAGTACTATGAGGTACTAGCCTGACATCCCGAGACAGCAATTCTAGTCTATGGCACAGGACAGCTGTATCCGGGACACTCTGTGAACTTCCCCTCTTTGCTTTACGAATGTGCCTCTCCCTTGACGAAAACAGCCACCTACCGGCTGTGAGTGGGTCATTCACTCCTGTTCAAGATTGCCAACAAGAGCAGTAATTGGTACAATTATGAAAATACTGTGTTGCAGAGAGATCTACTCAAAACTTCAACTTCTATAGAACCACCATCACTAGCTACTGAGAGTAGCCAAATAGTGAAAGCTGTGGCCAAGGGGCAGGTTATTGTCATACCAGTGACTGACAAGGCATGTTCTTTTGAGCAAGCCATTTCCTCCCTTTTCAGTATTTAGAGATTAACTTTAAAGGTCAAGGCTTCTCCCAACAGCACGAATACTCAAGCCAATGTCACATTGTGAAATTTCAACCCCACTGCTTCCACTAGTCACATTTTTGGCAGCAGATTAGCCATTGTTTTACACTGTTATTCTAACTGAACCCAGGGCAACTCAGTATCTTGGGGTTTTCCAGGTTTGCTGAGACTGCCATGTCACCTATTATTCATGAAGATGAGGATGTTGCAGAAGAAAGAAAAAGAATTATGAATGGAGGAAACACAAAAGATATCTTACAATTACAAGAACTGACCAAGGTAATATTTTGAGAAGAATGAAACAAATATTTACTCCTGTCTTAGTTCTAAAGTTGCCTTATCTCAATAGCATTAAACTAGAAAATTCAGATGATTTTTATTTCTGTAGATGTCTTGAAATAGGAACTTTCCTTTTTTTTCCCCTCCCTCTGTCAATATAGATTTATGCAGGTCGACGCAAGCCTGCAGTGGACAGACTCTGTGTTGGCATCCGTCCCGGAGAGGTAGGTTGTTCAATAACACTGGATTACATTCCATGGATCAGTTCAGATTTTAGGCCCCTGCTGATTTGCAAGTCGGAAATATTAAAGAATATGATAACTTTTGCAATTTAGTGCTTTGGCCTTTTGGGAGTGAATGGCGCTGGCAAAACAACAACATTCAAAATGCTGACTGGAGATACTGATGTGACATCTGGAGATGCTGTAGTGGCTGGCAATAGGTAAGTACCTTAAAAAAAACCCTGTGACAGTCCATTTACCAGCGTAGAACTGTCCAGATCACCCTCTCAAGGATCCAGCAGCTCTATGGCACCGAGATCACAGCTAACACACAATTGCATTTGATACCTTTAACACTCCTGTAAAATCTGTGGGTAAGTTGTAGTAATGCTAACAGTGGGACAAGGCAATCATATGTAGTGGCAAGAACTCCCAAACATAAGATAACCCATCCAACAGGGTATTTTGATCTGAGCTTTGGGACTTTTCTTTGGCTGTTTCTAGCATCTTTGTTTACACAGTGCTGGCATAATGTCATAAGTTATTACAGTGTGATCTGGTATGCACTTATGTTAGTTTACTTCCAGGATGTGTGCCTTGGCTTGTTAGGTGTAGTTGGGATTTGATTGTTTGTCCATTGATGTGATTTGAACAATAACTTTCTTGTTGCCAGCACCTTGTTCTAGGTGACTCTGCCCGAGCAGGGTCAGTGCACAAGATAACCTCCAGAACCCCCTTCCAACCACACCTATTCTGTGATTTTGTACTTTTCCTACTACCATCGAAGTGTTAGCCTTGTGTCCTGCCTGTCTGTTGCTAGTGATTGCACTCTGAGCTGAAATAACTGCTTTTTTTTCTTCTAGAAATAAACACTGTTTTCAAAAACTAAGACCTGAGTGGCTTTTTAAAGAACTTCTCATTAAGTTAGCCTATACTTTAACAAGAAAATGGTTGAGGGGAAATGGGCTTACACTCTTAACCAGGACTGAGCTGACTTAAGACAACAATATACTCCTTGCTCTTATGTAAAGGCAGGTGTTTTAGTAGGACATTTTATCAGGAAGGATTAATTCTCCTCTTACAAGAGCTGTTGCCCCTGAAAATAAAGATTTTATTCAAACTGTTCTTCTCTTAGAGCTAGTATTACAGAACTACAATTCTTTTCTTTGTTTCCCCAGTATATTGACCCACATTTCTAGTGTCCACCAAAACATGGGATACTGTCCTCAGTTTGATGCCATTGATGACCTGCTCACAGGACGAGAACACCTCTACTTATATGCACGCTTGCGGGGGGTTCCAGCAGAAGAAATCAAGAGGGTAAAGTAGTCTTGCTTTTGATAGTTACAGTGGTATTTGTGATGATTAACTGTGCTCTTAACATGCCAAGGGCCAGAATATCCAAAGTGGACTTGTTATTCTGTGTATTGAAGTCCTGGGAGTTCTGTCATTTGGACAGTTAAGTAACAAGACCACACTATCAAATGCAGGTTCCCAGGCATTAATGGTACTTGCAAATCTGTGGCACCAACAGTGGAAGGCTAAAGATGCAATTCCTGTGACTCAGAATGGCAATGATTGCTGTTTTGCTCTTGTCTTTAAAGTTGTGCATGTACAGGAAAGAAAATTCCAGAAGAAAATAATTTAAATCATTGCACAGATAGAAGTCTACAGCTGAGGCTGCTTTATGGCTTTCCCTCAGGTAGTTAGAAGTCCCATCATCATCATCATAAAAATTTTGTACTTCCCTGGTCCAGTTCCAAAATGAATGTGCTAAAACCCAGGGGACTGTCATGTTTCTACCAGAAGAGGGATCTATCAGCAATCCTGTCTGTTATGCATTAGCTGCTGTGTGAAATAGATGGTCTTTCTCACAGGTTGCTGAATGGGGCATCCAGAAGCTGGGACTTCCTATGTACGCAGACCACCTGGCAGGGACCTACAGTGGTGGCAACAAGCGCAAGCTCTCCACTGCCATTGCCCTGATAGGCTGCCCACCACTCGTCTTGCTAGTAAGTGTCATGGAGACACAGCCCTGGGACAGTTCAATGTAACATCTCATAACACTACATGCTAAAGAGCTACAAAGGCCTTGCAAGCTCCTTTCTGCCCTCAACTTACACCTCTTTCAGTGTAATTTTGAGTTAATTTCAGGCATAGACTGGGATGCATATCTATGTTTCCAATGGAGCACATGTGATTACAAAAGAAAGACCTTCAACAAAGAATGTGTTGAGATAAAATCTATAATCCAGAAAAATCTGAATTTAAACCATTGCTTAGTTTCAGTCTGCCTTTTCTTGTCAGAGTGTAGCCACTGATGTAAAAGATGATCTTCCAACATATACACCTGGCTGCTTTATCCAGAAGAACAGAGGAAGATAGCTACCCTTTTGCACCCTTTAATATCTTTGGAATAAATTATACAAATTATACCAAACTATACAAATGCTGAAATGTAGTTCTTGCCAAATAAAATAAGTGATCAGATAATTGCATATCAAAAGGGAAATTCTATATGAAATTACTACAAAAATTCTTTATTTATATTCTACCACCTTAATTTGTATGTCTATGACTTTTAGTCATAGTCACTTCTGTAAAATCTATGAAGAAGTGTTTTAATACATTTTAGTAGCATGGTTCCTTGTACCATTTAATATGCCTTTACATGTATTCTGCCTGTATGTAGTCAACAGTCAGATAAAGTGCTTTCTCATAATTTCTTAAGACAAGATGTTCAATGAAAATTTTTATATCCTAGATTTTTTTTACATTTTTTGTTACTTACTGGGTTAGCTGACTTATGCAGGATCAGATCCTTAGCTGGTGTAAATCATAGTGACTTTACTAGTTTCTTGGACTCACCAATGTCTATATGTTTATGCAAGTAAGACTACTTGGTGAGAACTCATTGCCCAGAAAAGGCACTCCCTTCCCTGTAGCTATGCCCTACACAGACAGCATTGTATTCTTACCTGCAGGTCCTTGTACTTGTTTCCTTACTGCTTTGTGCCAAGAAGCCCCTTGGAACCCACTCACTCATGCACTTCTCAAGGTGTATGTGCTTTCTCAAGGCAGAGATTACTGTGGAGAAGCAATTATACGCTATGGTCCAAAAAATGACTTGATTCTGAACAGATTTTCCCTTTTTTATCTGATTCTGATTGTCTTAACATTTCCATTACAGGATGAACCAACTACTGGAATGGATCCTCAGTCCCGGCGCCTCCTGTGGGACTCTATTGTTGGCGTGCTCAGAGATGGGCGAGCAGTGGTTCTAACCTCACACAGGTAAAAACAGTTAGAATTCAGAATCCAAAAGCAGCTGAAGTTCATCTGTTGGCGTTTATCTCAAATATCTGTTCTCTATTTTGAAAGTATGGAAGAATGTGAAGCCCTCTGTACTCGTTTGGCCATCATGGTACAAGGTACCTTCAAATGCCTAGGCACAATTCAGGAGTTAAAATACAAGTAAGTAGAATATTTTTATGGTGGTTTTTAATGGGAAAACTTAGTGTATGTGACATGTACCATTCTTAATACAAGCAATTCAATGTTTAACCAGACCTATTTCTGTCATATATTAGACAATTGGACCAGTTCTCATTTCAACTCTGTTATGCTACATACCGCTTCTGCAGGGCAAATACAGGGCTTCCTAAAAAGCTGGATCTTATGCAATATCTCTCAGATACTGTTTTCATAGCTGCAGAAAACTAATTTCCTTCCTGAATGATGAAACCACCTCTTCATCCAATTGCTAAATCCACATGTCCTTCCCAGGTTTGGAGATGGCTACATTGTCACTCTGAAAATCAAATCTCCAAAGTCTGGGCTGCCTCCAGATACTGCTCCTGCTGAGCAATTCATACTCATGAACTTCCCAGGGAGTTTACAGAGAGAGAAACACTACAACATGCTGCAGTATCAGATTTGCTCCTCCTCTCTGGCTAAGATTTTTCGATTAATAATCTCCAATAAGGAAAATTTGCATATTGAAGAATATTCTGTGTCTCAAACAACATTAGATCAGGTGAGTAAAAAGTAAACCATCCATGAGAGCCTGTCTGGGGAGAATTAGGCAACATAATGGGGATGTATCTACACAACTGAAGGACCAAACTGTTTGGAGTAGAACATTATTACCTCACACCTCTTTCTCAGGGAAGATTCCCAGGCTTTTCATCAAGAAGGGTGTATCAATATAAAACAATAATTTATTCCCTGTGTAAATAGGTGCCATGTGAAAGCTGGTAAGACAGCATTTCCCAGGTGACAGAATTCATACAACCCATTCCTTCAGGAGCAGCAGTCTGAGCAAGGTCAGCAATTTGGAATGAGAGTCAGCTGAGAATAGCATTTTATTTTAAATAAGAGGTTTGGACTGTGTTGTGTCAAAGATACTGTGAGAAGCAATTAGACACACAAAACCTGGGAAGTCCACTGGGAGTTTTGAAAACACCTACTTGCTAGAGGGTATTGGCCCCATCTGCCTGCTTTCCTAAGTAACTAAGGGTCCACATATGCAAAGCTGCTTTTGGTGGGATTGCCAGAGACACTCCTGGCTCCCTTTCAGCTTCCTACTAAAATATTCTGTCTCCTCTTTCCTATCACAACCAAACTCATGCTGTGCAAACCATGCCAACCTGGCTGAAGCCATCTTCTCCTTAAGAAAAAGTAGGATTTCAGTTGCAAGCAAGTACATTCAAAGGAAGGAAGTTGCAAGGAAGGAAGTTGCAAGGAAGTTTATCAAAATAAAGAAGGAACTCATGATCCCAGCTGATAACGCAGTGTCTCAGTTCAGTTGACGCCTGATTCCCCTTTCAGTCTGTTTCCTGCAGAGCAGTCATTCCACTTACTCATCTCAGTTGAAGACATGGTGACATTTTCTGCTTTCCGTGTACAGGTTTTCGTGAACTTTGCTAAACAGCAGATGGAGGATGAGGAAATTCCTTTGCATCCGCGTGCAGCTGGAGCCAGCCGAGAAGCAAAGGTGTCCCCTGCTCTGCACCAGCAGGCAGTTGCATAGACTGCTCCTATAACCTCCAGGCTTAGTGTGTGCACAGTACAAACATGTGCCATACCAGAGCAGAGCCAAGGGTAAAGCAAAGGTTCCCACACTCAGTATTACACTGATTTTTTTGCACCTTTCTGAGCACTGTGCTCTCAACAACAGCCCTAGCAACAGCCAACTTCTACTGCTCTACCAGTAACACTACATGCTGACAGTGTCAAAGGCAGGTCCTTGCTATAGAATAAAATCTTCCTCTAACATTAAGTCTATTATAAGATACAAGAAGAGAAGTCTCATTCCTCCTTGTTGACATATAACTAAAACCAAAGATGGATGCTCTATCTTGGTACTTTCAGGCTGGCAGGTTTTTCTTGTTTAACCCTTATGTCAGCTGCTACGAGTCAGCAGACAGGTCCCAAGGCAGAGAGCACTGCCCAGCTTAGAAGCAGATCCCTGCCATGCTGAGTGCACAGGACTATCAAGGTCAGAACAGTGCTGGCTGATGGGGCTAGTCCTGGGAGATTGCTTCACTGTCTCACCAGGCTGCCAGTGAAAACAGACGGTTGTCTCAGCAAGAATGGAAAGAATTAATTCAGATCTCAGACCCAGGCAATAAACTCGCTTTTAAAAAAAATTAATTAAAATGATCTCATACTCATCTTCAAGTTGCCTCAAATAGAGGCCAAATGTCAAAATGGAGATTAAAAGGAAAGAGAGTATGTCCAAATCTGCCAAAACTTTTGTTTTCTTGCAGAGACCTGGAAAGGTATCTGTGTTACTACGCAAGACCAAACTTTTCTTCTTTCCTGTGACTGGACATTAGGTGGGTGCAAAGAGTGAATACGGTATATGCTTTCTACCTCCTCAGAAGGAAAATTTCAACCTGCTTTTACTCCACACTGCACTCAGTGGGAAATCATTTGACATTTAGCTCTTTCCTCTGGTTCACAGTTTAACTAGTGGAAAAACAATACTGAAAACAAATTCATAATGATGTATTGCTTCAGTTATCTACCAGATCTAACCATTTCTAAGAAATCTTCTCTAAAATATGTTATACGGAATTAAAATCTGGGTCATGTATTTTTGCTCTGAAAGACTTTTTGTTCAATTGATGTAGATTTTTTTTATAAGGACACTCTTGCTTTGTACTGTACAAAATACTATGAAACTTCAGCAACCAGCTGTAGCCTTCTCTTTTTGCCATAATTAGTTTAACTGGTTTTAAAATATAGTCTAGAATTTATTGCATATTTCACCCTTACAAATAGTTGCAAAAATCTTTCTATACATCTATTATAGACAAATAAATAAATTATTAAACAAAACAGTATCTATGCATTCGCTTCATATTCTAAAATAGCTTCTTTAAAATGTCATTCAGATAGATTTCAATAGCCTTTTTTTACTAGATTTACACAAAACCCAACTAAGTCCCACAGAACATCCTGTGACAAAAAAACACAGGAAGTCCAAAATGAAGCTGATTTTTCTCCCTGGCTCTGAAAAGAGGAAGAGCATTCTGAGGACTCACAGTCACCTCATGTATTTACAAAGTGTATTAAAAATTATTCAGAGAAGCCTGATGTAAAATGCTGTCTGTTAGTATCATAAGATGTTACATCAAAACAGGCCAGATATCAAAGATATGGCATAGGTTAGATTGCTTCTGAATCTTATTTACTAGTATGCAATTTACTAATGAAGAAGACCAAAACCAAACAAAAACCCCCAGCACAGGATAGTACATTCACAAATACTATAAATACTTCTTATTTCAGATTATTTTGGCAAATTAGGGTTTTTGACATATTGCCTATTTCTTTATTCCAGGAACCATTCATATTCTTTGGTAATGTTATCTGTTACAAAGCACCTGCCTCCAGGCAGCACACTCTCTTCAAGTCAAAGAAGGCAGATCATGCAACTGTCTTGAGGCCAGCTGGCCGTGCTGGCTGAACTGAGCTCTAGTAGTTAGCTGGTGTGTCCTTGTTCCAGTGTACTTCTGTCTTGCAGAATGCCACCACTAAATTTGGAGCTGCTTTTCAGCAGAGACTTCTCAGTATTTCTGATCCATCAATCTAAATAGATTAGTAGGTTACAGTGAACTGCAGGGGCTTTCTTTTGTAGCTGTGCAACGAAACCTTATTTTTCAAGGTGCTTCTGAGTTGAGAATTCTTGAATGTAAGGAAGTGTAGCTTTCAAATGCATACCATTTCCCTTAGCAGTGGAGATTCAACATGCACCAAAATCCTTTTAATTAATTCATTTATTTGGCAGGACATTTTTGAGGTTTTTCTTCTTGAAGTTCTGTGCAATATTCAAATTAAGCCTTCTTTTCTTACAACAAAAAGGGAATAATTGGCATTCTGTGACTTGGATAATCCTTGAATTCTCGTAGGTAGGTGCAATGTTTATCCTTTGCCCAGATTGTCATCTGAATGAAGCAAAGCAAGGTGAACAACCCCACTGGAAGGAAGGGAAAAAAAGATACATTTCATTATCAGATTTAAAACATGCCCTTGCTGCTGACATCAGGTCAAAGTACCAAAACATTACTCACCTGGAACACACTGAGTCATGATAGTGAAACTGATCCAGGTCCCCACCTGTTTTGGCCAAGGAAATTTTAAATATTTCTGGTGACAGCATTTGCATTTATCTCTCTATTGATCAAAATAACCTTGTCCTAGTATAGGTAAATAAAAAAATCAAGGTCAGCCAGATCAATTTCTACTGTTAATAACCTTTAGCCAAAAAGGTGAACAGTGCCTTATTACTACAAACAAAACCTTCATATTTGCTTCCATAGCTATTACAATGACAAAATTTTAAGCATTAAAACAGTGTCCTTTCTGTTTCTCTGCCTAATTTGTATTTGTCAGACCTCCATCAGTGTTAGGAATGGCAACTTTCTATAGTCCAAGGCTGTTCTCATTAACATCTGTTAATCTCCACTGAATTTAAAACGTGACACTGTCCTTCTGTGAAAGAATGAACGTTACACTGAGTTGCACTGACTTTATCTGCTTTTGAACTCAGTCAGGAGTTTAGCTCCTGATTAAGGAATATGAAATGATAAACTGATTCAAGCTTCTAAAGCGGTCATCACCAACACAAGTGATTGTGTAACTTAAGAAAATGGGGAAGAAGACTTTGGCTTATTTCCTCTATCACAGCATCTTCTATTTGTCTGACCACTTCCTGCCTGCAGTGATATTTCTGGGCTCTCATGTTATAAATCCACCAGACACCTCCATCCCCTCATTGCAATACATGTTCAGTGGCAATCTCCCTGTTCCTGGCTGCAAAATTTGCCCACTTTACAGTGTATCTGTCTTATCTAGCAGCCACACAGCAGCCCTGGCCCAGGGTCAGGGCTGTCTGTGTAAGGTTAGTCACATCAGTACTGACTCAAGGGGGGGAGGAAGAGCAGACAAATTCCTGTCCACAATCTGATTTCACGGGGTTTAGGGAAGGAGGGGAAATGTATTGAGCTGAACAGTTTCAGAGGTTTCTTCCATGTTAAACATTCTAAAAGAAACAAAAAAATATTCAGCAAAACTAAAATCTGAACATCTTGTTTGAAAATACATACCTCATATGTATAGTTAGGGCAAGATACAAAGAAAAACAGCCATGTGAAAGGATTCTTTGTTGGATATGGGATCTTACAGGTTTTGGATCCTATAGATTAGAAAACAAATCACAAAATATTCATACTCCTTAAATATATTGTTTCCTGTAAAGACAACCCAACTCTGCCTACTTCTGTGTCTCATGACTGCCAGAGGGACAAACAGGATGTGGGAAGACAGGATGTCCTCTGGACTCACAAGAAGGAATAGGATAACTGTGAGGGAACTTTCCCTTGCTCACCAAAACATAACTTGTACCAGCACTGTTCCTTTTTGCACTGGCAGTGTGGAACTTTGAACCAATGGAACCGCTCCCCCAACACAACCCAGCCCAAAACAATAAAGGTTACAGTAAGATAAGAAGTGCTGTTCAACAGTCTGATGTCGGATTCCTTGCACAGTCTGATTTCCCTTAGAATCCAATCTTTACAGTGCTGAGCAACCTGTTCTCCCTCAGCAGTCTGCTGAGGGGTATCAGCACCCCCTACGATCAGGTCTTTCCTGAAGCAGAGTAACTGAAGGAGTACTGAATGGCTGTGCAAAACTGAAAAATGATGATGCAGTTTTTACCATTTCTCCGGAGGTCACTGAGTGCAACGTGAATGGAAAAATTTCCAGCTTCACACAGCTGCAAGAAAAAGTATGACAGAGTTAAAAATGTTCTTCCCTTCTATTTGTTTTTCTTCCTTTTGTTATTTCCTGGGGTCCTTAAAAATATTTAAGAAAAGGAAAATCATCTATTATAAACATAATAAATATCCCTAACCAAGACTGCTGACAGAAGGATGAAACACCTCCATTCAAACATGAGTCCATACTATACTCTGTTATACATTTATATTTTTCAGAAAATGTGGACTCTATGTCCAAAAGATCAAATTTACTACTTACATAATCCCCTTGAAAGCTAAATAAACCACAGGGGATAGAAGTAAACTTGGGAGAGACTTGCTTTATCTTTTGATCATTCTTATGCCTTTAAAAACATCTAAAAATTATTTGCATAGTCTTGGTTTCTCAAAAGTTATTAAAATCCCAAGGAAGATACAGTTTGGTCTCTAAGTTTTCTTCTCTAGAGTATAATTGCTATGAATCATGAAATGTAATTGACCCATCTTCCTTCACTGGTTTTAAAGAATGCTTCCCCAATCAATTATGAAGAGAGTGTATTGAAATGACTCATTTATATGATTATGGACAGTCTCCAGTGTCTGCAACGCATAACTAGTGAAGCAAATGACTAGTGGTCAGAGCTCCTGAGTTCTATTTCCAGCTCTGTGCTTTCAGTTATGGAGTCTCTCTGTAAAATGTGAATAGATTATGACCTCACATAATCTGCTGCTTTGGGAAGCTGCTTTGGGATCCTGCAGTCACTGATGATTCATTTGTCAAAGCATGTGAACAGCTAATGTTCTAAACAAGTTACACATATATAGGAAAAATCTTTGTATGGAGGTGCATCTTTATTGGCTACAGTAACATTGCTTCTGCATGTATGAAATGTTCCTAGAAATTGTGAGAATGAACAGTGACTGAAGAATTTTGATTCATAAGGAAAGCTGTAAATAGGTTCTGAAGCTCAGCAAAATGAAACTCTATCACTGGAAATTATCAGCAAGATACTTTCTTAGTTGGCTAGTTCTCTGAGATTTATGATCTGTTGTGATTCTTAACGCTCAATAAACAGTTCACAAAACAAACTCACTGGCTTTTAAACATAGTGTCACAAACTTTTAAAGATTATGAGAGAGAATCCCAGAAGATGAATATCCTAGTCTTGTAATGGACACTGAATCAAAATATTCCTTTGTGTACAAAATCATGTTAAAAACTGACAGATTTATCTCTTCTGCATGTAAGTGGTCAGCTTTAGTAGTACGTCCCAAATGTTCAAGTTCTAAGTTTCTGCTTATCCTACTCACTCCTCCACTTATATGAGAGAAGAAATAAAGCAAGATATTTTAGCATTTTATAGAAAGAGCAAGAAACCTACCAGAAACATGATCACAGCAAAATTTATCTGTTTTTTCCCGTAAGCTATTAAAAAAAAGAGTTTACATGTGATATGTACTAGTACACAAAGCACATAGATAAATACTTAAATCATTGAGGGTTGTTTTGCTACTTACAAGGAGGAGTGTAAAGAGGATGATTGATGTAATATGCAAGCCAAGCTGCAAATCCCCAGTAATATAAGCAGTTCTGAAAAACAGGCAATTTTTCTTTGTTTTAGTACAATCTTTTTGGCCAATATTCACTGCAAGGACTGTTGATAACAATTAATTGGTACAATCCTTCAACTTGCTGATAATACAACAAAAAATGGCAGTACTAAGTGTGGTAGGTGGGAGCAGGTAACAGGAAATAACAGGAAGGAAGTAGTGCTCGTAGAGTTAAGATTCCCTCTAAAATATCTTGGAGCTGTTAAAGTTTATAAACAGTTTTAGAAAGTATGATCATACGATTGAAAACAAATTTATCTTGTCTGGCAAGCCATTGGGCAAAGTCGAAGTGCACACAGACTGTATGTTAAAGAGAAACTTGTTTTGCTGACCCCTGAGAATGTAAGACCAGATTTGGGCACTGTCCTCTCTTCTCTGCTTATTATTTTGCTCTGCCCAATCTCCTGTTCTCTTCTCCTTCACCCCATCAGTTTTCTTCCTTTTCTGTGCCTTAACTTTTTCTGCCTGATGCTTTCTTCTGCACTTGCACTATGATTTCTTCAGTTTGTTGCTTTTGCTGCTGTCCTTGTGTTCCTTCGATGCAGTTTCCGCTCTCTAAACTCTGACAACACAGCTGTCAGTTATGGATGTACTGACTCATTCCTGACCAATCTCAGTGCTTGTTCACAGACTTCGTCCATGAAAAAACTACTTACAGTGACAATCTTTACCTCTTATTCAGTCTCCTTGGCCCTGACTCCTGTGGGTTTTTTTCTGACACTCATTGCTGCTTTGGTATCTTGGTGACAGGTTATTGTCTCCCTCCTTATAAATATGTAGGTAGAAGGGAGGCCCTTTCTTGGCCCTCTCCTCTTCTTGCTGTGTGCTCTGACCTCTAGGTGCCATTCTCTTGCAGACAGACTTTAACCCTCATTGACAGCTCATACATTTGCCTCATCAGTTGAGTCATCTTTTACCCCACCTAGTGCCTCAGTTTTTAATGTTTTAGGGTATGTTTGTTTATCACCTGGACTTCAGCAAGACCACAACTGAGCTCTTTATTTTCCTTTCACCACTTCTCCTGTTCTTTTCTTTGCCTTATGTTTCCTTGCATCCTACTTTCAATTGTGAGTAAAACCCTGATTCTCTTACTCTTTCTGGTAAAAGTCCTCTTACTTTTTCTGGTCCTTTCTTTTTCTTAGCCTTCCAAATAGGCTCCTACACCTTAGACATTTCTAGGTGTTTTTGCTTTCTCCTTCACAGCTTCCTTTCCTGCTCATGCAGGCAAAAATCCCATCCAAGGCTGCATTTTTTACTGTCCTGACTGGTTTAACTTTTTTTTTTTTGCTTTGAATTTTGCAGTCTTTTCCCCCTGTATATACCAGAACTGCATTTCTAGCAATAATACCCTGGAAAAGTGATTACCTCAGCGTCTCCAACCTGCACTAGCTGACTGCAGTGTCTGATGGTGCATTTTTCTGAAAATGCTGGTGCCCCCTCATCTGCCACAAACAGTTGTATCAAATATTCAGTTGCATTTCCACTTTCTTCTCAGGGTTAATTGAATCACTGCCGTGCCCAGAGACCTCAGACAAAATGGACACCCTTTTGGGTATGCTGTAATACAAGCACATAGTATGTCCTTGCTCTGAGATTATGTAAGAGATAACTGATGAAAAAGAGCAAATTATTAACCAGTAATTACAAATCAGGTAGGACAAATGAGCAGAAAAATTAAATAACTTCCCTGTGATTATTTCATTTTCTCCCAGGAAATGCAGCAGAACCAAAAGAGTGATTCCAGTGAGGGGCAATACAGGTAGTGCCCTATCCATAAACTGCTGCTTCCTCCCTAACACTAGCTTCTTCAACCAGCACTTACAATCTACTGACTGCTGTGCAAACTTAGGTGGAAATAGTTTCTTGTAATCTTGGAATGGCATCTTCAGAAAAACCTTCTCCTAGCTTCAGGGCTTGGCACAGGATGGAACATATGGCAATGGATTTCAGTAAAGTAAAATTAAATAAATTAATTATTGTGGCTCAGTCCCCAGCAATACATGTTGTAATTAAACTGAACAAGTGCTATTCAGCCAAAGAACATGATTTACTGCAAGAGTATTCCTCAGTTATAAGAAAAGGAGATTTAAAATGAGTGGGGTCTACCACTGCTAAGGACCTTAGCAGTAACACTGCAAATGTCCAGCTGCCACTTGAATCCTTATTGCTCATACAAATGCCTCCAGTGAGGTTCAGATAGGAACATACAGACTTCATAAACTCACTTGAAAGAAAGAAAGAAAGAAAGTGTTTCTGTGAATCTTGAATAATAAAGCTTTACAACAATCTCTTGTAATGCTATGGGTCAAGTTCAGATATTGCAGGGATCCCATAAATAAATTATTCCTAAGTTCCCAAACTTATGGTTAGGATTTTTGTCTTCTCTACTGCAATTGACAACCCCTAGTTCTTCATGTCCTACCTATGTTTATTCATGACCAGCATGTACCCTTCTGTTTTTTTTATATTGTCTTCTGGTTTAAATGGTATTTATTTAGATCTAATGTTTCCTTTCCTCCAGATGTTTTTCTACAAAGTGATGATATCCCTTCTTTTTACTCACAAAAATGTTCATGGGTAAAGGAAGACCATGTAAGACCAATGATGAGACTAATCTTTGAGGAATTCTACTGATTCTCCCCTATTATTAAAGGTCCAACAGATCCTTTTCTGGCACAACCATAATTATCTTTCTTTCAATTAGTTCCTTTATCATCACGCAATTTTTGTATTTATCCCTATCTTATTCACCCTAAGGGAGTTATTTATTAGGTCCAGATAAATTAGGTATTCTACCTGTCTAATGCCTAGAAAAATCACATGTCTTAGAAAAAAATGATACTATGTTAGTATGCACTGCTTTTGGTGAAGCTGCTCCATTGTAGGGCATAATTTACTCCTGGTTCCATTTGGGAAAAAAGGATAAAAATCACACCTCTCATCAATTCCCATCTCAGACTTCTGCTTATTGAGACTGAAGTGTCTCCTGTACATGTAGCATTCCACTGCAGTTAGGAAATAAGCTATCTAGATCTGCTGTGTATGTGATAGAACACTGAAAGCAAGAAGTCTTCCACTTGTATGGGATGGAAAAACTGAAAAAGGATGTGATATTTTTCACACTGGCACAATTTTGGAGTAGCACCAACAAGGCCAATGAAATTATAAAAGCAAATCAAACCCAAGCATTGCTAAGCAGGTAGAATAAGAACTGTGAGCAACTTTACAGATGAAAGCAAGTGCCACCAACCTGAGAAGATGGAAAAGAGGAAGTGATCAGAATGACTGGTACAAATGTCAGTTTTAGCAACAAGAATTTGTATGGTCTGACAGGAGCAAGTATTGTCAGAGATGGCAGTGAGAAAAAGAATTACCACACTGATTGTTTTTTCAAGGTAAAGTTGCTCACTTATCTGCTGTTTAGCATGCATTAGCTACTGTTCTGTCAAGAACAAAAGATCTGTGAACCTTTTAACAACTCCTGCTGCAGAAAGCACAATAAATTTCTGGGGAGGATTCTTCTGAAGGGCCACTGCTCCGCTACAGACGCTCCCTTTTTGAAAGCATGAAGATATAACCAAAAGGACCGGAGCCACTGGAGAGCTATGAGTTAGCCACAAGGTAGAGCTTCAGCTGCTAGAAGTATCACTGTCATAGTGCAAATTACAAGGGACTGTCTAAATCCCAAATGTTAAAATTCCCAAATGCTCTTCCAGTTGATAATCTCTGGTCTTCCTTAGAACACGGTGTACTTTTGACTACTAGCGTGTACTCTGTTGCAAACATTTGTAAAATAACTACAGCCTATGGATAACCATGCAGTCACTGTACTACTTCTCAGACACCCAAGAAACAGAGTCTGCATCCCAACACCTGCCCTGTGCCACAGCAGTACTGGTGACATTAGGGAATGCTCCTGTGGAGAAGAAAATGCAGAACAAGTAAGCTGCTTTGCAGCGGATCAAAGGTAGATAAACAGTTCCTTAACAATGACGAGAAATTTAGGGGCAAAGCAGATATAAAATGACTGTTACAATTTCTTTTTTTTTTTAAAAAGCAGCTCTCCCACCATTGCACCTCCCTGTGCTACCTTTAAAGTTAACTTGTTACTAAAACCTTCACACCCAAGCAGCTAACTGAGTGAAAAGGAAGGGTATTGCTGAAGGTTTAAAATTCTAAAAAGTAATGAGACTTCTATAATATTAGTAACAGTATGACAGCATGTGGGTTATACAATAGTGACATTAAGAAATCTTCTGAAAGAACTGCAGCTTTATGGATGAGATTTGCTGTGCGTTGCTACAAAAGCCACACAAAAAAGTCTGTGGTGCAGAGACAGAGCATAGGCTGGCTAGGCTGGATTTGTAAGGGCAGCTATGGATAGATTCTGACACAATTTACCTTCACAATATTCCTCAGTGGCATAGTCCCACGGGAGAACCGATGAACAAATACTGTTTCAATCAACCTTTTGATGTAGTGGAAAGAATGGCAGATACATGCCAAGCTAGAAACAGCAAGACAAAAGCATTTAAGAGTGCTTAAAAAACCAAGTGTGGCAAGACATTTGGAATAAGACTACATGAAATACTGCTCAAGCCTGCAAACGGACTTACTTAACTACTGGGTGCGGACTTGATGTAAACCTCTCATCCAGTCCATAGACAAAAGTCATGCGGAAATAAAACAGAAAATAGATGAACAATGGACCTGTATATTCTATCAAAAATACCTGCAAAAAGAGAGAAAATAATTAGACAGCTGAATTAGATGATGGTTTTGTTTTGGTTTCTTTGTGATAAACACCTCCACGCATCCAGGATGGCATTAAGAGAGGCAGGGAGGGAGTAGAAGGTTTGGGCTTGGGCTATGAAACTGGTAGCCATGCACATAAATATTTTGCAATGATTTGCCTCAGTTGCATTCAAACAGCCATTGCCAGTGCAGCAGACACAGTATGGGTATGAAAAGATAATAATGGCAGTCCAGAGATCATGACAAATATGCATGCATGTTACATTTATGCAGCTCTCACCCTTCTCTTGCACTCAAAAACTGTTGCTTTATTTGGGTTTAAAATGAAATTTGGTGAAGAATTTGTCTTGAGAAATAGGAGTTCTGCTTCTACTGAATGAACTTTGTTTAAACTGGAAACACTCGTAAGTATTCACAGTGACCCCATCTGTGTGAACAGTTAGCACAGCGGTTGTCCTGGGAAACAATAATTTCATTCTATGTTCAGAGAAGCTTTAATTGGAATACTAGGAGGAAAATAAAAAGAAAAAAAAAAAGACAGGAAACCAAAGAAGCTATTCTCTAAATTTATTTCATTTCAGATAGGTGTGTATTTCTTAGGAACATTACTTTAAATTGAAGTTAACTTTGGACCAAATATTAACAGCTGAATTTTCCACACTTCTATAAGTGAAGAAGGTAGGCCCATACCTCACTTACAGAGAAAGAAGGGAAATTGATTGTACATCTGTCACAAAAAACAAACAAACAAACAAAAACCCAACAACAAAACAAAGCAAATAAAAAAAGAAACCCCAAAAATCCCAGTTCTCTAATGTGTTTAGAGTTATTTTGATATTCAGAAAAGTCAGGTTATTGACTTCTGTTACGATCAGCACTTTCTCTGGCAAAGATTGGGTTTGCTTGTAGATGAGAAGTTCATCTTTTTGATTTTATAATACTGAAGTATTTCTTGGCTTATATTTGAATGAAGTAGCTTGAAGGACAGGGACAGCAAAAGGTAAAAGATTATGAAATGACAGAAACCTGGTGTTACTCTGCACTGTGATATTTTGGTATATATTAATGCACGTGTGTCTTGAAGTCTACACTGCCATTAGAAGTTTTTGCCTGTATTCCTGTTTTTTTGGATTGAGTAGTAGCTGCTTGATTTATCAGCATTGCATCCAAAGTAATGATGAGAAGACTCGGTCTTGCAGAACATTTGACTTTTTTTATTTTACCTCCTATTAATGTCATCTTTCCTATTTGTAATCAACACAAGATTTTATTAATGTCTCATAGCTAACAAATGGTAAATAAGCCTTTAAATTACGAGGTACTTTTCCCTTGACATTGTGGTGTTTATTGGAACTAGTGTAATACCGTGCAGCAAGGACCTTCTAGAGAGCTGGGAGGGTCATTGGTCACCTCACTGCATAAACAGCAGTGCTGGGTTGCCTGCCAAGTGAGTTGTGATAAAATTTGCATTTGAGCTAAGACAGTAAATATGCAAGGTCTTTGTGGATGGCTGCTAATGTTGCAGAAATTATCAGCTGTCATTAGCCTGTCACTGGCATCCTGGGACACAGTCACATGCAGACAGCAACTAATCTTACTTTTATGCATTTTATTGCTGAAGTCACTTCAAGTACTGACATGTGAAGTTGCTCCCATGCCTCTTTGCAGGACAAACTCATAGGAGTATAATCCTAACTTTGGCAGGAGGTACACAGGTCCTGTGAACCAGATTGCCAAAGGCATTTGCATACCCAGTTCCCAATGATTTTGCAGCAGACATCTATTTTACAACCTGCATCTTAGTTATGTGGAGACAAACCACCCTGCAGCAGGTTTACCACTGCTGCTCTCCCAGGGAGCTAAATAGGCATTCAAACTGTTACTGCTTTCCCTAATTAAATGAACTGAAGCAATGAGGATTCATTGCCTGAATCCACTATCAGAGCAGACGTCATGCAGAAATATTGGAGAGAAACAAAAAGCGATGTAAGGATTAACTATGGAAAACTAGCCATTAAAATGGCTCAGACTTGAAGCAGAGCTCACCGTAGTCCATCCTATCTGTGGCCCTAAATCTTTAAAGTATAAGGTAGCAGTTGTGCCAACAGGGAGGTGCTGCAGGATTTCTTCATCCCTCAGGGACTTTCCTTCTGAGAAGGAAAGAAGTAATTACATCTTAGTAAAATTCAAGTCCACTTTGGTAGCATACTAGCTTTATATGGTGCATTAACCAATCTATGAGACTCCTTGATGTGATGTGGGTTTATTGGAATCTCAATAAACAGACTAAGAATATTTATACTTAATTTTTATTTATCCCTGTAATCACATATAAGCCTGGATCCTCTATTCACACCAAAACAGTTAAGAGAATTCTCAGTCCTGTGTGCCTGCCTAGTCTAATAGACTCACTTCATCACTGCTAACAGCAGAATTTGTTGATGGGTCAATGCCTGTTATCATAGTTCACTGACCTCCTAGTCAGCTGCACATGTCTCTCTCCTCTCTCTTCCGCTCTTCTCATTGCTCATCATCAAAGAGAAGATAGGATAAGCTGGGATTGGAAAACTCTCCTATAGAAATTTTCATTACCTTTCTTTTCCCAACCAACCAGCTAGAAGGTGATTCCACAGAACCTGAGCTTTTAATGCCTATATTTGGAGGAATCTCCAGAAGGCCAGCATTTTCTCATGGCAAGTCTTACTATGTAAATTCATAGAGGAATCTGACAAGGGAGACCTTCAAAGAAGGAAACAAGATAATCATACATCTGTTTTCCATGGATAGATTTTACACAATGAGTAAATCTTCACCAGCATACTTTTAAGGGACTTTTTAAATAAAATGATCCTTAATGAAAGCAAAGGAAGAAAGTGCTATATTTTAGCTAAGATGAATTAACACAGTTTGGCAATTAGATTTTCTTTTGTACACTCAGGCCATGTAAGATGCTTCTAGTAGCAATACCTACGACTGTATTAATGAAGTCAGCCAGCTGTCATCAGCTTTGTCAGCAATTGCTACGTCCATGACAATGTGTTCTGCATTAGCTTCCCTCAAAGAATTGTAATTCCTGTCTGAGAGCAGAGGATTACGTGAATTGATAGCTCAAACTCACAGTCCTTTTTGGTACTCCCAGCTGAGCATCATCATGGCTATCATTTCACTGCAGCTAAGGGAAGTGAATATCTAGATCCTGTGCTGCCTGTCTTGAAAGCAACGGTGCTCAATAGTTAGAAAGTGCATTGGAACAATGTGCAAACTCCTGACTTAATTACCAAGCACCAAGGTAGAACTGTGTTTACTTCCAAAGAATTGTATTTGTTCTGGATTCTCTTCAGCCTTCATAGTGCTAATTAACATAGCTGGAAACTGATTCTTAAGTGCTAATAGCCTTAAGTACACCTTTCATGCCAGGCCCCTGCTCAGAGTTTAGTTACTGCGGACCTCACAAGTACTTACTTGGATCAAGTTTTATTGACTGCCTTGCTGGATACCACCGAGGATCTGTAAGACCATACAGAATTGTGTGATATACAACATTCAGTTTAGATCATCCACTACTGTAATAAACACAATATAACAAGATGAACTTCAGTTAAAGGTTTTTATAAATGTTTATTCAACACTAATATGGGTGATAATTTATGCAGCAGAAAAAAATATAAAGATGTATCAAGAGAGGATGAAATAATTTTACTGCAATTTCACTGTGATCACATTCATGTGCAGGTTATTGGCATTATGTGTGTGTATATCATGTTTCAAATTATGTATTTCTTTCCTATTTATGTACTGGATATTCTGATGTGATGCAAGCTGCTGCGGCAGTTATACTCACATAATTTATGGAACATCAATCTGATCTCTCTAATTGTAGCATTTGGTTCCACCTAGGCAACAAAAATATTGTAAATATAAGATGCATATTCTGAAAGACAGCTACTAGATGTAAGACTATTAAGCCAAATAGAAATGTGACTTAGACAATGTAACTATTTCTAGATGTCTAGCCTTGGTATGAAGGATTCAAAGAACTGACACAAAAAAAAAATTTTTGACACCTGTTTCAGAGGCAGATTCTCTAGCAGTGATCAAGAGTTACTACTACAGCAGTGACAATTTGATGGCTTCTGAGTTCCACACAACTGGCACCCTCTTAGTAAAGCAACTGAAGTTGTCCTTTTTGCCCAAAAGTTCCTTCTGGAAAAGGGCTGAAGTACACTGTAGTCAGTATGAAGTTAGCATAATCGTTGCAAATGGACAAGGAAAGGCTACCAGGAGACGAAATACCCTTCACAAACACTAAATTTACTTAAGAAAAGTTAGTAATTTCTAAAAACGTCACCTAGCCTTTTAAACATATTTTTGTTTTACCTTGTCTAGGAAGCATAGCTGTTTCTTTGTCTCCCAATCAAGGATTTCCACCTGAGAGGACACAAAATTATAATCAATCATTATTGGCTAAATAATCTGTAAACTCCTAGTTGATTCCCAAATTCATAATCGTGACTCTCAGAGTGAGACACCATTTTTGTCTGATCTGTGAACTGTGCTAAAAACCTTCTCAAGAGACAGCTTTAATCACAGTCAGGTTCCAGAAGCACTCAACTTGGAAAAAAAATGCCAAATGAATTGTCTTCCTGGATATATTCAGTAGCAGAAGTAGTTACGTTTTTGATCAAAAAAGTGATTGTGGGTATTTTCTTATGCTAGAGCAAGAGGAACAAGTAAGGGGTAGAGAAGTTTCACAGGAATCGCTAAGGAACAGTATTTCTATGATTTGTAAAATTAGAAAGACAGTCTGAGAAAAAAATTTAAATGTGTGTATATATATAAATATGTATGCATGTAAGCAAATATTCTGAGTATATACAGCTTAAAGATTAATGTGCATTGTTCCCAGAATATTTTAATTGTAAGGAGAGTGGAAAAAATTGGTGGACATAATGAACAAATGCAGCTAAATATCTGGGATTCACAAACCCTTAAGCCTTTGTTATAGGAATATTTAGTATTACTCTTGCCTCTTAGATCACCTGTTTTATTAACTACATATTAGCATTTTATATTCCAAGTAGTGGTTTAGCTACAGCTCTGAAAAGGAAAGAAAAGTTTCTTTCCACGATCAAACAACACTTTGGCAAAGTGTTATGATTTTGATCAACAGCCAAGCAGAAGAGTCCCCAGACATGTCAAAGCCCAGTTGCAGCCGCCTCCTAAAACCTCATTGCAGTTGTTGGGGGTTTTATATAAACATCTAGCATTAATTATGTTTGGTATTAACTGGCCAAGAGAATAGATTAACATTAGACTTTAAATATGATTCCTCACTAAAAATAGGAGTCACAGTCCAGTATCTTTCTCAGAGGGTTGCTTTGAAGAGATCACTTGGTTAGAGTATCTTATTTCCTTGTTTCACTGGTCCCAAAGGGTTCTTTTTCCTTTGGCGCAGCAATGGAGCACTTCAGCTCCAGCCACACCTATCAAATCTGACCTCCACAAGGGCTACTAATGCCATGACATGTTCTACTTGTGCACTGTGAGCTCTAAGGGGGATATCAAGGGAGGTAAACACTGTTCCTCCTTTGTGAGATGTAACAAGTATGTGATGGATTGTCAGGATATGTTTTCCCTTGATTTTCCATATTTAAAATAACACACATTTCAAGTTTTAATGTCTGTTTGTGTGAAATCTCCATGGGAAAGCAAATTAAGTGGATTCCTTTCCCAGAAGACTATTCTTGAAATACATCATTCTGACACTTGCAGTCCACAGAACAAGTACAGGGCAGGGAGGGGGCTGTACACCATCTTTTGTCCCTTCTGATGCCAAGTTGCCACAAGGACTGTTGAAACCCTTGGTGTATCTCAAACCTCTTTTGTCAATGAATACCACTGGGCTGCCCTACAGACTGCAGCAGTGTCTATGCTTTTAGCAGTGTCCTTCCCATTCCACACACAACCCAAATACATATATTTTTAATCAGAATCCCCAGGGGCAGTTTTAATCTATGGCCTTCAGTGGTTGTATTAGAGAGATCTTCTCCAGGTCAATTACAGAGTGGTTTAAATATCTTTCTGCCGCCTATGGTATTTGGTTGGGTTATTCTTGTTATGCACAAGGCCAGACTGAAAATTACAGAGCTCTTCTTTCACTCTGTGGTTTTCATGGGAGTGGCTGTACAGAAATTTCTGTGAACCTTTAGAATCAGTGTGGAAAACAAACAAATAAATCATCCAAGATGTTATTTACTGTTATTTGGTTCTGTTCCAGCATGATTCTTTCAAATGCCAAACTGTCATACTTGCCTATACTGGTCCATGCAAATACCTAAAGGAAGCCTTTAGAGATGATGGATCCAGACTCTTCTTGGAGGTGTACAGAGATAATGGTGAGAGGGAATGCGTCCGGATGCAATACGGGAAAATCCAGATACAATGAATTTTTTTCACCATGAGCTAGGTCAAATATTAGAAGTTGCTTAGAGAGGATGTGGAATCTCCATCCTTGGAGACATTTAAAACTGAACTGGACAAGACCCATTGCCATTTGATCTGGCTGTATCTGCTTTGAGCAGGAGTTGGACTACATGACTTCCAGAAGGCTCCTTCAACCTAAATTGCTCAATGTTTCTTTTTCTTTTTTTTCACTTCAAACATTTCATTTACTTTCAATTACTACCAAGATGTAAGCAAATATCAAACATTCTTTCCCTTTTCAGAACGATGGATGCCAGAACACCGCTTTAGATTCTACTCCAGTCCATAGCAAATTGTGCAACAACAGAGTGAAAGCAAGGTGACTGTTTCCTCTAATTATCACGCCTCTTCGATTTATCAGAACATCCCCCAGTGTAGATGTTCCCTGCACAAGGAACAGAAAAGCCTGATCCAAAGCAAGAAATGGTTTTTCCTGAACATCCTGGCCAATCCCATGAAGCACTGTAGCACTGAACACAGTGTTTCCAGCCTTGAGGCACAGCACCAAGTCAGTTAATGTATTGGTTGGCAACAGTTTTTAGATACCCAGCAATCTGTTCTTGGAACACTTACTGATGGGTATCATCTCTTTTAAACATAAATTGTTTGGCTCAGAGAACTTTAATTTCATTGTGTTTTCAAAGCATTTAGCACAATAGGACATCAACTGTTGGCCTGCATTAGTGCAGTAAGACTTACAGTCCACTTATTTGGTGAATTTTTAACGACATTTTAAACTACAGCTTCTCTGAGACTACTTTGAGTAAAACTTAATCAATAGGCAGATTTGTGCAAGATGTTAAAAACTCTTTTATAAGTGACTACAAACATATATCTTTGATGCTTAGAAGACAAATTTGTTCTATTGCATAAGGATTAAAGATTGATAGTGTCATTAGTAAAAGAAAAAATCTTGATTATTAATGTTTAGAACAGGTTGAGGGCAAAGAATAATCAATATACAATGTAAGCAGAGAAAAGTACATTCAGCTGTTAAATTTTTATTCAGAAAATAATAAGGTAAAATAAAAGAGGAGAAAGTATTCATAAGGGAAAAACAGCTGAGGAAAGTGTTTAAAAAGAGTTCTTAAGATGCAGTGTCTCTGTAACAGGATTACAAAAATATAGTCAATTGAATTCCTGCAGTTTAAAGCCATATCAAGTGCTAAAGGATCAACAGATCTTCAAAAGTGATGTGATAACTATTATGGAAATAATGACACATTTATCATGTCAGTGCATCTTAGAAGTTTAATTTGAAACGATTTATAATCAGCAGATTGAGTATACTTGAATGAGACTTTATAAGCACATAAGCATATATTGTATTGATTTCTTCTGAAATTACTCAGTTTAAAAAAAAAAAGTTTATTTCACAGTATAGGAACCAAACCAGTCTGAGAAGGAGTAACGCAGAATGAATTCTCCCTGAACTGTTAGAATGTTTACATATATAAGTTTCTTTGAATTTAACTCTAAAAAATCAATCCAGTGGTTACCACAGTCCTAACTGATCTTTCTAAACATTTTTCCTACAGAATTACTCATTTTCTCTATCTCCTTTGACTTTTCTGGTAGACTGTGTTGTTCCTGAAGGAAGTAAGCACGCCTTAGTGTGATCTCATACTAGGGCATATCAAGACTTGAAGTCAAGAGTTAAGTCAAAGGGAAATTGCTGTAAGTGTACTTACACTGAAAATTATGTTTGTGCTGCTGCTTTACAATTGACTCTTGGTCTGAAGCTTCTCTTGCACAGAAAGGTACAAACTGTTGCAGAGGATGCATCTAAGGATCCATCTAGAATTGGATCTTTCTGAAACAGCCAGCAGCAGGTGACTCAGAAAAAGTAATAAAACAGGGCAAAAATGTAGTGACTGAGGGAAAGGGAAGAGACAGACACAGTGATTTTGATTCTCCTGCACCAAAAGTGCTGCCTATGTATTTAATAACTTCTCATGGATTTCTTTCTTCAATTAGTTTATCCATTTGCCTTTTAAACCTGTGTAAACAGTCCTGAGGCAGGGAGTCTCACAGCTTAGCCACATGCTATGGGAGGAATTCCCAAACCAGAACCAAGGCAAATGTTCAACCATGAAGCAACATTTCATCATCTTACCTGTGGACTGCTGAACCTTATTCTATAAGTAGTCCAGCTAAGCAAAGACTTATCTCTCTGAAGCAATGGCTCACATTTCAAGAGACTAGAATCTCACTGCATTATTTCACTGTGTATAAAGAGAAGAGATACAGTGATGTCCATACTCAAAAGGTTTTCTAAAATTAATTTTCACTTTTGTAGAATTTAGATGTCTAAAATTTACAGGTTCACAAGAGATACACTAGGTATTTACTCCTCAGCTTCCTAAGTTCTGCTCTTATGCAAGCCAGTGAGCACCAGTGTTTGACCTGTGCTGACACTCAAACTGCATTTTTATTTCTTCCACCTGTTTCTGATTTGTTAGTTAGACATGCTCTCATCTAAACCCCCGAGGACATTGATCCAGTAAGAATCTTTATCCCAAGGTCAGCACAGTGCACAGCATTTAGATTATTTCTGAATGAAACTAAACTGTCAGCAAAGGAGATGATCCTAGTTCCTCATGCTTTACATGTAATAGTTAGACACACTGCCAGGAAGTGGGAAAATTGCTTTAGAATATCTGTCGCCATTCCCCAATTCTCCCACAGGCAGACCAAAAAGTACAGGTAGGAGAGGACAGGAGTGGACTTCAGTGAAAAGGGCATTCTCCTACCAAAGAGAAAGCCTGAATTTCCGTCTCTCTGGGCTCCTTTTACCGCTGTTCCCTTCCATTGTAATTCTCATCTACAGCAGATGCCTTTTGAGATACCACACAGTAAAGAGATAAGAGTTGAAGTAAACTTGGATACCCTGACCAGACTGTCTTATCTGATCTTGGAGCTGGGTGCCTAACCCAAACACATGGCAAAACCTAAGTTGCTTTGTGGACCTGGGCCTAAGGATGATAACAGGTATAGAGATACAAATGCTCATCCTTCAGAAAGACAAATCCATTTATATAATTGACAGGGATAAAATGAGTCAGCATAAAAACAGTCAGGAAGGAAAAAGAAGGCCTATTCACTTGGGGTGGGAGGCTGGTTTATTTTCAAGAACGGAAAAGCCATTAGGGCTTTCACAGTGAATTCTGGCTCTTGAAAGTCTATGAAAACTTTCCAGCTTTTACTACTATGAGATCTTTCAAGAGGATACACAAGATGAAAAAGAACATCCACCAGTTAATCCTGACTCAGTGCGTATTTACTTACACTGGCTAACACAGAGCTGCATGTTGCCAATTTCCCAGGCATACTGAAAAGTCACATCATTTACTGAGTATCACTGTCACTATGAAGCACACTGGAGTGCCTCCATCTGAGAACCTGAGCCAGCTTTGACTCAACACTAAGTAGACATCCAGGTTTTTCAACACCACTGCACAGCCTTTTCCTTGTGCAAGAGAATATTCATTGCCTTGGGGCTTTAGTTTATGGTGATTGCTTTCTACCGTGACAATATTCAGGTAGAAGAGTTACACAAATTCTTTGTGAAATCACAATCATATCTTTGTATCAGCAGTGTGACTTGCATTATCAAACTTCAGTATTTCTAGTTTTGTTACTACTCTTCGTGCATAATTTGGTGTAAAGATGTCAAAATGTATATACAGTGTATGCTTTTGACATGGAATTGAGGAAACTGGAGATATTTCTTTTTTTCTTTGTTTTTTACCTAGCAGCATCAAGGATGGGTCTGCTGTCTTTTAATAGGGCAGGAAGACTGGAAAGCCTGGGAATTTTAGAGACCTTATACAGACAGGTGAACTTACAAAACTGGTATTAATTTTTTTAAAATATACTTCAAAGAAGCCCATTTTTTTTCTAATATAAGATTTAATTTCAAATGTAGCCTTCAAATTCTGAGTAGCTCCAGGTACTTCCTGCCAATTAATGTTCTACTATCATCTCCTATACAAAATTAAGTTTCCCTCTCAAGCTTCACAGAGAAAAAAGACAAATTGCTGTGATTTAAGTAAAGCAGCACAACTGAGTGTTGAAGCATTGGTAGGTGTGTGGAAAAGTGGTGAGAGAAGAGAAAGGGACAATGTTTTGCCCTGTCATCTCATCTCTTTCTGTGATAATAATCTTTAGCGTTACTTGTGAAAACAGAGCAGATGTCTTCAAACAGCAGGGCAGTTTTCAGTTGTCCCTTTGAATGACTGTTCACATATCTCATATGGGGCCTTGTCTTTCTGGCAATTCTTGGAGGATACAGCATCTTGAAATGTTCTGCAGTCCTGCTTTTAGCACTTGCTCTCAGTGCTCTTACTTGAGGAGGCTTTAGACAGCATAGCTCTGAGAGGGAGAAGCCTTTGTAACAGGAGCTGTGACATCTCAGCCATGCCAGCCAGACAGCAGTCACCACCCCCCTTACATTCAGAGGGTTTTCATCACAGACAGAAGAGGGAGGGAACTTTAAATGCCAACAAGGGAGGCCAGTACATTATTGCTTTTAGACTGTACTGCACATGTCAGTTCAATCTATCATCAGGGAGTGAAGATTCCAAAACATTTTTGGGTATCACTGCTCACAAAAGGCACTTACCATCCAAACCAGTTAAGGAAGCAAAAGTACAACTGTAGCTCTTGTGACACTAACTTTTTACAGTACAAATATATTTGTTCAAGGATCTTTCCTCTAGGAAGTCAGAACACCATACTATTTTCTTTATATGAAATGCTTCTGAAGACCTAAACCTGTCAAGTAAAAAGAAATAGTACAATTCATTAGCCTAACTTCAGAGCTCTACTGGAGACATTTACATCTGAGCATGTCACATAGGCATCCCTTGTATGGAAAGGAGGAAAACAGGCACTGTTAGGATAAACAGTATCACAAGCTCTGAAACATATCTCAAATAGGTCAAAAGAGTTGTTCTCTATGCAACTTAGAGACATGAGTGCTCCCAAAGATACAAGTCCCTATCATACATCTCTCAGTCTTTGGAGTTGAATCTCCTCAAATTATCAGGTGCAGTATTTTCAGTATATGTATATTTATTTATAATTGTCCTTGAGAATCTTCTTCTGAGCTAGTGATTAGTGATAAATGAATTAAAAAAATGAGGAGAAAGTAGAGACATACTAATACCTGAAGTAAACATGACAGTTTGGTGATTATGAAGTGCTCTGTGATTCTTATCAGGAAGCACCACAGAAGAACAGTAAAGGGTAAATGGTTTATAAATGTACAGGAGAAAGTACAAATTTATACAGTTCCTCAAACAGGGAACAATGAAGTTGAGAAGTGAGACACTTACCTTCTCTCTTTACATAGCTCTGCTTTAAATGTGTGGTGGGGAAATGCAATTCAGAATTGTCAGAATTGTTCAGAAAGTCAATGAATTTATAACAGCAAATCAGGGAGAACAGTGCAGAAAGCAATAGGCAACAGCACAGCTCAGTGCTACTTAGGCAGTCTTTGTCCACATCCTACCTCTGAGACAGCTCACACACCAGATGACCTGGGCAAATCTGTTTCCCCCCATTATCTGCTATAAAAAGAAAAGGACTAAGACATACAAGGCTGACATGTAAATTCATGAATCATACTGAGTTTGGATTAGTGTTGCTTAAACATGGGATCTTGATTTAGGGCTCAAAAGACGTGGATCTCCTGCTATTGTTCTGCGGAGTGAGACTGAGCAGGTCATTCAACTTTTATGTGTTGCCCCATCTGCAAAATCAGGTAACAATAATGATGTCCGTGCTTTTGAGGTCTTCTAGTAACTAGTGCTAATCAGGAGTTCAAATAAGCCTGCAGCAAAAGAGCAAACCTGAAGTAACTGAAGGCAATCAGGAGGGTATTACACACGTGCCTGCTCCTGCATTTGGATCTCATAACAATTTGAGTTCTACCTCACCGGTAGAAATACATGAGGCAGTGAAAATCTTCGTTGTTTTTCCTTAAAAAAACCTGGGAAGTCAACACTGCTGAGGAAAAAAGCATGGTGCAGGTGCCTACCTCACCCAAAAGAGCTATAGGTGGTTTATTTTGCCGAGTTGTGATGTCCGGATCATTTTTATAGCTTTGAAAAGTAAAACCTGAACTTTTAGGTCATGGTAAATTACTAAAGGAGTAGACGTTTTTCAGATGGTTTTGGATTCTGTTTGTGTTATAACAACAACTGCTTTGTAATTTGCACGGGGGGAGTAACGTCCCCCCTCCTGTGCATATTTTTTAGGTACGTCGTGATTGAGAAACCCCAGTATAAGCCTGCAGAAATACATTCAGGATTGCTGTCATTTAGCTTGTACAGACCTGTTTTGTAATACAAGCAGCTCTCAAGGTTTTTTGTTTTAGCCAGCCTAACTAATTCTAGTAAAGAGTCGGTGTGGCTGTTTATGTAAGTGGATGAGATGTTACCCTTGACGCTCCCCAGGTGCACGTTACTCTGCGCTTTCTGTAAGGACAAAGAACTGATTTGTACTGAACTCCGCCCGGCTGTTTTCCGTTCCCCACGCAAGATCGAGCGCTCCGTGCTAGCAGAGGCCCCTCGCCCCTACCCGCCGGGGGGTGGGCGCCGCGCCGGAAGCCGTCCTCTCAACCAGGGCACCAACTCCCCCGCCGGCTCCATGCCGCCGAGCCAAGCCGAGCCGAGCCGGCCCCGGGGCGCTGCCGCCCGCGGCCACGCCTGCACCGGGCCGGAAGGCTACGCGGGACGGCTGTCGCGAAGTTGGGGACAGAAAAGTACCGAGAACATTCTTCGCTCTCGCTATCACCGTAGGGCTGGGACGCGCTGCCAGACCCAGCGCAGGTTGCCCGCGGTGCTGCCCTAGGCAGGATCCGCGAGAAGCCCAGAGCCATTGATCCGGCGCCTCCGCGGACCGCCGGGAGCTCGCCGGGAAGCCCGGGGATTCCCCCCGCCCCGCTCTCCGGGAACACGTCCGAGGAACACCGGGGACGCGGGGATCAGGAACGGCGAGGGGAACGTGCCCGGGGAAGGAGAGGACGGAGCGGGCGGCAGCCTCTTTTTCCCCCTCGCCCCAAGAAAACCCCCGGGGAGNGCCTGCCCCCCCGGGCCCTTCTGCCCGGCTCCGGCGGCGGTCACTTCCCTCGGCAGACCCGGGAGCGGATGGCTCCTGCTCCCCGGTGCTTCAATGCAGATGGAGGGGGAAGAGAGAGGAGCCCGCTGGGATCCCGGGCAGCCCCGTCCGCCGGCGGCAGGATGCTGCGGGACCCAGCCCGGGCTCGCCTCGCCTTAGCCGCCCCCCGCCCCCGGCGCCGCCCGCA
>VXAD01003135.1:192510-248001 GCA_013399195.1 Dicrurus megarhynchus
CTTTTTTTTTTTTTTTTTTTTTTTTTTTTTTTTTTTTTTTTTTTGTAATGGCTGTTTAAATTTCTTTGGGATGGGGGAACATTGCATTTTTCATAGAAAGATTTTTACAGCATTTGTAACAAACTACCAAAAGTTGTAATTATTCACTATGATGTCAGTAGGAGTGTCTGTAGTGTTCTAACACTATTTTTCTTTCTTAACCTATTGATGAGTTCATTTAAAATATGAATGTTTTGGGGCTTTTTTTATGGAAGTTATCTATAGAGTAACAGTTTAAAATATTTTTCTTTTTATGACCAGTTCACTGTAAAAATTATCATTATATTTTAGCTGCCATTAGGTAGTATGGAGAAACATATATTTTTGGTTTTTTAAAAAAACAAATTTCTCTTAAATCATACTTAGCTGTTGGGTACACATTTCAAGCATTCAAGGACTAGCTTTTATAGAAAATTGTCATCTTTTATGATAAAATACCCCCAAAAAATTAAGCTGGTATCTCATTACTTGATATGTATATATAGGCAAGTCAGCTGTTTAATTTGTGGGGATGGTTTATTTTTAATAGAGTGGAAAAGACCCCTAGGATTTAGAAGAAAATGCATCTTCCAAATTACTTTCTGACTGTTACTTGAATTCCTTCTGGCTTCTTTGTGCCTCGATACGCTTCATTAAGTGTTTGCACAAGTGTGATGGCATTTTTACTGTTTGAAATAGAAAATGTATTAATATTGAATGTTTAAAATAAGATCTGAAAACAAGTGATGAAGAAATCTGTTAATCAGAAACTGAATTGTGCCTGTCTCCTCCTCAACTGTGGCTTGTTTTTTTGATACTTGTAAACTACGCAAGCAATTAACCAAGTAGAACAGACAGTCAATGGTGATGCTGTTCACTAAAATGAATTACTTCTTTTACAGTTGCCTGGGAAACCTGTTGCTTGAGTGCCAGGAAAGATAAAGCAAGGCCTAGCTTGAAGTTAGGTATCTTTCTGATTGGCAGCATCTTAGCACACTGGCTTTTTAATCCCAGAGAGATTGCTGCAGCTAAGGCAAGGCTTTTGGTTTAATGTAGTCTTTCTATCAAAAAGGCCTTTTCTTTCCTTGGCCTTTAAATCAGAGTGGATAGCTAAAGTTCATCTTGTAGTTCAGCAGGAACTTTGATATCAAGTGTCTAAAATAATACATTTCATTTTGATTTCAGACAGGGGCATGGCCTCGTACTGGTACTAGTCATTACGTTTGTTGTACATATTTTGAGATTTGGACTGTAAAGGAATGAATTTTCACCAACATCTTTCCAATTCTTCATATAGGCAGCAAGTGGGATTCGAATGCCACTGTAGTTAGTGTCTGGAGTGTCAGCTTCCTGTAATCCATTCCACTAAGTTTAATGATGAAGGTTTTTCAAGGTACCTTAGTCCTCAAATATCTTATTTGTAGGGATAAATAGCAGGAAATTTTCTTCACTTCTTCAGTTCTTTTGATAAATGAGAGAAACAGGGAATTGGAACCAGTAATGCATCAATAAAAGTTTGGATTTTTTTCTCTTAATTAAAACATAGTGGTTTCTTTTCAATGTTGCGCCAGTGTTTATCATAGTTCAAAATTACATGGGCATAATTTTAAACGTCCCTACAAGCTCTGTGTTGTGTGCTGATGATTTGACCTCTACCTGTAAGCGGTCTGTATTTGGCTGATTCTGTATTGTATTAGACTTGTGTTTGTGCTCAGTTTTTTATATTGAAATACTACAAAATAGGAATTGTGCTAGACCAATGTAAAGGCTGCTCTACTGGGATAATAACTGCTAACAGTTTGCTTGCTGTAGAAAAGTACCTTTCAAGACGTGGTATTTCTAGAGTCAGCAACAGCATAACACTTTATCAAGTTACCACATTATCTCGTTCGTTTGGTTTGCATCAAGGTGGGCGAGATGGAATTTCCTTCCACGAGAAACCTGAAAGTTTAACTAAAATTTGAAATTTCCGTAGGCTTTTCAGTACAGCATTTTACACTGTCACACATTTTACACTTTTTCAAGTGCCTGCACTCCGCGATTCCACCACGTCCAGGCACGTGTGCTGCGGTCGCACTCCCGGCTGCTCCGCGGAGCCGAGCCGGGCCGAGCAGAGCAGGCGAGGCCGTCCCAGCCGCCGCTGCCCCGGAACCGCCTTCCCGCCGCGGGGCCCGGAAGGGCGGGCAGCAGGAAGGAAGGAGGGCAGGGAGGAAGGGGCGGGAGCGGCGCGGCGGCAACATGGTGAACACCAGGCGGGCGGCGGCGGCGCGGCGCCGGGAGCAGGGAGCGCGGGCAGGCGGCCGCAGCCCCGGCGATCCCGATGCCGANCTGAGAGGCCAGTTTGTTCGTAAACCTAAAATTGTTCTTGGACACCATTTTGGGGCACGTTTTGATAGTTGATAATATTTAGTGGTTTATAGTTGAGGAAGTCTGTGAATATTTCTGAACATTTTTTCTGGATTTGCTTCCCCTGACAAATAGCAGAACTTTTTAGAATTAGGAGATACTTGTTTGTATTTCTTAAAGAATATTTGTGTTTTTTCCTGCCTTGACCACAAGACAGTGGAGAGCTATGCAAGGGATGGTTTGTTAAGACTTCTCCCACACAGATAGGGCTACACAGAGATGGGTAATATGTTGTCAGTTTAAGTAGACTTATTGGCAAGGATTCTTAATGATTTTTATAGCATTCTTTTTATGTAGTTATTTTATCTGTCAATACCATACTTTTTTTTACTTCTTTTCTAGGTGGGATCCGCTGAAATTAGTACTCCTGTGACTAGGAGGATGACTAGAAGAACTAAATCAGTTTGTAAGCCAGAGGTGATTCAGGAATGTCAGTTTGAAGAGTTGGAACATGCAGAAATGAAATCAGATGTCAGTGATAGCTCTGAGATGCAGATCTCTAGGAATGAGAACACAGCTGTTCAGTCAGCACAATCAGTTGCTGAACCACAAGTTGATGGGGATGTGTCAGAAGCAGAATCAAACTGCTCTTCTGTGTCTGGTCTCCAGACACCTTTGTTTGTAAGAATAACACGAAGGCGACAAATTGTAATTCCTTATCAACCAGATTCTTCTGACAAAAAAAGACATGACAATACAGCTTTTGTAAATAAGTTAAGTAGGATTCTGGATGAAGATGATGTCTCTGAAGCTGAGTCGTGTTCCTCTACTGTTTCTGGTGTCCAGAAGCCTAATGTTACCACAAGTACAAGGAGCAGGCAAAGCAAAAAGAAATTGCTGCCAGATACAGTTCGTGAAGCCCAGAGTGAAGATACTTCTGATACAGAATCGTGTTGCCTAAGTTCTCATGTGGAACCATCTGTCACTACCAAACGAATTACTAGGAGCATGCAGATGAAAGCACAAGTAGCAAATACTAAGCGGATGGAGAAAAAAAATGGATTTGTTTCAGAAGATGAGAATTTAATTGAGGACACCATTAAATCTGAGCCCATAATAATTTCTGATTCTAGGCCTACTGCAGAACTTGTCTGTGACACCGAAGATGCTTCCACCCTCATTGAGGGTAATAAAGAACCCAATTCACCTAAAAGTAAATGTGCTAATGCAACTCGGAGTGAAGACACAAAAGAAGAGGTTTTAAATGATGTGACATCTCGTCTTACAAAAACAAAGCAAAGTGACACTAAATCACCTGTGAAGAAGACAATAAAAAATGCACAGTCTGTTGAGATAGACCATTCAGAAGCAATATGTGGCCAAATTCAAGAAGATAACAGTAAAATACTTGTGAAGGAGAGGAAATTAGAGCGTGTGGCTGTTTCTTTGACTGACTGCATGAGTCCTAAACAATTTCTAGAATCCCATGGACAAGTAGCACCAAATGAAAGTAAAGAGATCGCAGAATGCAAAAGGGCAGATGCTGAGGCAGATGCACAGCAGTCTGTCACATGTGCTGATAAATTAAGGAAGAGTAAGCAAGCTAGTACAGCGAGCAGCCCATCAAAGGACATGGCTGTTGCACAGACAACTGAAAGCACTGGTAAAAGCAGGATGCCCGAAATTGGTGCAGACAGGGGTGAAGATCAAACAAAAGAACATGAGGTATCCCACAGCAGTGAAAGATCAAGCAGTGGTAATGACTCTGTTGCATTGTTTCTGAGCAACAGTGAAAGTGATGACTCTGAAAATAGTGATGTGGCAGACATAGATACAGTTGATGAGAATCTGTGTTATAAAAAGTCAGATGAGAGAACTCCTTCCCTCAAAAAATCTTTTAAAAACGGTTCGCTGCATGTTGAAGGTCTTTTTGCAATTGATACTGAGCCTGGCATGAGTTCCAGCCAAAAGTATTACCTGGATGATGTAGACCAAGACAGTGATGCTGAAAGTAAGCAGGAAGGAGGTGAAGAAGACAAAGAATCAGATTTGGAAGAGGATGAAGAGGAATTGATAGATGAAGATGAAAAAGATGAAGATGATGATCTGTTGAAAAATAAGGTTGACGTGTAAGTATCTTGCTAGGAATAGCTAAAGAGTCTGCATTTCATTTAAGCATATGCACATTAAGTGCAGAATAAGTAAGGGAGTAGTCTCAACACATATGTCATGTTGCTGCAAAAAATGGTGCTGCACATATATGAATACCCATAAATTGAGGGTTGGGATTTTTTTCAGTTTTGTATATAGTAGGAACAGAACTCTGAAATTTTTTTGGCATCTGGAGGCCTTGTATGTGTTCAGCTTAAAAAACAATGTGAAACTGGGTTAAACTGGTCAGGCTGACTGAATTGGTTATCCAGGTCACAGTTTTGTTAATTTTTTTTTCCAGTTGGAATGTAGATAACAAAAGGTCCAGTTAATTCCTTACACATTGCCTGATTAAATCATACTTTTAAAACAGTTGTATATAATTTTATGTGTCAGTTCTTGCTGTGCTGTGGATGGTGACACTTCAGGTGAAACCTAGCATGGAATCAGAATAATTTAGGTGAAGTGGTAATTCTTGAGTTCTTGTAGTCCAGCTGCTGCTAAAATCCCTTCATATGTTTAAAGCATAATGCTCATTTAGGTTGGATAAATAAGTCTTAAGCTATTAGAAACCTTCAGGTAGGCCAGAAGTCTTAGCTAAGCAAACTTAGCCAAGCATTCAGTGCAAAGGCATTGTACCTCATCAGTCACAGTTTGATAGAAAGTTGTTAAAGGGCTTGTATTAAGCATTCAAGCTGCAGTAAATACCTGTTGTACCTCTTCAGATAATACCATCTTTCTCCATTTTAGTTTATAGCTTTTAAACATTCTTGTAATCAAAAACAGCCATTGTGCATTGTTTGTGGATGCATTCCTTTGGCTGCCTGAATGAAGTAATGAAGCAAATGTGAACATACTAACTTTGAAATATTTCACAGAACCATCAGGGCTCTGAGCCATTGGCCACAGCCCTCTGGATGCAACTATCCAACCACTTTCTTATCCAGGTTTAATAACTTTGTTTCTAGTGTGGTTTTACAGACAAGGACTTAAACATTCCTACAATGAATTCTCGTGTCTTCATACTTCTCATCAAGAGTTATAGTAATTTTACCACCAATATGTTTGGTTTTTTTACTCTTTAGCTAGCAAGCTTGTCAATGTATAGAAGGATGCTGGTCATGAGTTCTTCTGGCAAGGTTAAGCAAATTTAAGAATTCAATTATACAGAAGATGATAATATCTAAAATGAGAGTGCAGCATTAGAGTTAATGTGAAAGATTTGTGGAAGTGATTCCACAGGTATTTTTTAATAAAAAAGTCTTACTTCATATAATGGCATGAATTGCCCCCCACCTCTCATTTCAAAATTACGTATTCTAGATAACAAGACTTAAAATCATTGCAGAACTGAACCAAATTGGGAACAATAAGAAAAATACTTTTTCTGTTCATCTTCCTCAGAGGCCAGTAGGAGGTTTAGCTGCATGCATGTTACAGTGTTCTAATAATTAACTATTTCTCCTTTAGTTTACGTCTTTCCAGTAGCATAGACCCTGGTTTGAATATCAAGAAGCTTGGAGGTTTATATATCAGTTTTGACGCAAAAAATCAGAAGCCTAGATCGAGTGTAATTGAAAATCTGAAGGAGAAGAAGGATCAGGTAATGTGTTTACAATTAGTCCTTTATTTGTGAGCACAGTAACACAAAGATGTTAATCTAAGAAGGTTGGTTTGTTTGATTTGAAAGAAGAACTTACATTCTTTTTGACCAAAGTGTGGTTTTACATTTAGTTTCAATGGTGAAAGTTTAAATATATCTGACTTCTCAGAAACTAGAAAACCAGTGCAAATTCCAGCATTACCTTGTAAAATAAACCAAAGTTGATTATACCTGGAGTTTTGCCTAATGATACACAAGCTTAAGGTCTGCTGACAAGATATTTAGTCCATAACCAGAATGAATTTCAGTAAATAAAAGTCTGTAATCTCCCTGGTATAAAATTAGGAGTTTTATTTCAAAAGCATGTTTTGATGTAAAGGGAATGTGTGATTTTTGTTGAGACTCTTTTCTTTGGCTCATCTATGACAGCCCTCTTTACTCCAGAGGATTTGCTATCTCACTTCCTCCAGAGCCAAGTCAGTTGCTTTCCAGTGTTCTATTTTGAAGATCCCTACTGCTCATGCATTGCATTAGAATGCTTGCTTAGATTCTGTGTGATTCCTTCAGTCGGTTCTGTAAATGCAGTTAAGCAGTAAAATTTGTATCAGTGAGGTGACTCTCTAATGTTCAAAAAAATTCTTAACAGCTCCTGCAGAAGAGTGTAATAACACCAGACTTTGAAAAAAAGGAATGTGTCCCACCCTACAGGGAATCGCTTCACCAGCTAAAGAAACAGCGCAGGGTAAGTGAAGAGCTGCTAATGCCTCAAATAACAAAACAAGCTGTGGTAGAAAGCTGCATGCTGGGACTGTTTGCATATCCAGGCCTCACTGGAAATGGAGTGATGAATTGCAGTTTAGTGTCTTCTTTGAACTGTCTTGTGAAAAGCCATCCTTTCAGTCACCACCAGCACAGTGAAGTGAATGATTATATGCTCGGTACAAATCTGTCATTGATGCAGTGCTGATAACCTCCTTTGTAGTAGTGGTCATAAAATACGGTGTTTTAAAGGTACATATTTACATTCTAAATGCTTTATCCATCTTTTGCAGGGAAGAGTTCCCTGTTCTGTCCCGTCCTAGTTGCTGAATGCAAATTCATTGTTCTTGGTATTACATCCTAGGCAGAGCGAGAGAAAACAACAGGTGATGGCTGGTTTGGTATGAAAGCCCCAGAAATCACAAGTGAACTGAAAAATGATCTTAAAGTTTTGAAGATGAGAGCTTCGTTGGACCCTAAGCATTTCTATAAGAAGAATGATAGAGATGGTCTTCCCAAGTACTTCCAGGTAAGGAAGCAGCAGAAGGTGGCATTGTACTGCTGAAGTTTTGAACAGCTGTTTAAGAATACCTAATAATGCCTATTTTGTAGGTAGTTTCTATGTTGATTTAATTTCATATCTCAATTATTAAAGTATTTTGATTACTTGCCTGGAGTTTGCAGCTATTTAATTCTGTATTACATTTGGCTGATCTCATAGTAGTGAACAAATACCTTACCGAATCCATATTTTGAACCCTTGGAGGACTAGATTTTCACTGCTTTTTTGAAGTACTGGCCTTTCTAAACAAGTGTGTAGAAAGTAATTGGCTTTTATTTTCTTACTAGCTAATACAGTTTGATGGCTACCTTTGTGATAAGCTGAAACTTTTGTTACTTGTAGCTTTCAGCTTTGAAATGGTTTGCATAAATAAAGAAATTACTATGGAAGCTATAGGAATAGGCCTCCAGAAACTTTGAATCGTTTGCACGCTTGAGGAAATGTTTTCATTTCTCAAAATATTACCACTTCATCTGAAGTGTGGAGGGTGCTGTATGTTTTGAAATTAGAAAAACTTAGACTGAAGAGTTCCACATAATTAGATCTATGTGGGTTTATTTTCACTGCATGAAACATGTACTCTGTGTATCTTTACTATTAACCTGACTTACGAGAGCTGACTGACATGCTGGTTGGAAAAAATGTGATGCATTCCAGGATGAAGCCCTTGTATTAAATTAGCTGCTGTGCAGTCATCTAGCAAAACCACAAGAATGAGAAGCAGGAAGAGGTTTAAGGTGGTCATAAAGATTCCTTTCCCTTATGTTTAAAATGTTTAAAAGTTAAAAACTGGATTTCATTTACGAGTTAGAGTGTTGCTATAGCAGTCCAGCATTGAAAACTGTACAGTCTTAAAGCTCAGGCCTTCCTCTCTGCACTACACAAGGAGTCCAAAAGTGGCTCTGCATACAAAACATGAATTACTTATTTTGGTATTTTGCACTTTTATTAAGCAGCTGTCATTCTCATCTGCTCTGTAGGTGTCTTTACACTTGTAGCTGGGGATTTAAAAAAAAAAGGCAAAATAATTAACATCTTGCTGTTCATGTATTTTTGTTTTCTAGGTTGGAACTGTAGTTGATTCTCCCATAGACTTTTACCATAGTCGAATCCCTAAGAAACAGAGGAAGAGAACAATCGTGGAAGAGCTGCTTGCAGATTCAGAGTTCAGAAGGTATTTAAAAGTAGTTTTGTATTTCTAATATCCCATGTAAAAGAGGAGTATTTTTAACTCTGTAGCCTTTTTTGGTTTTATTCAGCTTGTATGGTGGTTTTTTATACTTCAAAGAAAAATTTTTAATCTTTTAGCGCTTCCACAGTACTGCCATTTAGAACGTCTAAGGAACAGGGGATAATTAGACTGAGATAATGTGTATTTCATCTTCATAGAAGGGTTTTATCCAGCTTGGGTCATCACTATTGGCAGCCACTCTTAAAGACTGATTATTTTTTCTTGGCATAATTGATAGAAAAGAGCAGCCTGTAATTCTGTGAATGTTGATATTATTTCCTTTTGTAAATGCGTCAGTCTGCCACCTGTCATGGGAATCAAAATTGTGCTAGAAGACTTACTTGAAGATTATGATTGGATTAATGTCTGCGTAACCTACAGGTTTTGGAGTAGATCGTTTAGTTGGTCCATTTTGGTTTTGGTTATTACATGATGTTAATCTGCACTTCTCTTTTTACATAATGACATGTTTTCTTTAAAGTAGTGCATGATTTGGGATTGTAGAGGTAATTTTGTGAGACTTGTAAATTAACTATATAAAGTTGGGAAGGCAAATTACTATAGATATTTCTTAAGTAGTTTTCTGGTTTGACCTGATTTACAAGGTATTTATTAGAAAGTAGTTGGAAAAACTGATGTATTTGAAACTTGATCAGTTAATTTACATGGTGGCTAATTAAGGGCTTTAATCATACACTTCAGCATTAGTGCAGATACTTGTCAGATTTCGGTGTTGCATTTAAAAGCCTCAGCAGTGCTCAGTGCCCAGTGTCTGTTGTATTCATTGGTGCAGGTACATAAGAGTCTGTGTTAGAGGAGCTAGCAACTCACATTCAGTAAGTCTACCTGGCTCATGGTTTAGTATTCACCTCCCCTCAGTTTTCAATCTGGAGTAGAGTAAGGTTTATTATCTTAAGTGTGGCAAGAAGGCACTGTAAGACTGGGTGTAATTTCTTCATGGTATTGTCAAAATTGCTGCGTCTTCCCCTTATGAGCAGCAGCAGTGTTTCAACAAACTGTCCAAAATGTGATTGCCTATGCAATGAAGACCCCCCTATCAAAATTAATGACAAAATTCAATAGAATTTACTTCCAAAACTAATTTACCTGCATTTATCATTGATCCAACTGTTGATTTCCCTTTACTTATGCATAAGTGTGTAAAATCAAATAATCTGATTCAGAAAACATTCAGAAAACAACTGAGAAAACTCAGTTTGGCAAATAATGTGCATAGAGTACTGTCCATGTTATCTTTTCCTGAACTTTGGTTTGCCATGCTTAAAAGCAAATTATCTATTTTGTTCAGATACAATAAAAAGAAGTATCAGGAGATCATGAGTGAAAAAGCAGCTTTTGCAGCAGGGAAGAGGAATCGGAAGAAGAAGAAATTTCACAATTAAGAATTGAAGAAAAATACCAAGCTGGAACAACTTGTTTGTTATAAAACTTTCTTACAGAATGCTTTGGTTGTGGTGTTTTGTTTGGGATTTTTAAGATTGCAGGTCATGTGCAAATAGGGGTTTAGGGAAATTCTTGCCCTGCGAAATTGGTAGGAAGCTTTAGGAAATTATCAGGTATCTAAATTTAAATTAATTTAGATTTTTAAATTACTTTTTATTTTTATTAATATTTATGTTAGAAGATAATGATATGAAAGCATATTGTTAAATCTGAGTACAAAATTCAGCTTCACAGATTGTGGTCTTCTCAGGCTTCAGACTTTACATCAATTAATTAGTAAATTCATTTTAAAGTTATATGTGTAATTCATCTTGGCACATATTGTGTGCCAGAACGTATTTTTCCATATCTTGTCAGAGGTGCTGCTGGCCAACACTGTAATAGAAGGTACTGAAAAATGGTTTGGTTGTGAAGGGTTTGTTTCAACATTGACCATAATAGTATAGAGAATGTCCTGGAATTCAGTGTCTACACATACACTTTTATATTCATGTGTGTACATAATATATATATTACTTAGAGGATAAAAATTACATATTGCTTAATAAATAATATAAATAAGTAATACTTATATGTAAAATTTTAACAGTCATATGTTGCTTTTATTAATTTTTACTATTTGATTATTGTCTAATGATGTTTTTGAAAATAACTTGACATTGGCATCCATTATCTAGGGTGTGGTGTGCAGACTGTGTCTGTTAGCTGACCTGGAATAGTTCTGAAGGTGAACAAATGGAGTGAGATTGGAAGGCCTCTGCTACCATTATAGAGCCAGAGGTGCCATCGGCCCAGTTCCCCTTTACTGATGGTCACGACCTTTTGTGATTGTCAAAACTGCTGTGGTATTTGATTGGTTTTTAATGACCTGGGCATTTTATTGCTGTTACAATTAGTGTAACTTAGTTACTGCCCCGAGGTAGCAGAAAAGATGGATAATAGAAGAAATAAAACTAGCACTACATTTTCTTAGGTGGATTGGGTGATTAGGATGTAGAAGTCACTATCAGAGGACCAGTGGTTGATTGTTTCCTTACCACAAGAACACTGAATTTTAAAGGTTGCAGGTCTTAAGCAAGACGTGCTTAACTATGTTCTTGACTAATATTCAACCATCAAGTTTTCTCCTGAGAAGAAGTAGTTTTTTTAGGGATTAGTTATTTGTGCTGAAATGAGCATCATGATATATATTGACCACCATCTGAAGCTTGAAAGAAATTTTCCTTGGATCCCTTTAAGGTGTTTTTTATCATTCCAAAGTTGACCATAATGTTTTACTACCAGAAACAGACAGGAATCTAGAGTCCTTGAAAAGTCTTCACTGCCTTGAGATGAATGGTGTCAAAGTAAAGGGAATTCATTGGGAAGTATTAAACAAGTACAAGTAGAACCGCCTGTCTCCAGGTCTCAGTTAATATGCACAGGCTATTCTAATGCGACTACATTTATGCTAATGTCTCAATTCCCTGTAAATGATAAAAAACAATACAAACAACTGTGGTGTCTTGTTTTCCGGCTGAGACATGGAAGCACAAAAGAAATTAATACTGAACACTGAGAAGAAAAAAGGCACTACAGTAGTTGTCATTCTGCTGCATCCTGGGTGTTCAAGTGCAACTTTAAGAAAGCAGGCTATGACTTTGAAAGACCTTAAAAGAGAAATGCAAGCTGTGGTGTTACACAGCAAGTAAAATGCTCTGTGCCTGTTGCTCCGGCTGCTCAGTAGCTACAGAAGTTACTTCATGTGCAGCACAGCTAGAAAGGGATTTGGTTTGTGTTCTGTGTCCTTTCTCTTCCTTTGATTTGTCTAATCCCTTCTGTTTTGTCCCACGCTGTGCTGAGCAAGTGCCCCTGTTCTGTGCAGATGGGGTGAGACGTGCTGGGAGCATTCCCAGGGCTGCAGGGTGGTACTTGCAGGTTGTGTTGGCTGGCTTTGCCAGTCACCTTGGCCTGAGCTCGTGCCTCAGCCTCTGTTAGATGAGGCACTGGGCTGAGCACCTTTCCTTAATCACCAGTTTTCATTAAAGCACAGACAGGGGGGCTTTGAAATTGGCATAAAGTGTAAGGTGTGGGAGAGAGTAAAACCCAGATGCACCATGTGATTGCCTGTGCTTATCAGATTTCTCTGAAAACACATAAAAACTTATGTGAAGTTTTGCCTATCAGTTGCAAGTAGTATTTTATTTTAATGGCTGTCAGAAATATTTGTGTTAACTTTTAATTCTGCCTTTACTGATGTGATGGTTAATGTGCCTGTTGGTGTGTCTCATTTTCAGATTTTCCTTTATTGCTTTTAAATAAGCATTATTACAGTTGGAAAGTTACACCTGCAGGATTAAAAACAATTTATCAAGAAAACCCCACAAATTTAATTATTCAGGAATAATTATCAGATTAATTTATTCCATTCTGAGCAAAATCAAGGTGGTTTGTTTATTGCTGCTACTGTTCTGTTTTGCCACCTAATTTGATTGCTGTATTTAAAATGGCTCTTCATCTTCTATCTGTAGGTATGTGTAAGTCAGGAAAGATGGTGCTCATTCCGGTGTTTTGTTGGCTGCGTTTTGAGGGCTTGTTTCGTTGCTTGAAAGTAACCAGAAATGTATCACGGTGACCTGTTGTAACTGAAGTGCCTCCGGGAAAGACAGAGTCTTGGTTTTTCAAGTAAAATTTCTTTCCGCACACTGTCCTGGAAGCGTAGCGGCCCCACTGGGCTGGTTGTCGGTTCTGACCGCTCTGGCGGAGCTCGGGCCGGGGGAACACGGAGCAGAGCCCTTCTGCCGCTGCCTGAGGGCGGCGGGCCCGGGGACACACGGAGCAGAGCCCTTCTGCCGCTGCCTGAGGGCGGCGGGTCCGGGGGAACACGGAGCAGAGCCCTTCTGCCGCTGCCTGAGGGCGGCGGGCCCGGGGACACACGGAGCAGAGCCCTTCTGCCGCTGCCTGAGGGCGGCGGGTCCGGGGGAACACGGAGCAGAGCCCTTCTGCCGCTGCCTGAGGGCGGCGGGCCCGGGGACACACGGAGCAGAGCCCTTCTGCCGCTGCCTGAGGGCGGCGGGTCCGGGGGAACACGGAGCAGAGCCCTTCTGCCGCTGCCTGNCGGGCCAGGGGGAGATGGGGCAGAGCCCTTCTCCTGCTCCGCCTTCTCGCTGGCGGTGAGGAAGCGTCGTGGGGCCGAAGTGTCGCCGGGCCGAGCGGACACGGCAGGTTCGGTCGATGGCGACTGGTGCCGCTGTCGCCGCCCGCTTCCAGCCTTCCCCAGTCCGCCAGGTACGGCGGGAGGCGGGCCCGGAGAGCCTCGCTGACGGGAGAAGCGCCAGGCCGGCGGACCGGATACCTGCGGCGGTGAGGTAAGGGACGGGAGAGCGCGGGGGAGAGATTTCCGCCCAAAAGGCATAAGGGGGCGGGGGAAAGGGGGGGAAAAAANGAACCCGGAACCTTTGAATCCCTTCAACCCTCTAGAAGTCCAATGCGCTATCCATTGCGCCACGGAGCCACCTGTTGGAGTTTTCGCACACTGCCCATAGAGCCTGCGCACGCCGTCACGCGTTGGCCCCAAATGTTTCGGCTTTCTTCCTCTCTTTTTCTGATTTTATTTTTCTTAGAGCAGCAGGAATAGGCTTAGTCGTACACGCTGCTGCGGAAACGAGTCTCGCGACAGCCCCTGCGTGCTGCCGGAACGCTGTCCACGGCCCGGGTGGGGCCCACGGCTTCCTGTGCAGTGCTCGCCACACGGCTGCGTGCTCGTTTCTTACGGAAGACGACTTCATCAGTGATCAGTATAAAATATTTGTTGTCATCCCACTCCGGCGTTTTCAGTATTGATCCTTATGCTTGAGGGAACATAATTATAATCCACAATTGCCTTGTATTGAGGAACTCTTCCTCCAAACGTTTGTAAATTCTCAGTAGCACCGCCCTTCCCCATGGATTCAGAAAGAGAAGATTTTTCCATAAAAGCTGTAATTATAGTCTGAAACAAGTCCGCGATACTACTTTTTTAAATCACGAGTAGGCTTGTTAGAAACCGCAAGAGCCGAGAGTATGAGGTTATTCTTTCTTTAACCTTCCCACCCGTATATAGCAAGCGGAGCCTGTGGCCTTCCCGGCGAGGGGGCGCGGGGTGCCGGCACCGGCTCCGAGCAGGGCTCCGGGCACTGAGGCCTGTGCAGTAAAACTTCGCGAGAATCTCATGTCGCACTTTATCATAATTTTAAAGTGCAGGTATCCGTAAGAGTGGAGAAATACATGTAAATAAGCACACCCTAAAATCTGAGGAACTAGGAAGCTAACCATACCGATGTAAAATAAACTGACTCGGATACACAATCCCCGAGGCATTGCATCCAGGGCTGAGATACCCAGTGTAATGAATAACCGAGGAGACTCAGGCACTCCGGCAGCATGCCCTGTGATTCTCGGGAAGCGAGCTGGTGTGCCTGTGGCCGACAGTAAGCCAGAGCTCTTGAGCTGCCTTGTGACTGAATAGCTCCTGCAGTGCTGCCCAGAAAAGGAGGTTGCTGGAAGGGTTCAGTACTTACAGCGGGTACCAGATTGGAGGTACATCCCCCACGCTAACAGACTGTAAACAAACCAAGAATCACTAAGCTACATTAAGTACAAGATTGTAGTGGTTTTGGTTGTTAAACCATGATAAAGATTCAGAGCAGGTCTGCTCGAATTTGCAAACTCTGGGTCCTGCCACAATTGTTCTGTTATGAACAGAACTCTTCATAGTGCTCTGGGTAAAGGAATGCAAAGCCTGGGAAGTTTGACTCCTCAAAGCCCTGTACTGTATAAAAGAAACAGAAATATTGTTTTTAAGAACTGAGCTGATCTTCAGAATCATAAGGTTAAATTTATGTTTGTGCAATTCAAATAAACCACTACTAAGTAACTAAGAATCACTGTAAACATCTTGTAGTTTGTGGACACCTGGGCACGTTTATTGTGGGGTGCAGTGAGTGTTGGTGTGATCGGGTAGTGTGGCACCTTTGGACAGCACGGCACTACGTGGCTGCAGCTGGTGAAGAACCAGACAAGAATCATTCTTTTTTGTCAGAAGACTGGTTTCTGAGACCGTAAGAGTGAAGAATTGTGACACTCATATGATTGTTACTTCCTCTCATGTTTTCATTTTGGTTAGTTGGTTTATAAAGTTAGATAAACCATCTGCTGGTTCCATTCATGCAGGAGGACTGACTAGGGAAACGTTTGGAATTTTTCCAGAAATGTTTCAAAATACTCAAGTAATTTTGCTTTTTTACTCTGTAAATGTAGTGCCGGTGCAAAGTCCACCTTTGCGTTTGGACAGCAGATGGAGCTACTGCATGAGAAACAGGGCAGCTCACGGGTCATGAATTTGCAAAATGTGGTCATAGGCAAAAGCGACGGATCTGATTAACTTTTGCTGGCGCCTGGACCCGGATCAGTCCTTTGGACTTTCCCTCTTCTGGGACTGTCTGAAGTCCACTTCTGTTGCAAGCTGGCTTTCATTTTAGCTCCTCTTCAACTTTATGTTCTTTTTCAAGGAGCAGAAGTTACTTGGAATAGAGTTGTGCTGGTTTTAGTTACCGGCACTCAGAGAAATTTTGCTGAGCTCAACGAGTGCCTTTTTGCTAATTTTTCACAGGAGGAGAAACTGAGGTAGGAATACCTTGATACAAGACAGGAAGTGCATCAATGGCAGGCCAAAAATATCATCATCATATAGAAGTCTTCTATTGATTAAAAAGAAAAATCTAGACATTATTTTTGAAATTGAAGTGGTATTTGAGAGATTTTTACAACATGGGTTTCAACATTAACTTCTGTTAATGTACTGTAGTGCTGTGTACTGCATATCCAATTACTTTTGGTAAGATTTGAGCTTAAAAATTTTTTAAAATGGCAATTTCCAAATTTGCAGGGCTGCCACAGATGTTTGTTGGGAGTACCATCACCTTTCTCTAAGAACAAGTGTAATTAATACACATGTTGAATGCAAGAGGTCAAAGAAAGCTGTCATGCCTAAACAGGACCCTTACAGAATCTGTACATTTCAGGGGGGATTAGTACAACCCTATTGCACTAATGATTCACCTGTGTAGTGCAGCAAGAGAAAGCACTCTTCAAACTGTCAGGAAAAAGTGCTGGGATGCACAAGATCTGAGGATACTAGAAAGAACTCTTTCAGGGAGGGTTTCTTTCGGTAATTTACAGTTTGATTTTTTTTTTTCATCTCTTTGTTAAAATGAAGATAAATGCTGCACATGGTAGACGCTTCTGCATCTCTGCCTTTTCCTCAGTGAAGGCTGTAATTGCCATGTGACTATCAGGGTATTGGAGAATTTGTTTGTCAGGCTGCCAGCAGGAAGCTGTTAAGAACCTCTTCCAATTCTCTTATTTATGGTCGTTGTTGGACTAATGCATGTTCTGTCCTCTCGAGTTTGTTTGGGTAGACAGGAGAAATTCCCAAGGGCAGTGCCTTTGAGGAGTTGGGGAGACATGATCAGTTATGCCAAATCATCTCTACAGGGGATTGTAATGTTAATTCTGTGTAGTTCTATTAGCAGATCAGGTGCTACAAAGCCATTTACTTTAAGAGTGCCAAACCTAAGCAGTCATATGGCATCTCTCAGAGCACTGCAACAGGACATTTGGAGAAGTCCCAGCTGGTGCCTCCTCCAAAAGCGGAGTACATCCAATTTACAGAGAGATAGGAGTCTGTTTCAAGACAATTTCAATGTTTTCTGTTGTTAATTTGATCTGGTTTTTTCTTTATTTTTTTCAGAAATGCTTAAGATTTGTGTCAAACACCCTTCAAAAATATCCAAAGTGATGCCTTTCACTATATTTAAAAATTCTATTCTTAAAAAGCCCCCTGTTTTGTTTTTCTTAAAAATAATGGTGTTAAAAATAATATTTTCAAAATTTTATGCTTTTTCCCCACTGTGACTTTGCTTAGCAGAGTTATTTCTTGCTTCCTTGGTGGGCCTCCTCTGCTTTGAAATTTGTTCACGTTCTATAGCTTAACACAGTGAGAGTTAGTTAGGAACATCTTTTCAGTGGTGCATTATAGTTCTGTATTTCCCTCATTTTTTATTCCTCTGTATTTCAGAAGCATAATTTTTGTGCATTTCTGCTGCCAAAGGAGAGCCTGTCTATATCGTATGTAATCTGAAAATATGTTCCTAGGCTTTTTATTAACATTTCAAGTTTGGTAATAAGCTCAAGTTTCTCATTTCTCAAACAGTTTCTCATGCAGCTGTTTTCAGTGTCCTTTTGCCTACTTCCCTCAAGTTGTATTCTGTGCTAAGTATTCCTCTGTAATGCATTTCAAATTAATTTTCTTAACTACACCTACCCTTGATCTTTGACTTCCTCGTGTTAGGATTTCTGTTTATGCTGCAGTTCTCCATTTCCATTTTGCATGGTTCCACTCTTTTTTTCTCCTTCTCTTTCTTTTCTTTTTTTTTTCTTTCCTTTTTTTTAAAAAACTACACATGTTTTCATTCACCTTATTTTTCTGTGAGCATTTTTTCTTATTCATGTTAGGGTATTTGTAAAAAAAAGTCTCTTTGGTATTATGAAATTTTATCTAGTCTCTTTTTATGTTATTTATAATTTTCTGAGCAAAGTGATAAGAAATTTTTGTCTCAAGTTAATTTTCAGATTTATGGTGAATACACCTCAGTTTACCTAAGTGCCAAAGCAGTCTTAAAGACTACATCCTTGAGTTAATAATTATCAAAGTTGACAGTGCAAAATTTTGTTCTTGTCTTACATTTTGAAATCTAGGTGTAACCGTTGGGGCTTTTATTTTTTAAATTAACACTAGGCCACTGAATATTTACAGTCGAGTTGTTCCTTTGCAGCTTTGCAGGTGACACTGTAACTGAGCTCCTCTTGTGCAGTTCAGGAGAAAAAGTGTATCTGTGGCCTAGTGATTTAATCCTGAACATCTGGATTTTTATTCCAGCTGTGAAACTACTGTGCTGGCTGAGTGTGGGCAGTCTGATGCTTTTTCCTTTCTGTAAAATATGGACAGCAGATGCGTTCTTATTCCGTGTGGTGTTATGCAAGCCAGTCACCTGCAAGGTAACTTAAAAATTTTGAGATTAAACTTTCTCTGGAAATTCCTTTTTATTATCTATTTTGCTTGTCACTCCACATTTCTCAAAAGTGAATGGCAAAAGGTAACAGAACCTACACAGATGACAGCTCCTTTTCACCAAGTTTCCCTTCTCCTGTGAACAGGGTCACTAAATGCTCCTGGGTGACAGAGTTCTCCTGTTCCCTGCTTACTCAATTGCTTCTTCAGCTCTGGTACTTGGTTCTTCATTTTGTGAGAACGAAGCAGTCTTATTATCCAAGTTATCTTGAGACACTGATTTGTGCTGCCTCTGCAGCATAGCATGTTTTTCATTAGAAACCCAACAGCAAGTATACAGATTTGGGCTCAGGACTTCCAAAATAATTGAAAGGAGTAGGAATGTTTCTGTAACATACATACTAAGGTACAGTACTTTGAGATTATTAATATATTAATTTTGCTCATCATCAAGTATGCAGGTTAAAAAACAGAATTTGAATGGACAATTGAAAGATAATGAACCTGAAACAATTAAAACCCCCTTACTTTCTCCTGCACTGTTTAAATTTCTGTCCTCACCCATGTGCTCTGAGAATGATGTGTGGTGTTTAAGCAGTGGTGCAGTGCAGTCATCTGGTTCAGTGCAGGAATGTTTTGTTTTGTATGTGAAAACACTGGGTTAACTTCTGCTTTCATTTGAGTCATTCTGAATCTGAACTAACAAAACCAAGCAGGGGAGTTTTTTCAAGGCTATATCAATGTTAGTAAGAATATAATTTGGCCTGGAGTGCTTCGCTTTCTGTAATGGACAGAGTTGGCATGATGCTCATGTTAACAGAGAAAACTGGTAAATTTTGCCAGCCTTTCCTTTGAAGATGTCCCTGGTTAATAAATCCAGGCCTTAAGTGTTGTCATTAGCTTTCTTTCAGAGGAAAAAAAGCTTTTACTCTTTATTGAATGATATCTTTTCTGATTAGGATAGGAAGAGAAATGGCTGCAGACTCTTGTCTCTTTGATGAGGGATGTTTGTATCATGGGGTTCACTGCTCTTTTTAAATTTCGCACAGTGTGGCATTAGTACTGTCTGGGCTATTTTTCCTGGCAGCTAAAAGTTATTGTGGGGTCACAGTGTCCTATCACTGCTTGGATCATCACTGGGTATTAGATGTGTCCCTAAGGTTGGATGTATGTAGTCAGTGCCATTTCTGGAATGATCTTGCCAGGCATGCTCTAAAGGGATGAAAAGCTTTCATTCTTGATTAAATTTTGCTTTTCACTCAGTTATGAATACATGTGACTGACTCAGTATTCCGTCTAATACTGACTGATACAATCATGGAAACAGTTCTATTTTAAAATAGTGCCCTTTTGTGGCTCTTGTAATTAATAATATTGCACAGGCTGAGAATCTACCCCTGAATTATAAGTACACTCTTCTCCTTCCCCCAACAGTTTCTACTAAATCTGTTTCAAATGTATGTTGATTTTACTGTACTGGAAATTTTGAGCAGATTTATCCCTCTGTGGACTTTCAAACCAGTAAATGTGGATTGTATTTTAAAGGTTTAATTGTAAATTTGCGTTATCTATTTGGATATTCACTTCATGGAACTGGATAAGAATTTATTGATTTTTGTCACTAAGGTCATTGTGCAGTATGAGGTAATGGACTGGATGGCAGAATTCCCAAATTCTAACCCTGGATTTGTCTTGGCCCTGCAGCATGGCAAGGCAAGCCATTCACATTTTCTTGTAGGTAAAGTGAGGGTGATATCCAGCTCAGTGTTCTGCAGGATTTAACTCCATAATATTTCTATGGAATTGACAACTCTTCGATCAGTATCCATAGCCTTTTAATTGTTTGAGCACATTTTTCACCTTTCTCACTCTTTTAGTCCTATTCTTTTACTCCAGGTGTGAAGGAAGTGTGACGGAGCATCAGACCCTGCACAGGCACAGTTGTGCAGAGAAGATGCGCAGCAGCTCTTGGTTCACACATACAGTGGACAGGGAAGCACCTGTACTACAAAGGAGTTACCTGTGGATTCCCTGTCTCCTTTGAACAAAAACATGTCACTAACAGGACATCACTGCTGTCTTAGGCCTCTTGTATCCCTGCATGCTATCTGCCAAAAGGGAAACAAATCTCTTCCAATTTCACAAGTTACAGAAACATCAGAGTTACTTCTTGTGAAAATGAGCATTCTCTTATACACAGGTAGAAATCTGAAATTATTTTTATAGTAAGAGAAGACCTCAGGGCTTTTTCTGATATAATTGCTACTAGCATGTAGATCAGAGATGCACAGGAGCTAAGGAGCTAACTGAGGAAAAGGAGCTGTGGCAGGAGGTCAGCAGGCTTTGTACTATTGGGAAAAAAGAAGAGATCAACAGAAATCAGATGGAGAGCATTGTTACTTTTGGCAAAAGAAGAGAAGGCTGCTTCTCTGCCTGCAGGAGCACAATCACAGAACAAATGTGGTACCCTGGGAAAAGATGAGGATGAATAAGGACCATTGGTGAAGGCATCGGAGCCAGCTGAAACTCAGCCAAACATCAACAAGAAGGGTAAAAGACAGCTGATAGGTATTGGAGATTCCCATCTGTAGGGAATGGAAACATTCATCTGCTACCCTGGTGTGATGTTTTGGGATTTTTGCTGAGTGCCAGGATCCAGGATACTGCAGAGAGACTGTCAAGGCTCATCTGGTCCTTAGACTTCTTTCAAATGTATGTTGACACTCCTTGCTGAGTGTCTGCGTGGGCACCAAGGACATATCAGGAGGGACAGTGAAGCTGTGGGGCTGAAGGGTGAAGGTTCCAAGGGCCCAGGTCCTTTCAGTGAGCAGAAGAGGTTTGGATAGGAAAGAAGACATTCTGAGGAAGGGTTATTGTAATCTAAAGAGAAGTGATGATGCAGGGTCAGTGAAGAGGTGTCATTAAGATAGGGGAGGATCTCACTCTTCCTCTGTGAAGGCAGGAGAGCTGGGGCCGTATCCTAAATGCCAGTACATAAATGCTTGCAGCATGGAAAAAACCAGAAGGAATTTGATGTTTGTGCACAGTTGGAAAACTAAGCTGTCATTAGAAATAGCATAACAGTTACCTGAAATGTATATTTTAGTTATTACTTTCTTAGTAATTTCTAACCTTTTAAAATTCAATTTCATGATATCAACTGGTCTTATAAAACAAGATATATTGCAGAATTCCAGTTGTAGGTAGACTGACCCATGGTTAAGTGACTTGGTCAAATATGTCTGCCAGTCCCTAGCAGAGCCAGGTCAGTTCTGACTTCACTATCTGGAGTTCTACTCCAATCTTCTTTTTCTTATTTTCCATCCATAAAATTGTATAATTAATGTGATTATGTAATGCAGTTATACTACTATTTTCAGAACTGCAGATCTGCCAAATTTATTGTTAGTTGCAATAGATTATGCTCATTATTTGACCCAGATTTACCATCTTGTACTGGCCAGGTTAAAATCTGGTTAATTTGTATTACACCTGGAAGACTTTATTTACCATATGTTGAAGATAATAGATGTATGTAAGGAAAGTGAAAACAGCAAAGTTCATACACGAAGTACATTAAAATTTGCTCTTGAGAATCTTTGTTGGAACGACTATGTAAATCGGCAGCTGCATCTTATACTGGTATACTCTAATATAGAATATTAGTTTGATCAGTGCTTCAAGACTAACAAATGTAAAAAAATATATGCTTTGTATCTGTAAACACGGTAAATTTGGTTTTGAAGTAATTTAGATATTGTGTAAGTGAACACCATGTTGCAATCTTCACTTAGCTTAAAAGCAGAACACCAAACTCAGATTCTGCACTTCTGTAATCTATCAGTACAACTTTTTCTTTTTTTAACAGCCATAGTGGAAGCACATTGATCTAGCAAGTGATTTTTATAGCTAATCCTTGCATAGTCTTTGCTCCATATTCTTCCTTCCAATTTTTGTCTCATAGAACCAGTCATTGAAGTTAATGCAACTTATCACCCAGCAGAAGTTACAGTATGAAGAAACAAAAAGCTGCACATCAAAGGGTCTTCTGTGCAGAGAGAGCAGACACAAAGGGTTCTTTGTGGTGAATGTGCAGAGTTAGCTCTGCCACTCTAAATCAGCAGTGAATTTTCTTCAATTCTAGCATTGAAGTAAAAGAATGTCCTTTGTTCTTGTAGGGCGTTCACTTTTATTTCCGAACTGCTGGCAGGCAGTGAGCATTGACTTAACAACACAAAAAATTAATTTCCTGTGTTCAGAATTGTGATATACTTTTATAGAGGTGTATCTTGGTTTATTCAAATTAGTAATAAGTACCAGTCATTTCTGCAGCGAAGTGAAACAAGCAGCTTCCACAGTCAGTGATATTTGGAAATCATAGGAATCACTGATGACAAGACCCCTTCTTTTTTGCCACACCCTCCATGGAGATAATGTTGTTGTTGTTGTTGTTGTTATTGTTATTGTTATTGCAATATATGACTGTAGTTAATTTTGTAAATACCTGAGTTTGCAATCACTAGGGTTTGGAATCTAGGAAAATAGTATGAAAGAGCCAAAAAAAATGCCATCACAGCTCCCATTCAAAATTACAGAGATTAGGGTAGATATTTACACCCAGACAGAGGGTCAGGGACATTTCAATCAGGTGTCAATACAAGTGGCTTTATTCCATAAACTTGCTACGAAATTATCACTTGCTTTTGTTAGTGCTGTGATGACAAGATATTTCTTTGTGTGTCTAAAAAGTGGAATATGGCTTCTTAATTTACCTTCAAGGACTAGTCCTAGTCACGGGTGGTTTGGAAGGGAGCACTTTTTGTATTTGGTATTAATTGCTATGTAATTGGTATTAGTTACATAGAGGCCTTGTGCTTTTTGACTGAAAAATTTGCATCTTGTTTGACAGCAAAGCAAGTACCTACTAGAGATTAGTGGTATGTTTTATGTTACTTATAAGAATGAGAAACAGTGAAATAGCATTTGGTGAAAGTGTGAGAAATTGTATCTCTAGGCAGGCTGGACAAGTAACTTTCACACTGAGTTAAAGTGGAATAATGGAATCTGGTAGAGAAGTTACTTAAGAATCCTAAGAAAATCTGAGAGCGTAAGTGGAAAAAGGAAGGGGCAAAGGGGAAACATAAAGACCTGGACTATGGAGAATGAGAGTAGTGTTGATGGTGCTAATAAAACTTTGGTAAGGGGTTGGCTTTGAGTAGAGATTGTGTTTTCACGGTTTTCACTCCTGCGGTGTAGAATGGGTTTAGAGTGAGTGTGCAGCTAATCCATGGTAGAACATGATGAAATCAGTCCCCAAGCTGTCTTAGTTTCCTTCTTAATAAAATGAGAAATTCAGATTTTTTTGTGATCTCTTGTGCTGGCAAAGCTTGTGCGACATACATCTGATGTGGGAATTTACAAGTGCAAGCCATATATAGGCCATATATAGTTTAATATATTTACATAAATGGCAGAATCATTCATTTTCAGCTCATGGATTTTAACACTCCTGATGTGATACCTCTCTTCCTTTGGGTCATATCTAAAAGCAATTTAGTGACCTGTTGATTTGCATCAGGAGATACTGGTTTGTTATGCTCCCAGTAAGGAAGACAGACTATAAAGTATTGCTTAAAATTCCATTTGTTGCGGCTAACTGGAACTTTTAAGTAACTTCCATAACAACATCATCATCATCAGTAATTAAAAAAAAAAAAAAGAAAAATAATAATACTAAATGTGATGCCTGGAATAGATAAGTTTACCTCTCCCTGTTAGTCTGTTGAACTCTGGACTGGTGGAGGGTGTATTGAGCTTGTGCATAGTTTTACATTGACATAAATTTGGCGGGGAATTGTTTGGATTTTCTTCTTTCTTCCAGTTTATATGTAAACTTTTTAAAAATAATTTTTTAGTAAGAAATATTTTCAAGAAGTAGCCTGCAAAACTTTCAGCTGAAAGTAGGAATTTCTGTATTTCCTAATGGGTCATTAGCAAATAGATGGCACATTTTTTGCCTAGCAGAAAAGTAAAAATAATAATTAAAATTAAGGTGTGAAAAGGTTTACTCAACACAGCATTCAACTTCTCCTTGATTTAGGGGGAAAAATATCCAACCTCACTGCTCACTGTGATTCATCAGCTGCTGTCTCCTGGGCAGGTCTGACTGCTGATTGGGCACGGGGCTTCTCAAGGTGTGTCTTTTGTCAAGAAGGTTTTGCATTTTAAGAGCACACAGTAGACCATGATAGCCTCCTGCTATGGTAAGAACTGTTGTATGTCTATTTATTAATCTGTACAGTCTTACTGTTAGAAACAGTGCTTGGTGATCAGTAACAAATAATTACATGTGTTAGCAGATGTTTCCAAACCAACTTTTTGTGGGTTTAAAATCTGGAAAGATTTTACTCTTGGATCTTAATTGTGGCAGCTATTTCTCAGTATGCTAGTAGTGATTTTTAAAATTCTGAATTAAAATAACTCTGAATATATAATAGCAAGGGATATTGTCAAATCCAAAGAGAATTAGATTAAAATATTTTTTGTAATATTGTAGTACTTTGAGAGAGAAGTGTTTATAAGATTTTACATGGTCTATGTTTTTGATAAAAATCTTACATGTCAACTATTTGCAAGTTAAGTAATACAATGAAACTTTCTTCTCATGTTGCATTATGTTCAAGGCGATTTTATTTTTTCAGAGATATGAATTTATCAATCTAAATTATTTGGGAGATAAAATTAATCTGATTTTAACATATCTTTTCAGTTGACTCTGAAAAAATAAGGGAGAATCCTGAGGAAAAATACAGGAATATATTAGATACATTTTTGTTTTGTAGTTGATGGTTCATGTCAGCTTTACTATCAAATAAAAAGATGCAGTCATTGCTGAGAGAGAGAGAAACAGGGATTGAAAAGGTTTGAAACGTGCTACATAGACAAGTTTGCATGTAAATGTCTGATCTAATACTGTTAGAGGATGGCAGAAAAGGCTGAGGAAAACAGCAGCTGTAATACCCAGTTGGTGTAATGTCTGCTTTCCTCCTTTATAGCAGCGCTGCTCAGAGCTCATTTCACATGACTATACTTGTTTTGGCTCCTGGAAAAATGTTGCAGTCATGGCACAAGTACCAACTTCTTTGTGAGGGATGATACAGTGAGCTATAGTAAAAGGAGGTTTTCATTTTAATATTACAGTAGTAAAAATTAATTTCAGGATAATACATAACTGAAAACAAAGACCCTTTTAAGGATAAATTATTTAAAGAGATATTTAAGAAGTAACTCTTTCGCCAAATTATCAAAACCACAAAGGTTTTCTAGACATTCAGACAGAAGTTTCTTGCTGTTGAATTACATGGATTGGGTTCTATGCTTCTGCATATTTCTTGGTGTTAAAAGACCATTTTTGTGCTTTAGAATAGTAAGATTTTTTTGTTTATGTACATCAGGATTGTCTTCACAGTTAGTAATGTTACTAGAGTGGATTTTTTCTCAGAATTTTAACTCTGAGCACCAGTCAACACAAGAGGGTGCCGAAATGCTAGTGAAATAGTGTTATATACATAATACACTTTTTCTAAACGGTTCTTTTGATCTCTCCCAGCCTTTTCTTGTTTGCATATTCACCTTTGTGATACTGTAATATCAGAATACCCTTTTTTCTAGGTGTTCTTATAATGACACCAAAGCATTTTTCTCACCAGCAGCTGGCACCATCAAAGAAAGATTTTTCAGTATGCAAATAAACTTAGCTACAACAGCAATTTATGTAATCTATATCATGTTCTTGTCTTGCTTGTCCTGGCTTTAGTTCTATGTGCAGGGGTCAGAGACTGGTTTCTATCTCTATGTGCCATGCTATCAGCAAAGGAAGAAGATAGTAAGAACTTTGAAATGCATTAATCATTCATGGGCAAGACCCTCATGGTGCAATTAATTTAACCATTCCCTTATTTATGTGATGTTTTTGTCTGGGCTGAAGCTTTTAGGATCCACGTGTGACCTACTCTTCAAGCTCATTTCCTCAAAGTCTTGCAGCCAGTGCGCTGCAACACAAGAGGAACCAAAGAGCAAATACTATTGTGAGAGGCAGTTGCGCTTTATGAGTGTAGAAATTTGATTTCAAGAAATGAGATGTTGTGCCTTTGTTGCTTGGATGACAAAATTATAAGATACTCTTAATTACATAATTTTAGGTGGGTTTTGCTTTCAAAACATAAAGCATGCCATACCTTACAGTCCCTACTGCTGAATCACCACACTGTATTTCTAGAATTTGGTTTAGTTCATCAACCAGCTAAAGAAAGATACTTGTATCTGGCTAAAGAATACTCTCAGACAGTATTTGTCAGATTGGAGTCCAGGAAAATCATTCAGCAGTTTACAGTCATTGTAGTGGTGGACCAGATTAGTGAATGTCTGCTGTGTGTGTTCAGTCAAGTGTTCGTAAAAGAGCAAATGCTTCTTTGTGTCTTCCTCTTTGGTCACACACAATAATAAACTGAGTTCCAACAGTAAACTGCTAAGTCTAAACTTCTTGAAAACAACCATTAATTTCACGTCCAGAACTTTTTCTCTGTGTCCCAGCAGCTGATTGTGATCACCAGTGCCAATGTTTAGACACTCACATATCTGATTTGTTGCATTGAAGTTACACATCTCAGTGCATTATTGGTTCCTGCAGTAAAGGGCACTTCCAAATTGTGCAAGGATTGCGTAATCCTTTGCAGTGGATTATATGATTTGAATTATGATTAGATGCCAGGCTAAGTACCCTTTTTGTCATATAAAAAGGTTTCTGAAAAAAAGGAAAATAATCTAGTCACTGTTGGAGTCTTTTCTGTATATTCTTAATGAAAGGCCTGTCACTTTATTTGATGGAGAAGTGTCTTCAGATTAGTGCTGCTTTCTTAACTGTGTCTAATCTCATTTGATTCAAGCATCATGGAATAATAAAAAAATCAACGTAGCATAGGTTTGTTTTGAAGTCAAGGAGGGGGTTAGCAAATCAGTAAATATCAGTTCATCATGTTTAATTAGCTAACAGAAATTTTCTGAAACCAGTAAACGGGATCTTAAGCAAATTGGATGTAGGCTTGTTAATTTGTAGTGAAGTTCTGGTGTAGAAACGGAAAACTTTAAATCTGACTCTGTTTTCCTTTATACAGAAATTACAAAACAATTTGTCTATATAGTTTAGCAGCTCCTTCAGTAATGTGAAGCATTTCTTTTAGCCCCCTTCCACCAACTTACGAAGTTGAAAAGATTAATATTTGTCTCCATCTTTGGATCATTTGCAAGAGCATAAACAACTCAGAAATTCCTCTACATATCAATATATCAAATACAAACACATGAACTGTGCAGTGTTAGAGCAGTGACCTTCAACCAGACTCTAAGTCAAGAATTTCTGTTTCCAAGGCTTCTCATTCTTGCTGATTATTTTCCTGGCACAATGTATGGATCTTTTGTGGTGTGTTGTTTGCTGGAGAATGAATGGAGGCCCTCTGGCTCATTTATCCTACTGTCTCACTTGGGATTTGAACTATGTTGCTGGAAAAGAATGTCTAGTGCTCTCACTTTCAACTCTAATCCCCCCATCATTAAGCTTGCTATAGCAGTTCCCTGTTGCATAACTATTTTCTCAGCTATAGAGCCTAGTGATGGTTTTGAAGAGTAGCTAAGATTTACAGGATATCATATGCTTGTGCTTTTGAAGCTCTCCATCATAAACATTTTATATCTTAGAGTGAGAAAAAATACCTCTGTTTTGAGTAATTTTATTTCACTTCCTCCGTACACTTTCTTTTTTCAGTTTGGTTTGTCTCTTTTTGTATTGTCCTTGTCTCAAACAGTTGAAATTAAGTCTATCTGATACCTTGTCGTAACACCGACATGAAAGCTACAATAGACTGAAAAGCACTGTGGATTGTTTTGGTTTATTGGGGGGGGAAAGGTGTTTGTTGTTTAGTTTTGTTTTTACAAAAAAAAATACTCACTTTGTATGCAGGCAGATACCATTTAAGAAGAAAAATACTATTATTGAATATAGCTGTCTTGATTTCCAAATCAAGGAAATTATTACTTACTATAAGGTAATTTGGGTTTTTTTCATTACAATTTCCTAATATTACTGGTTTTTTCTTACCCTACATCACAGCTACTCAGAATATTAACAATTTTTTTTCTTAATTGCATGCCTCTGCTGTTAACTTTCCCTTAAGACTTGCCAAAATAAAGCTATTAAAAAAATGCCTTGAGGACAGCATCACTTTACAGGAATTCAGTCAGAAGACAACATACCAACTGATGCAATTCAACTATGGAATTTTTTTTATTAATGGGAGAAAAATTATGTATTTAAAAAATAGAAACCTATTATCTAGGCAAGTCTTGATCTACTTCTAGAGCTATTAACATGTTTACAGACTCTTCCACTAGTGAAACTGCACTATTGCTCATGTAACTGTAGGGAAAATAAAAACAAACAAGGAAAATTTTAGTCATTCTCACATGTCAGCTTTTTCTCTAATCGTGTTTTACTGCAGGTTTTCAGTGATTTGTTCTGGTCTGTGCTAGATTCCTGTTCTTTATTCTCTTTACTGTCCCTACTAACTTCAGCTTAAAATTTTCTTGATGTCTTTTCATCTGACTGGTTTTAGCTACTGCTTTTCTTCCTCTTTACTGCATCTCACATTTATCTGTCTGTGTCTTTCTCATTAATACACAGTTTATTTCTTACTTTTTGAAAATACTATTAGAAGGATTCTCCAGAAGTGGAGTCCATGAAACTCTAAGAGGAAAAGTGAAAATTTAAAGGACAAGATAGGAGGAGGAGGATAAAATTGAGTTGTTTAATTATACCAAGAGAGAGAATGACTTCAAAAAAACTGCAATAAAATTTTTAAATATCAGAATTAGCAAAAATGGTCTAGGAAATTAATCATATTACTTTGCTCATGAAGTTTGGGGACCATCCATAAGTGCAGTGCTCTTGACAGGTGTTCCACTGTCTTTCCATGTACAAGTTCTGTACACCCATGCCCAGCCATGTCATTAGAACTGAGAGCAGAAAATTTCCTTATAATGTTAAGTATCTTATGGAAATATTCCTTTATATTGTAGCTTAAAGTACTTGAGAGACTTTGATATACTTCTCTCAACTATACACTTTAGTACAATGACTACTGTGTTACAGATTGGTGCACTTGTTTCATCAAATTTCTAGATTTATCAGTTAATGTTAGTGTGACTTTTAAAATTAACATGGCCACTTGTGCCAATAAACTGCAGGTTTTACAGTGCAATGCTGTCAGTCTTGAAACTTGGTTACCCTCCTGTTCCTACAGAGCACAGACCCTCTTCCTGCAGCAATGCAGGCTCGCTTTGAAAGCCTTCTATTGAACAAGCCCTCCAGGACAGGAGATGAGCTGGGTTCTGGTTTAGTTCCATTTTGTGGGATACTACTGCTGATGTGCAAGTCTGTGTTATTTTTGCATGCAGATTTACTTTTGTATTGTAAACACTTAGAATATCTTTGAAATAGGTGGATTATTAAATGAAGGGAAATATATCAAAACAGACGTTGTTACCACTGCAGAGAGTTGAGCTGGTTTTGTCTTTTGCTCTTCTAATGTGAATACATAAAGCTTCAGACAGATGTCAGAGGAAATGTTTAATAAGTGAAACTCCAGTGCTTAGAAGCACTGAAGCTCTCCTTTCAGGTTGTACATGATACGGTATAAAATTTGTGATGAGTTCATCTGGCAATTGCAAGATTACAGCCAACACAACCAAAGGCTGTATATAATACTACAGGTAGAAGCCCAGTGCTCCAGCTGCAATGCATTAGGATTTTAACCCAAACTAAGATACACTTGTGTCACTGAACAGGTGTTCAGATATTGCTGCAAATTAAGGGCTTGGCTGAAGCAATCAGCTTTTCTCTGAGCCTCAGCTGAGATCCTCTAAGTTACACTTGAGAAACGAAGTTCTATTTGGAGGTGTCCTACCCTGCAGCAGTATGGATCATCCTGCTTCTGCACTTGTGCTGTTCCTGGAGCAGATTGCTATAGAATAGGGTGAGCCGAGGCTGGAGAACTTCTGAGGAAGAGGGTCAGTGCACAGCACAGTGCCATGAGGAATGCTGCAGGACAGAAGTCAGCAGGTAAGGAAAGCTCAGTGGCGATGGCTGAGAAATCAACAGAATCCAGCCTCCATTTAAGGATGGTTCATGGCTTGAATGCAGTAACACTGCATCACAGAGTAAGAGGGAAACAGGAAGGGACTGGAAAGAAATCCTTTGGGCTATCTGCAGAAATACCAATAAATCTGGTATGTAGACAGACTTGGTAAGGAATTAAGCTTGCTACCACAAAATTAATCAAAAATACTGTGAACAAATTTGAATTGGCATTGCAAGTTTAGACTGGCTCAGCCTTTTGCGTTATCTACCCATGGTGCTTTTTATCTGTCTCTAGCACTCCTGGCACTGTCTATACCATATCTTCAAAGGAAAAGGAAATAGTTCTTTGTTTATGAGACTTGCCTTGCATTTACAAAAATATGACTGGTAGCATTTTTGCATGTAAACTCAGTTGATTCAAAGAAATTTCTGACTTGCTGCTGGTGTTTTCTCCAGCTGGAACCCAAGTATTTTAATGTTTCAGCTTGTTAGCTGTTTGGGTCCGAAGGTGTACTAAAAACCAAGTTACTGCTTTTTGCATATACGATCAGATGTAAGCAAAAGATTGTCTGACTCTTACAGATAGATTGACTTACTGAGCAAGTTATGAGGTTATGACCCATCTTGCCCTTTATGGCTGAGCTCTCCATAAAGCAGCTTCTGGTGTGTTACAATTTTTAGCCCAACTTTGAATGATATTCTGACTTTTTTTTATTGCTAGTTGTCTCAGTGCAAGTTACATAGTATTGTGAGTTCTAGCACTAACTGCAATGTATACAAGAACATGCAGTTCAGAAAACAGAGAAAACAACAATCTGAAATTAAAACAGAATTTATATTAAAACTTCATTTGTTTCAGCTTTGTGCCCAGTGCCTTATAGACTCATTCTCACTGAATACAATAGTTTATTTTAATAAACCTGTTTATTTAGTCTTGACTATCTTAATGGTCTTTTCCAACCAAATGAATCTATGATTATTGGTCATATTCAGGAAATGCACTATTTTTCTTTTCCTTTTTAATTATGAGTTGATTAAAAAGAAATAAATCAGAAAGTGATTCTACTTTCTGAGGGTGTTGAATTTACAACTAAATTATTTTTAATTTCAAAGTTGGGGTTTTTTTATTGCTTATTATGCAGCTTTTTGAATTATATCTACTGGCATGTTATGTTCTGCTCTCAACCCCTAAACAGTTATCACTTCATTGTAAAATGAAAGTCAACAAAAATGAATGCATAATCAGGTAGGAAAATGTACCAGGCATGACTTTGTGGCTTGGAGTATCAGATTAATGAGGAGGAGTGAGAGGCAAAGAGCAAGAAGGAGAAGACAAATTCTGTTAACTACACAGTTCAGAAGTTTAGAGCAGCCAAGCAGTAAGACTATGTGTACACAAGAGCAAAGGCAGGTGGCAGAGTAAAAAGGCTCAGGACTACTAAGCTCTTCCAGAAAAGGAGAAACCAAGCTCAGAAAAATGAAAACTTTTGTTTTAATCTATTTCAATTCAAAATCAGCTTAGTTTGCTCAAACCACTTTTATCTTAAGCTGAGAAAATTGACTTAGCACTGGGGTATGTGAGAAGAGCCACCGTAGTCCTTCCCTTTGTTACACTGCAAAAACTGCCATGTAGGTGCAGAATGAAGCACAACTTGAGAGCACGTTTTTCTGTTGGTTGTAATTTAGCAAACGCACCTGTGATGTATTTTGTTGTTATTTCTGCTGCCAGTTTGATTCTTATCACAAGTCAATTTAGGTAGATTAGAAGGCACTCAAATCCTAGAGTTAATTAGTCATGTGAATATCTCAGCCTTTTTAAAAAAGCTGTGTTATTTGTAGAACACCTTGAAAGAAAGACCTAAGTTAACCGTAAAGGTTCAAACACCAGAAGGTAAATAAAAAGAATATTAAAAAAAAAAAAAAAGTGGAGCTTGATTCAGAAGTTCTGTGTCTCTGAGCAGCCTTACTAAAAAAATATGGCAGTCCTACTATTTCCTTCCAATTCTGATGGGCAGAAGAGCTGAAGAGGAATGTATTAAATGATAAAACATTTCAGAAACACATTGCAGTAACTAGTAGTTAAAGAACCTGAGACAACAGGCCGTGGTCCTGGATCTGCCCATTTTTAAAAAACACACACTCCGCAGGGGCATAGGTTTGTGTTTTCAGTAAAATAGGACCATTTCATGTATCCAGTTTAGCATCTGACCACACAAATGGTAGACTTCGTGCAGTGGAGGTGAGGAACTTCTGGGTTGATATGGCTGAGGAATGGAAAGGACCAGGACTAGAATGTTAAAGTTGGATCAGTCCACAGGAAAATTTTAGCATGGAATCACAGATGTAAACTCATTTTTTCTTGATCCCCTCTCCCCACAGAGAGCTTAGCTTGCTAGCTTTAATCAGATTTCTGATTATATGGCATATGTATTTACAGTCTGTTACTGCTGGGTGTGTTATAGGCTCTGGCTGTTCAAGCTGAGAAGCAGCTGTGGAGTCTTTTCAACAGTGAATACTGGCTCAATTTCAGCACTGAACTAACACGCTGCTTCGCTGCTTGTGCAGGTAGGATGAACTCCCATCTAGCTACAAAAGACCACACAGACATACTGAAAGAGGAATGATTTACTAGACTGTATGATCAACACTTTTTTTTTTAAGTGTTTGATGATCTTAGTTCTATTTGTTTATTTGAGTCTGATCACATAAATACTGTTACAATTAGCTGTAGCCTTCAAAAGATCTGCTAAGTTGCTTGTACTGAATGTATCTGGAGATCTGTATTAGTCTTTTCTAGTGACATGCTAGATTCATTAATACTTGATCACCTGATTGCTGTCATATCACCTGCATTAAGCACAAACAAAAATTTGCCATTTCTGGGAATCAAAAAACATACCCATACATTCATTTTAACTTTAGACCAGTGGCAGGAGAATGTGCAATAGCTAATCTGGGCATAGAGAGAGAGTTAGGGAATTGCCCATACACTGGGTCAAGTATCGTTAAAATCTGCAAGAGCAAAGTGACACTTTCAAAATTCTTTGAACTAATTTGTGCTAGTGGAGCAGCTTTGTGCCACTTCTGCATTCCCTGTGAAATGCAAGAACATTTGCATGAATTGGACCAAAAGTCTCTTCCTAGGACAAACTTATGCTTTTACAAGTGTTGTAAGAACATAAGTATACAGGGGTATTTACTACCCCAGCATGTCACCAAAGCTGTTGGTAATTCATGCTGTAAGAATTTTCAGAAATTTTGGTTGTCTTTGTTTTAAATAGTTTTTTGTTTTGTTTTGTTTTATCTGCATATACCATCTTTTAAATTCATTTATCCTTTTGCTACCCAGGATATCAGTGACATTATGTTCCCCATTCAATAAGATTGTATGAAAAACTGCTTCTGTTTTAAAACTTTGGCATAATAATTAAAAATGTGTTGATGTTATGAAATGGAGAAAGTTGCACTCCTGTATGTAAGGAAAATAAATTAAGGGTGGTTAGTCTATGCCTTCCATAAGCAGTACATAAAGAATGATGAACCACTGTCTTAGTTGTTTCTTGTAAGCTACTGGTGATAAGTACTGAAATCCCACCAACTGAAAATACCTGATTTGAAGTCTGATATAAAGTAGCTTGATGACTGTGGTGTTTTTTGTGAGATGTCTGGCATGAAAATCTGCTGTGTAGTTGCTGAGTCAGTATGTATTTAACTCCTGACTGGTACTTTGTAAACTATTTATCTTTACACAAACATTGGCCGGAACAGCATATACAAGTTGAGTAATGTTTTGTATTTGTTTCTCTGTACCCTGCAACAGATTTGCTAAATGTTGGATTGACATAAAAATCCATGTTAGAAGTATCCCTTCAGTGCCTAGACTGCCAACAATATTTATGCTAACAGTTTCTTTCCAAATAATTCAGTATCCTTACATCCTTCACAACAATTTGTCAAAATTTCACCAAAAATATTTTGGACTTAAAATAATTTGAACAAGGAAACATGAAGCAAATCAGGGACTAAAATAAATGAATTAGAGTATTGATAGCCTGTTCAGCATATTACGTGATAGTGCATATTCCTAATAGCTCTGTCTGCTCTGAGCTATTCTGGTAAAACCACTCCTCTAGGTTCAGTCTGAACAGCATGTGTAATGTCTGTGACAGTCTGAGCCTTGGAGATGGAATTGGTTGAACAGAGTAGTCTATTCAGATAAATGTAGGGGATTCATTCACATGGAAATCATTCCTGGCACAGTTGAAACAAAGTATGAGTGAAAGAGGAAACAAAAAGGAGCCACGGCGAGCTGCACTCCCAGCACCAGTAGATCAGCAGAGCTTCATTGTTCACGATAAATGTAAGTTACTTTACATCACATCAGTCTCACCCACAGTTTGAAGAGGTGGTGGTGACACATAGTCCTATAGTAAAAGATTGCTTTAGATTAATTTGAAACCTGCTTCTCAGTTATGTGTAGAAACCATGTTTTGCCAGTATAACAGCAAGCGTTAAAGTGAAATAATTTTCACCTTCCTTAAAAGCCCATAGCTGTTTTTCTTTAGTACTGAAAATTTGGATGAATAATTTAGTAAAGGGTAGAAAAAGTGCAGACCTAGCTAGTACCAGCAAAAACCTAGCATGATACATAGGAAATCTGTATTTTTCTGAATTTTGTTGTGTCAGATGTGCTTCCACTAGGAGGAGTTGTCATCATATCTTTACCCTATAAGATTCTCAGACTTGTGCTTTAACTTAACTCATTTCATAAAAATGTGATGGTTCACAATGTAACTGTAAACAATCTATAAAGTTCATCTATGTCTACCTAGCTTGTAGTACACAAACTGCTAATTGGTAGCAATATAAACATGAAAAGAAGCTTGCAGCTTATGGTATCCTACAAGCAAACTTATGTTTGTCATTTGCATTATGGCAAAAATTAAATGCATTTCTTAGAGATTACAGTTAATTTTCAATTTCAAGTTTTCCATAAAACTTTGAGAATCTCAGAGTTTTAAATTATGTTTTATTAATCACAGTTAGGAGAAAAGCTTGAAAGGAAATGCCTAGAAATTCCAAGAAAGAGGAAAGAAGGGTAAAAGTTAAATCTCATATGTACACAGTCTTAGGATTTTTTTTAAATATCTTTTTTTGTTTAACACTTACGTTGCAAGTACTGATTATGACTTTAAAATATGGTGGTCTAGAAGTTCCAGGGGGACATACTTTCATTTGTATTTTAAATTCAATGTAATAGAGTCACTGCTTGAATTGAAGTGCTTGTTTTGATCTGTTTGCCAATGAAGTGTTGCGAGGTAGTGGTATACTTGGTGGTACACAGTTTTTGCTACTGTTTTCCTGTACTCACCTCTTTTCAACAAATCATGAAATATGATTCTAGTAAAATGTGTTTTGGTCACTTTTCAGCAATACAGCTTCTGCATAGACTCTCATGGGATAAAGAGATAGAGACCTTATTCAAGCCTGTCCTTTCATTAAGAGAGAAAGGGACTGTTTAAGAATACATCAACTTGGTATGCTTAAAAGGCTTTCAGATTGTTCTAGAGCGAAAAACCCCAGGATTTAAACCTCTTGGATATCACAAATCAGAACTGAAATTTTCCATGCAGCTTTATAATTTCCCCTGTTCAAGGGCCTTGATTTTTGTACTGAATCAAAAAGCTACAGTGATTTAGAGTGCTGCCACTCCCCAGAGGATTACCAATCCCTTTACTGTAGCTGTTCCCAGAACACAGTTGGCCAAAGTAAGGAAGTCTGTGCCTCACTTGTTTTATTTTGCAGTCCAGGATGCATTAAAGGGTTTATGTTTACATGCAGACTCTGTTCTGCATGGCAGAGGAGTCCATAACCTGTAGCAGGATTTGACCGGACACTTAATGTCTCAAATTTTCACTTTTACTGTTTAAGCACCTCCTTGTCATTGCTTGCTTTGTGGCAGCACAAGTTTTTTTTGTGGATGTACAGTGAAGGAAAGAAGACACCTGAGCAGACTTGAAATAGCAGCCCCTTCCTCTGGGTAACTTTCTCTGCCAGATCAAGTCTCTCACATCTTTTTTCATTATTTTTCTGTGTGTTTTCTATATGTTATAACAGGGATTTATCAGAGGTACTACTTTGATCACTTTTATTTCTTTGTTTCGTTAAACCATCATCACTGTAAGAACGTAAGCCTTTTTTACATTATGTTCTTATGTTTTCTTTTTCCCTCTTCACCTTTGATGCCCTGTGCGTGAAGTTTCTACATAGGTCACATTCCCATCTATGAAATTTTCTTACTTAGGTAGCTCTTTGCTTGTAAAATATTCTTTTCATGGAAGTCTAGAGTTGAAATCTGATTCTACTAATTATTACACAACTAATAATTATCACATATCATTGCTTTTCATGCAGAGTTAACCAAAATGTCAAGGTTTTCCATATTGTTCCTATCTGAGAAAAAGAATGGTGATCATTTACTTGTGATGTTATCCAGTTTACATGCAAGGTACCAAGTTCTGTTCCTGTGAATACAGAGAGGAAGGAATTTTTGGTTCCAGTTTCCAACTCCTTTTAGCCACAGTCCTTGGCCCAGTGTGTGTTTTCTCTGGACTGACTAGTGCACAGTACCAGTATTTGTTTGATCAGTGTCTGACACTTTGGTTCTGCTGGTAGATTGCTTTTTGGGTATTTTTGCTGCTTCTGTCTCTTGCCCTGTCTTGCAGGTGCCCTTCCCTTTTTGCTAGCAGAAATGATGGACTTGGCTTTATGATAGACTTTAATAAGTGCATTACCAGCCCATAGCTTTATTAGGTTAGAAGAACCTTGTCCAATTCTTAACTGGAAAATTTATTTAAGGCAGTAGGCTAAAACAAGTGTCATGGAAATTATGGCAAATTACCATTACTGTAGAAACAAATCTCAGAGAAGAAGGTTACTTTTTTCATTAAAATGTTAACACTTCTGTGGACATGAAGCAAGTTTTTGGGGTCATTTACTGATATCTTCTGGCTTTCCCACTCTGTATTTAGTATTCCTTTTACAAAACAGTTATCTTTTGAGATGTTTCCAAAATACACAGATTTACTGTCTTAAGATGTAAATCTGTGTATTTTGGAAAATTACCTGTACTACTTACAACATGTCTTACAATTGGCAAAATGTTTAAAGAAGAGAGAGGAGAAATAGAATTATGACCTGGGCTGCAAAAGAAGAGGTAGTTCTTTTGTATTAAGATGGTAAAATCTCTGAGAGGTGGCATCACAAACTTCACAACCACTTCCAATTTTTCTAGTTTTTCGTTCTACAGCATTCAGAAACTGGCACTCCAATGGCAGAAACTTTCTGCTATTCGAACATGCATTACAATACAACAGTCCTGAATGAATTGCTTAGTTAAGCATAAATAGTTGTGATCAGCAAAGGGGACAGACCTTTGGTCAGTGTTATTACTCAGTGCCACAACACAGGACCTGAGGTGTACATGATGTTGCATGGGAAGGTCAGATTTATTGAGGCTGCAATTCAGAGGGTTTGTTGATTTCACTAATGACAGAAAAAGATAAAGGTACATCTGAAATGGAAGTACATCAGAGTCTATCTGAAAACAAAACTGATGGGCCTTTCATTCAAGTTAGAAAGCATGCCAAGTTCAAGTGATTAAAAGCCTTAAGAAAACTTACTTGGGCAGCTGTCCAATATATTAATTTATGCTAATAAATTACTTTGTCACAGCAGGAAGCTAGTTTTCATTTGGAAGTACAATCCAAGTCAATTTTGCTGAAATAGAAAAAGCACAATAAGGGAAATGACTTTCCAGATGAGATGAAATTGCTGGCTCTGCTGACTCACATGAGTAATTTTGTTGGGGACAGGATTACACCATGATATGTGGCTTGATCCTTGTCATATTACTGCCTGAATCCCAAAGGGAGACTGAAAAAGGAGCATGAATTACTGTGCCTGAAATACTTACTATAATCACAGTGATTTAGAGTTACTCGGTCGTGGTGCCCTTTGTCAAACACACATACACACTTTTAAAAAATTACAGTGATGTGAAGTTGACAAAATCATAGCTGAAGTAAGAATCTGGTATTACGTATCACTTACCTTGTGTTTGGAGTATAACAAGCCAACGTCAGCAGCAGCATCTTTTAATGGTTCTGGGATACTGGGATAGAGGAATGAAGTAATGAATGATCAGTAAAGCATTGTAGTGTGAACAATTGAATTTAGAAGGTACAAGGTATAAAACACCTTTCTCTGTGCATTTGTGTCATGTGTGCCCCAATATACATGACTGCAACTGTGGGAGAGAATGCAGGACAGCACTCTGAAAGTAAAAGTTCAGCTCAGTAGATCAGAGAGCCATGCTAGGAATCTCCCTTTATTACTCATTTCATAACTTTTTAGCAGTAACTTGATTTCATAAAAGCCTCTGAACGGGTGGTGTTCAGGAATAGAATGATACAAATCTAGGCTGGATTTAAATTGTTTATTGTTATGTGAAAACCTCTAAAATGGTATAAATTATGTGGATAGTTCTGCAAGACCTTCCACATAAGGAGTTCAGAATAACTTCACTCTTGAGCTTGTTAAGTAATAACAGAAGAAGTCTAACTGAATAAATAGAAGCATGTCATGGTGCCTTAGTGGTTCTGTCCCACAAAAATCTGGTGACCTGACTAAACCTATGATGATCTCTTTTTGCAGGTCCTCAGATGTACAGGAACTGACAGTGTTTGGAATAGATAAATAGAACAGAGATCTTGTATTTCTCTGCAATATGTGCTGTCATTTATATTTTTCTTCCCTTCCTTTCTCTGGAAAGGAAGGATATTCATTTCTTAGTAGGGAAGAAATATGTGCCCAAAATCTGCCACACACTTTGCCAGTGTGTTCATAATCATATTTTGCACATTAAAATATGTTGGCATTACCTGCCCTAAGGAAAAATTAATTCTGTTTTCAGAGATAAAATTAATGGTGTAAAAGTAGAAGAAGAATAGGAAACTCCCTCTGCCTACAACCACATCTCATAATGATATATTTAGTGGTTTTTTACAGTTTATTTTGCAATTCTTTTTTACTCTTAACCTTGATCAGGCTATGAATATATCTTGAGTCCTGACCACTAGGCTGTATCCTGCATCCAATGAACAGTGTAATTAATACTGATCGAATAAGAGTTGTTCAAGTTTATTTGCCAAAACTACCATTAGCAGAAAGATCAGAAAGGCAATTAGTTATCTTGTGAGAGAAAGGGCATTTCTTTCTCCTTCAGCTGTAGGAACAAATTTTTCATTAAAACAAAAAGGATAAGTGTACCAAGGTGTTAGCAAAGACTTAATGGCATGTAAAAGTGTGCCATAAATAATCCCATTCAAAGGTGTCATTGCAGTATATTTGAAAGCAATGCACCTTGTATTTCTTAGTGTCTTGTCATACAAGGATAACATTTTCTGCTTGAATTTTGTTTCATAGCGGGGTTTGGAGGACAGTGGTATTGTTATTTTGGTTTGCATTTATTTGTTGGTTTGGGGGTTTTTTGGTATAAATTAATAACAGAGCAAATGCAGCTGACCAAGTAAGATTAGATAGCCACTGTTTATCAATGTATTTTTAAAGAGAATGTTGCTTGGTGGAAATTCTGGGATTCCTTTCATGTTTAGTGTAGGATTTCTTTTTGTTCTGGGATTATAAGTGTGATGGCTTTCTAGCAGTTATTGTAAATATTTTTTAATTGTCATGTACTAATATGGAATCTTAAGTATTTACCATTAAATATAAAATTTGTAGTCTTAAAAAATATATTCTTAGTGAAGTTGTTGAATAGTTTTAAAAACAAGAGCCTTTGTGACAACAAATTTGAAGTCTCTTACTTTAAAACGTATGAACCAGAAAAGAGGTATTTGTCCATGGTTTTATTTATGTTTTAATCATCTAGCCATGTTTTTCCTTTTGTCTCTCTGAGAATCATATGCCCTTCATGCTGACCATCTTGCAATCTGAAAGTACCTGTTTAAAGCAAGCCAATAAATGAAAGATGTCAGTGGCTGAGCTTGTCCTCGCCTCACATAAGAATGTTCTCTGTGGCTTTAACATTCCTTAAGGAAATTCTTTTGTGGTGTGTCAATTAAATGTGGAGATTTTCTAGTCAATGTTACTCCACAAGATACTTCTAGTTACTGGAATTCCACTGTTCTTTAGCTGTATACTCATCATCCATAGCCTGCAATGTTTTCGCAATAATGAAAAACCTGCAATAAAGCAAATAATATAACAGAGTGTTCCAATGGACAATAGAGGGATTTCACAAGTGACTTGCAAATTAGCAGGTTTGTTCTTTAATAGACTATGAAGTGACAAATTCCAGAATTACAGCTTCCACAGTGTAATGGTGTATGTGTCTCTGAAGTGTAACCATTTTGACTTTTTTCCAAGGTTGAGCATTGAGGCAAAATTCACAGAGGCTTCCAAAATAATGTCTGGTCCAAAACATTTTGTGTATTACTAACAGTTGCTGTTCTAATTGAAATGCTTTTTAAATATTTCTAGGAATGTACTGTAACATAGGTATTACTGCTACCGTGGTCTACCTTTCTGCAGAACAATATTTTTAGGTTTGCAATTTTTATTTAAAAAAAAAAAAAAAAGAAAGATATCAAAGCTTTTCTAGTGTTCCAAGAATTATGAAAATGCTAAATGGCTTTCCCCATCTGACAGAAAGCAACTCTGACTCTTTGCTGACCATAACATGTCAGCCTTTGGGGCAGCTTCTTGTGTGTTCAGAGTAGGCAGATGTGTTAGAACGTGTGGTTTGTAGCTGAATAGTCATAATTATAGTTGGTTTATCCAGAGCTAATGAGCAAGTACTTTCCCTGAAGTACAGATAAGGGAAATATCTTCAACTAAAAATAAAATAAAATAACAAAAATATACAATTAAATGCACTAGGTGTCTGAACATGAGCATTTCCTGCTTCTGGCACCAGTGTTCTGACGAGAAACATTCAGACCACGAGTTACAGATTTAGAATTGGGCATCCTTGAATTGATTTAGGCTATGCTCAAACGTGCACATAGACGTGTCTTCAGAAACTCAGCAATTCTTGGAAGTTTAAGTATTTGTCTGTGCAGATCTCGCATAACTGCTTACATAGAGCAGTGGTAGCGGGATAGTATTTTATGTGTCTTTTATCTTGTGATATCTATCATGTGTCCATCTTAAAGTCTATCTCTTATTTCATCTTAGCAGCTGGGGAAAAAAGTAACAAAGAATATTCTAACTTACAGATAACTCAAATTCAGATGACATGATGGAAAGCAAACTGTAAAAATCTTTCAGTTGCTTTTTTTCCTTAGCAATAGTCTGTAGCAGGTTGACTTTAGCTATGTTCCTACTTTGGACAAACACCCACCACAGAATCTTAGTCATTTTGACTGTCTTACAGAGAATGCAGTTTCATTCACATCCTTCATATTCTTACAGAAAACAATACTCCTTTTGCTATTCCTCTTCATTTAAAGCATTTTGTCATATGTGTCACACATAAGAAGAATGACGTTATCACTGAATGAGTGTATTGAGAAACATTCTTTGAATGCAAAGGCTGCATATATTTTAATTGATACTACAGTATCAAGTGACTCTGTTGATTCATCTTCTAAAAGATTAATTCAGCTGCAAAAGCTAAACAAAATATAGTCTTCAACATTCCCTGCTTCTATGAGGATTACAAAGAAACAATGAATTAAATGTAAAAATCTTAATGCACAGATAACTACCTCTTACCGTGCAGCCAAGAAAGTGTTCATCTCTTTGGCCATAATAGTGAAACTTGCCTGTTATGAAGTGCTTTCTGAGTTCAGTCATTTAACATTCCTAAGCAATGTTATTTGTAACTTGGTTTTGTTTTTCAGAGTCATAGGCATTGGGAGGGAATAGATAATGAAGTATCTACCCATTTCTAACTGGCTGACCCAGCTTGGTCTTGCAGAATACTGTACACTCTTTGAACAATATGATGGTATAGAGGTGAGAATTGTCCTTTTACAATAAAATTCATGAGAAAATGTTAAGATCTTTAAAGCTACTAAAAAAACCACAACCAAAATGTGTCTGTAAAAGTTCCCATTGTGTTACCCTGAGCATCTGCTGTTCAGTACTGGAGTTAACAACAATCTTAGTTGTGTTCCTTCTTACAAACTTTTTGCTGAAGTTTGAAGAGCAGGCATATTGCATTTGTACTCCTTTGTGGGTTTTCTTGGAGGATGATTTTTGGGATTTGGGAGAAGGATGTTGGGTCTTTGAGAAAAGAAGTGGAACCCTCTGTTACTGTTGCCAAAGCTGAAAAATCCTTTCTACTGAAATGTAAATTCAACCTTAGTACCAACTTTTGCATTTGGGCAAACCTAGAAAGGAATAAATTAGAAGTAATAATTATTCAACTCCCTACTTTCGTGTCATTAGTTACATATGAGTTATCATTTGAGAAGGAGTATTACATTCTCAGGCATGACTGAAGTTCTCCAACAGTGAGACCTCTTTTTTCTTTTAAAACAGTGTTAGCTAGTGACTTAAGAAATTGAGGCTTTCAGTAATTAGAGCACTATTCAGTCTAAAGCAATTAACGTCAGGCTTTTGGAGTGGTTTTAGTTTGAAAGAAAGACTTTAAAATTACAGTTTCAAAAACAGTGGTTCACACTAGAAACTCTGTGTCAATTGTCTTACTATTTACAGAGTGAATCAATCTCATTTTGTGTTTTAGGGTCCAAACTGCAAATCTCCATTAGAAAAGGCCACTTTCAGTAACATGACTTGCTAGTAACAAAACACTGTACATTCTATGTGCCTCTCTTGATCTTATTTACAGTGAAAATACAGAACAGTAAAAATATAAAGAAATATATTTTGATATATTTCCTATTTGCTCTGAAAGTTTTCATCATCAAATGAAGCTTTGTACCTACTTATGATTCAACGTCAAATTGAAATTCTGTACTGACTTATAAATACTGCCTGAAGTTATTCAGCAACTTATTTTGAAAGTAAAATAGTAATGAGTGTTTGGAGAGAAAGTGGATTAAAAGAGAGCTGTTCAGGTTTGATTACCCAAATGCATTATATGGAAATTCTTATTCTTCAAAACAGTGTCACAACTCATGTTATCTACTATTACAGTGAATATCATCTCCATTATACAAAACCTTCCTTTCCAGAATCATCATTCCTATCAGTTCATGCTGAGATATATCTTTCTATATTAGTTTAAGTGCAACTGGCATACTAGCGCTTTTGGGGATTTTTTTCTTTTTACTCAAAGAAGTCATAGTTTTTAGAAACTCTCCAGCTAACTTGACCAGATTTGTTTTGAGAAGAAATTGAGAGACAATAAATTAAGTGTTTTAAAAGAAAAATACCTCATTCCTTCAATGACATACCTTATCAGGACAAGAGGGCTTCATATAGCATATAAATATACTCACATTTGCTGTTATATAGCTGAGCTGTTACAGTATGAGAAACAGCAAACGTATCTGAAAGACACTTGAATTCTCTTGTATTAATAGTATCATTAATTTATTAATAGTATAATATTTTCCTTACTCTGGCATTTGCTACAGGACTTATTCCATCTTACGGAAGTTGATCTTAGAAAACTGGGAATTGAAAATCAAGGCCACCAAACACACCTCATTTCCAATATCCTGCTACTTCAGGAGGTAAAACAAAAGAGAGGTAAGATTTCCATGTTGTCCCCTTAAGACTAAGGAACACAAAGGATGATAAACAAATACCCTGATTCAGCCTGGGATACTGCTCTGAATGCAGATCACTGGAGTACTTTACACAGACAATAAGAGGAATTGTTAAATATTAGTTTAACAAAAATTAAACATTCATATTTTGGCATGGGTTTACAAAATGACATACCTGTATTTTTTATAAAAGTTGTCATTTAGAAAAGGCTCCACTTTCATTTCAGTTTCTATCGCTTTCACAGTCTTCATCTTAACAAGACACAGTAATGTTAACACACCATAATTAACGGAAGTCTGTGTCACAAATGTCTTCCTCATTTGGAAAGATCGTATCAGAACGTCTAAACCAAGCTTATTTGTGCACATCCCACTTCATCCCTACTGAGGAGAGGAAGAGTGCTTACACAGTTCAAAAGCCCTTGTTTCTCATTAGGGACTTTGCTATGAATTAAGACTTGATCACTGCATCATTTGTTGTTTCTATCAGTCCAGTATCAAAATTCAACTCAAGTTTATGGGAGTTGGAACAAGCCCTGTAAGACATTCTAGTCTGAGTGGAGGGATATAGTGCGAAGTTATTCAACTGTGACTTGTGGTACTGGATATTTTGAGAATTGTTCACAAGATAATGAGATAAAAATATTATGCATTCTGCCCAATAATTCTTCAGATCACTGCCAAAGGCTTTTACAAATTTAACATGAAGCAGTTAGTTACTTGGTTAACAGTCCTGCTTCTACATTCTCTTGGTCCAGATAAGACTTTTGGACCATGTGTAGAAATTGAATATTCATAAAATGTGTTTATCTACTGAAGTTTTCAGAAGGAACTAGAACTGATTGTGTACAAGGTCAGTGTATTTCCTCAATGTTTTCTGATGAGTTCAATATTGGTTTAACAATTACACAATTCCTATGGCTCATAGGTTTGACCGTGGATGTAAATATGACATTTTTGAAACTGCTCATGTGAACAGATTAGGACATTATTTCAGTTGATGATTGCAGTGAAACTGGGCGTGTTTCAATTGGTATTTGTTTTTGCATGCATTGGGACTGTATTTCATAATCTTTTCAGGTATTGGAGTGCGGAATGTATTACAGTTGACAATGTAGCACTGTTTTTCAGAGGAAAGGGCTGTTCAAACTATCATTCATGTGGTAAATTGATTTGTAGATAGTTATGCAACATTTCAATCAACTCACCAGAATGTTCCAACTCATGATTGTTCAGCTTCAAATACATTGAGCTACATCAAATCTTGATGTATTGCTGATGACTTCAGTGAATATGAATTTTTTCACACAGATTTTGCAAAGTGACAGCATGATGCCATTTGAGTTTTGGTTTTTTTCTTTTTGGCAGTTAATGGCTAGAACTCTTTAAGCTAAGTTCTGGTAAAATTAGGGCTGGTTCATATTTTTACGGGCATTTATCTTGAGCAATGTTTCTATTCACTGTTGGGTTTTGGCTAATGATAATTAACTGTATAATTGAATTACATGCTTGAAAAAAATACAGACACATTGATCTCTAAGTTCTGTTTACACCAGAAAATTGCATCCTCAATAGCTTTGCCTATTGTATTAAGGATTTCTGGGAAGGTTGAAAACAGATCGGTTCAGTCAGTCACACGTGGGAGGGCAGACTGGTTTGTTTTCACAGTAGGGACTAGTGTTTATCTGGTCTCCAGCCTATTATGACACGGTTTTGCTTTGTGTCTGTCTTTGACAGAATGCTGTGTCTAGGAGCAAAGTGTCTAATCAGTTACGCTGAAATGCTTGGTTTCCAGCACTGAACTTCACTGTAGTTAGACATTAGAGAAAACTTTTAAAATTTTCTATTCTATTAAATAAATTCTAATGTCCTACTAATGTGCTTACTGGACCAGAGCAAAAGCTATCTTACTCTGTTTGCTGTTATTTTGAGCTTTAAACAACAGCATTGTATTTGGCGCTGGTTCAACAGTTTCCAGAGAGTGCTTCTAGTGGTAAGTCACTTTAATAAGTAAGCATTTTCACAGGGTTGAAAGTGAAATTAAATTTTGGGTATTTTTGTGAAAACATTTTCTGTTTTCTAAAATGTTATCTTGGCTCTGAAACGACTCTGAACAGGACATGTCTCAGTACACTAAGATTTGGATTCATCCTGTCTAGCTACTTGGGCTGTATTTCCACAGTAATTAATACCAAGATCTGTGGATTGACATAATCTGTTCATTGCCATAATGCCCAGCAACACATGAGAGCTGGATGAAACATGTGCACATGATCACATGTCTGTTGAATTAGGCAGAGTACACAATACGAAGTTCACTAACTTGATGCTTTTATGCCGTCTTTATGGCAGCCAGTGATAGGGAAGTGACTAGGATAACTGATTTGTGAGCAGCATTAGCTAATCAGTAGGAAAATAAACATTAAAAATTGCTAAACCACTTCAGCCCAGAAGAATGAATTTAATAGTGGGTCAGTGATTTGAATAATGGGGCTCTGATATTTTTGGTCTGTATCAGAAAACTTAAAGGCTGCTGTGCTGTTGACTCTTGACCTTAATTGAAGCTGAGTTTCCAAAATGCCAACCTAAGCAGTCTGTGTCCTTTTCATCTTTCCTTAGCTGCTTTTTCCCATCTCTCTATCATTTCTTTAGTTGTCTGTAAAACTATCCTGCAGCTCCATGGTGAACCCACTGGGAAATACGTCTAGCTGAAAAACAACCTTTTTTTCCTCTCCTCTCCATCCACATCAAGTCCCCAAGCCAATTCCCTGTTCAGCTGCACAAACACTCGTACGAGCCTGAATGGCCATGGAAGAGACAGCAGAGCTGAGCCCTGGTGGCTGAAACAGCCCTGCTGCCCAAACTGAAACCACAGCTGAAGGTTAAGTGGGAGGCAAGTCATTTTCTGCTCCCTCTACTATTGGAGACAGATGAATTCAGCAGATAATTCAGTTCACTACCTTTTGTAGGTGTCTGTATTTTTTGTTGATTGTGGAGATATACCAGGATGGCTCTTCCTGACAGATCTCTTAGCAAACACTGACAGCTGATGGAATTAATTTAGGCCTAAAAGCTAAAACTGTGGTTGTTCTGGAATATTTAATCTCTTCTTCTGAGTGCAGCCTTGCAAATTTCAAGAATTTGTTTCTTTTTCTCTAAATATTGATGATCTCCAGTATTTGCTTAGGATTTATCACTACCTTTCATTTCCTTGCAAATTAAAGTTTACAAGCGGAAAAGTGTTTCCAGTTTCTGAAGATTTTCTTCCTAAGTGCAAAATTGTTACCAGTTCTAAACATACTTCCTACCCCTGTTCCACGAACAGAAGACGGTGTGGCCATGTACAGAATCAAACTAATAGTTTCTCCAGGATCAGCTAGTGGCAAAGTAGATGTCAAGTGAAAACATGAAGGAGCACAGCAATCCATAGTGATGCTTTCTTAGAATACTTTCTCAGCCTCTAAGCATTTAATTTAACAAAACACTTCAAAAAGGTGTGAATGGGAAGAGATATAAATACTCATTCCACTATCTTTTTGGCTATATCTTGACTTAGCTTTGATGTGCACTGCAGCATGTTCTGGATCTTGATGTCCTGCCATCTACACCAGTATCCATTCATGTACTCATCACATGCTGTGACTCCTTTGAGATGTACCTTCTGTTTTCTGTTCCAGGGAAATTGTAGAGTCAAGGGGTGAGGCCTGCAATATGCATGGGCTTGTCACAGAGTGGAATAACAAGCTGCATCCAAAATTCGAGTACTAGCACCTCTAAGAAAAGCAAAAAATATGGGCTATGCTCATAGGAATGTTCTCAGTGGCTATCTAGCACCTGTTTGAAATATTTGTTTGGCATCTTAGAAAAGCCAGGAAATTACATATCTGTTAATTTCTGCCGGCCAGGCTGTTCCCAGCCTGGCCCGCAGGTAAACGGGGTCCGATGCCCGCGTGAACCAGCAACCGAATTGATGGTAACTGAGGTTTGCGTGCCTCAGTTTACCAGTGCAGCCCAACGCCTCCTCGCTGTAGCCAGCAGTGGAAGGTACGGAGAAAAGAGTGGAAACTCTGTCAGCTGCATTCCAAGTTTATTTTCTCCTGCCCTCGAGAGGGCAGGGGCCAGTTAGCTTGAAGGGGAGCTAAAGCAGAGAGACCCCGGTTTGCTCTCTCGCAGAGAGTTTTAAGGTGTTACATCATCAGGTAGAGATAACAGAATGAACCAATCATGAAAGAAGGTACATGATAGTAAACCAATAAAGACCCCTCAGGGGAGGAACAATATCAAACTAACAAGTAACAAGACAGCTAGAGGGTATTTCAAACCACGCTGACCTGTTTCTGGATTTGAAACTTCTGTGAGTGACAGGCAAGGGGTATGTTGCTATGCTATAGGACAGCAACACATATCCTCTTCTAGAAGAGGCTTCTTGTGGCATGACAAAAAGTTGTGACAAATTAGGTGTAATCTGACTCTTGTATTACTCAGAAAGGTCTTCCTTCCCTGAGCATGAGACATTGCACTCTATCCTGCAACAATCAGCAGTTCAGACACATCCTGAAAGCCACAGCCCAGTACTTGTAGAGTAGTGCTTCTGGAAGGAACTGGGGTTTTCTCAGCATCCTGTAATACAAATAAAGCAGGGTTTGTGCTATGTGGGATTGGACCAGAGTGTTAATCATATTGTTTTATGTTTGTTGTATTTAGTTTCATTTACCATAGTGTGCGACAGTCTGTAGGAGTGTGATTCTATTATGATTTCTTATGACCTATAGTAAAAGAATAAATCATGCTCCAGATGTGCTGAGGAATCCCACTATGATGTGACCAGCTCCTTCAGTCCAGTAGCAATGGTACCTATAGAGAGGGAAATGTAAACAGATAAATGAAAATATCTATTCTGATACAATAAAAGAAAGGCCTTGGGTACTGCCAGGCATGGAAGATATTTCTTTTTTCCCTTTAGGGACATGAATTTAAATACAGCATTATATTTGAAAACTTTATATCATGTGACTATTAAACTATTTGTGTATATTTGCATGTATTCGTGATGTATGTTGCTATATATCACTGGTTGAGTAATAAGTGGAAAAAATATAGAAAGCAATGTGATAAGTTTTTTTTTTCAGGAGGTGTTCTAAGAGCTAAACTTTGTTTTTCCAGTAACTTCTTTTACTGAGATGAATTCCAAATAATAGCATTTTATAGCCTAATGTGATTTCATTAACATCTTGGAGTGTTTTTCTCTGAGAGGCAAAAGGTATGAAGAATATTTCCTTTTTGTCTTGTACAGGCTTTCTTATCTAGCCTTACTGGATTTAAATAAAATATATGCATTGACATAATTTATTGTGGGTAAACATAGAGTAATATGCAAAACCTGAATTAGATTGAATGAAATTAATATTCCATAACTTCCTGCTTTTAGATTCTGCATTTAAATTCTTAGATAACTGTTTCTGCCTATGTTGTATTTCTAGCCATGCTGCAGTAGTATGATGTCAAATATGAAGTGATTTCTTGTTATTATATGGAAGACCTAATTTGTGTGGTATTAAGAAGGAAGCTGAGCAACCACTACAGAGCCTGACTTGTGCTTGGGACAATATAAATAGAAAAGTCCATCTCCAAAGAAGGTGTAAAATAATGGAGGGAGTCTCTCCTGTGTTTTTATTAGGTGACCATTAAAATTAGCATAAAGCCATGACTGGTTTGGCATTGTCAAACCAAATATCTTGCCTTTGTCACTCTCAGATAAAGTCCTTCTACGCATTCTGGTGATTTTGCTCTTTGAAACATTACAAATGCAACCATAGTGCTTTGGGCAGTGGTATGTAGTGTCAACCTGTCAGATTCCAACCTCATGCTAAAGTATGCTGGTAGCTTTGCCAACAGAAGGAGAGGAAGCTGCTTTGAACACTTTGATCTGTATAATAGAGGTGTCATTTTGAATAGATCTGTGTGGTCTATTTTGCTCTCACTGAGAGACACAAGGATTTGGAGTTTTTTTGCTTTTTCAGTTTGAGAAGGTCAGAAATGTAAATGCTGTTACAGAGTTGTTAACAAACATCTCTGACAGTACCATTTCATCTACTGAAAGTTCCAAATTTGCTTACTGGTGCTTTCTGGCCTTCTGTTTATCCTTACCTCCACATCAGTTATGTTCTAAATTAAAAACATCTGTCACAGGCAAAGAGAGGCTGGTAATTCTCCTGTATTTGAGACTTTTAACAGAAACATGGAGAAACTGAAACTTGCAAAGAAGTCTTAGATCCCCAGTAACAGTTCTACCACTGCTAAAAGCAAAGAGAGGAAAACAGACCCTCTAGTAAAAAGGGACCCATAAGTCATTGTCCAGATTCTTCCCAGTTTAAAGTATCGTTTACCAAAACTAGTCATCAAATGAAAACTGGATTTAGTGCCATTCTACCACTGTATTTCAAACTTTTGACCAGGTCTGTCTATTCAATGCCAGCACAAATGGCTTCACATGATTTTCAACCAACTGAAAGAGGGGGGAAAGGGACACAAGATATTATTGTCAGAATCAGTGTGATTTGTTTTTAATTACTAATTATTTTTTGTTCAAGATGATAGTTTTATTGTTTTATATCTGACAATAACTGAGTTTATATAACTCCTCAGACTCTCTTGCTGTACTACAAACAAACATTGTTTGCAGAATGATCAGCTATGGGACATGTCTGCTTGCAAGCTTTTCTGAGGCTGGGGACTGTGAGGTTTCTGAACACTGACCATAACAGATAACTCTTTGGGAGTTTGTGAATGACCTCGTGTCTCCAGACCTAGGATAGGTCAAATAGCAAGAGATGATGTTGGTAGTTTTATTATGGAGGTCTGGATAGGTGCTGACTAAACTTGCCTGTTTCAGTTGGCAGCCAGAGAGGACATTAGAAAGCACAGATAAAATAAATATTGTCAGATTCCAAGTGCTGGAGCATTTTTCAATTGATATTGTCATTCTTATTTGTCCTGATATCTTTGATTAACTTGAAAATTACTAGCAAATAAACTTGATTCCCTAGCCAACAGCTATGATCATTACTTTTTCTAAGTGGCATCTGTGGGAGTTGAGGCTCAAGTGTAGCATTTTTTTTGTTGGGTCCTTTTTCTTCGAAGACAAGTCTATAGTAGCAAATTGCTTTGACTTTTGTTCATGGGGGATCTACAAGAACTGCTGTGTGAGCAATCCACACATGCCATGTCCTCATCGTGTGTAGTTACTTCTGCATTTTAGCACTGCAGCTGCAGAACAGTGCTTTTGGGGTAAATGTGTTTTCTCCTGGTTATTTGAGGAAGACTGGAATTTTGACATTTAAGGACAAATTGAAAATTTCCAATGAATCCACTTGTTTAGTCCCATTGTTTTCTTTTTTTTTGAAAGCCAAGCACATTTGAAAATGGTCTCAAGAACTGGCAAGTTCTTGGCATAATTAAGGCATGCAAGCTATAGCAGCACAGGTCTTGGGACCTATGTCCCAATTGTGTTCCTCCTCACTTATCTGTTCAGTTAGCTGCTTTTTTGGGCGTCTTTGCAGGTGAAAAGATGCACCTGTACATACTCCCCTCCTTCAGAAAGCAGATGTCAAGGGTGGCTATGGAAGGCCACAGCAGTGTGTGATGTGTGGCCATCAATGGCCAGCACACTGCTGCTTTCTCAGCCTCCCCCAGGTTGATGTCACAAAGGACAATGCTCCAGTGCTACTATCAGCGAAAAGGTGATACATGGACAACAAGATGCCATATAGATAAACAGATGGTTCAGGGGTATGGCAGGTTAACATGGAATGCTGATGGGGGGGGCTTGACAGAGGTGCTGTGCTTCTTTCAGGACATTGGTGCTTCCAGACTTCATCCTACAGCTCAGTAAACTCATTTCCAAAGTAGATAGAAAGTATGAAAACAACAGAAGTTTGCAATGAGGAATCAAATCTACCTTAATGTGGAGTAACTCGCAACCAATGGAGCTACTGTAGTCCTGTGAATTTTTCCTTCTTGCATCTTGTAGGCAAATTCTCTGTAACAGCTTTGCATCAAGTACGTGCAAGGATGGGTTGTGTAAATTGTCAAACATGAAGACAAAGACCAATTTTCAATTTCATCTGAAGACAAAATAAAACTTTAGGAAAAGAATGTAATGACTCATACAAGAGTAATCACAGTTTAGGCAGGGCTGCCCAGCTACAGTCCCATTACTTAGCACGTAGGCATGCTACTAAGGAAATTACTGCCCTTTTTCTGGTTCTTAGTCATAAAAAAATGACAAGCATGACACTACTTCCTATGTAACTACAGTGCCTAAAAATTTCCTGAGTTATTAGAATCAGCCAATAGAGACCATCTTATGCGCTAACGGATCAGTGTTTTTGGCATGGTTTTAAATGTCTTTTACCTGAACTGTGGAACATGTTGTTTAGAGAGAGAAGCAAGACATTTTCCTTTATGCAATGAGGAAAATAATAGTTTGCACTTCTGTAGCATCTTCCTGATAAGCTGATAGAGTACTATACAGTCTTCCCTGTGAAAAATAACTACCCCTGTGATGTATGTTACAAAAATGTTAGTATATGTCATACAGGAAATAGGTGGGTCAGAATACTAGAACTGAATGTGGAATCCAGGTGTCTCAACTCCTCTTTCTGTATTCTCACCCTAATGCCATTTTTCTTGCACTGGACATATTGGTGAGGCATTTTGGTGTCCAACATGAGATCACAGTCTGGTGTTCTTTAGTTCCTTTCCCCTCCCCCTGCTCCTTCCCTCCCTCTCCCAAGTATATTTTGAAGAAAGATTATGACTGAAATATCCTATGGGAAATCTCCACAGATTGTTACTTGTGGCAGTGAAGTTCTGGAATCTGTCACTGTGCCTGAAACATTTCTGGTACCTCTCTATCCTCAGTACTTTTCACAACTGGCAAGACAAATGCAGAGTGCCATTAGCTAGTCAAGATTTGGTAGCTTTCCTAGTTTATCAGTAGCTCACTTCAAATGAAGGTCCAGTGTTTTTTCTGGTTTCAATTGCTTCATATAAAAAAAAAAAAAAATGCTGTGAGATATTTCAGATGTCTCAGACTGCAAAATTCAGTGTTATGGACAATGCATAAGATGCCAAACTATAGAGGTAGATGTCTTAATTCTACCCAGTATCCAGATATGTCGCTGTGGTAAATCATCATGTGGAATTTTAATCCTGCTGCTGTCATTATTGGATGTTTAACTTGCTTAGTGTGAGAACACCACCACAGTTTCATTTATTTTTTATTATTGGCTTGATAATACACAGAGGTCCTGGAAGATACATAATGTGATCTTTAATTGCATTTGTCTTTTGAGATGTCTTAGGAACTTCAGCAACATCATGAAGTCAGGCTCTGAAGTAGATACATCAGAAGCAATTTATTAAAGCTAGTTCTGGTAAAAATGGAGAAAGAGAATGAAAGGATTGAATGTTAGAGTGAAATGAAAATAGTGCATGGAAGAGGATCTCCCAAAACAGAACCACCATACAACTAGTAGGGATCAAATATTTGATGTCAAAATCAATTAAATATTTGGTTAGGCGGTAAAGCATTTGCCTCTGGAAAGCTAATGCAAATAGGATAGCAGTGAATAAGTTTGAAAAATGTTGGTTTATGAATTCTGATACGATGGGAATTGAAATTGCTTTGAACAACTGGAATAACTATGGTAAAACCAGAGAAATGTTGGCTAGGCAGCCTGAAAGACTGAGCCAATGGGAAAGACACAAACACGGCATGGAAAAAAAAAACCAACCTGATTTAGACAGTGCTTTAAAAGTCAACTGAGTGTGCCTTGATTTGTATTAAAGCAAAAGCCCTGTGGCTGAGTTAATGGTACAGCTAAAGGTGCTTGACGTAATTAGTTGGAAATTAAGGTTTTATCTATAATTATCTCATTGTTTTGAAGGTATACTTTACAAAAGGACGGTAAGTGACCATCTGTTCTGTCAGTAGCTGCCGATTCTGTACAGCTATTTGACCCTTTGTTGTAGAAAATGCGTTTTATCCCACCAACCTGTTGCACAAATAAATTCACGCGACTTGGTAGGATGAGGGAGTTGGCGTCTTCCAACGCAAGTAAATTGTGTGTGTAGAGTGCATAATAGGCTCTGAATCGTCTGTGGACAGGCTGGATTTAGCAAACTGTTAATTTTTGCTGTAGTACTAATTTGAAAGACGAAATGATGGAGCCCAAGTTGTTAAATCTACGGAAAAGGGCATCGGGAGGTCACGGCCTGCCGGGGGCTGGCGCGCCGGGGGCTCGGCGAGACTCAGCCGGAGCGGGCCGGAGGGTGTGGCCGGGAGCCCTAACTCAGGGCCCGGGGGGCTGCGCAGCGCCCGGAGCCGCCTGCCGCCGCAGGTGAGGGGCGCCCGGGAGGGGCTCGTGTGGCGGGCGGGAGGCGGGAGAGGTACGGAACCGGGGCCGGGCTGTGGCGGACCGGGCAGCGAGCGATAAAGCGCTCGTAGAAGGCTTCGGTTGAGTCACCCTTAAGTTATCGCGAACTGCGCTTCTTTGGGGCGGGCTGGTGCTGGCTCCGCGCCGGCTCCTACCGCGGCACGGCCAGACCTTGGGCTCTCCCGAGAGCGTCCCCGTTCATTTTCTGGCAGCGCTCCGCACCGCTGTTGCTGCGGGACCGGCCTCCGGCCACCCCTCCCGGCTGCCCGCTCCGGCTCCGCGGCCTCGAGGGAGGGACGCGGGCGGGACGTGCTGCCAGGAGATCGCTTCGCCAGGACACGCGCTCCAGCCGATCCGCAGAAAGCCTGGAGAGAAGCAGCAGTGATCGGACCCGGTAACTGCGGGGACAGCGTTGACCTCTCGGGCAGAGAATGAAGAGTTGGTCTTGTGTGTGAGTGTGTGCGAGTGTCCCCGTGTCCCCACACCGCTGTCGGGGCGGGGGGTGCGGGAGGAGGGCGAGCGCTGCCCCTGCCCGGGTTGGTGTGCGGGCTGCTAGGAATGCCGTAGCTGTGACAGGGACGACTGAGACGTTCATCCAGTGCTTAGGTTTTGTGGGAATTGATTCCATGGAAATCTGTTGAATAAGTGTAAAACACTGGTGTGTACTCGAGATACCGAGATACTCCCCCGACTAGAGAGAAAAGAAACGCTGTTTTCTGTCTTTTTTTTCTTTGTCTTTTGAAGAGGAGCGAATGCAAAAGCACTTCTTTCTGTCTGAATTTGTGGTTTCTGTAAGTTGGTTGTTAGTACGAAATAGTAATGCTGAAAAGGTTTTTCAGTTAAAGAAGTGGGTTGTTCTTTTTTTTTTCTTTTTTT
>VXAD01003135.1:248081-289218 GCA_013399195.1 Dicrurus megarhynchus
TTTTCCTTTTTTTTTTTTTTTTTTTTGTAACATCATGGGAACAGAGGGGCAGTCAAAATAAATTGCCTCCTTTACCAGAGAAGGAACAAAAGCTTGTGTTTTGAAGAATTGGCTAAAAAGCACTTAGATTTGACTGTAACCTTGGTAAAGTGCTCCGTTTCTGCCAGCAAAATGGGGAGAGAAGGTTTATTTCAAGTCAAGGCTTCATACTGTCCAGGATTACTGAGCTAACTGATTGGGCACTTACATTTAAGAGATAATTTCATGGCCAAATGAAGAAAGCTGTACTTATTATTGAATCATCTTCAGTGACCACTTTTTCTTGGCATTTTTTATAGATATGAAGGTATTCTATGTGTGAAAATTCACGAAGAGAAGTATGGGGTTTATCTGTTTCCCTCATCGTGAAAAAAAAGACATTTCAAAGATAATTTATCTTGGCCTGTGTGTATTCTGTTGCACGAGAATAATAGTTAAAAATAACTTCTTAAATAAGCTGACTGATTACAGTGCAAGGATGTATGGGAGGAGTGTGGAAATTTTATGGCATATATAAAGAGAGAGAAGGAGAGCGTGAACACTGTGATAGCACTTCAAGACCCTTTGGAAGCACTGACCTGACTCTAATCTTGTGGGAATGTTTGATATTTGACAGACTCCCATTTTTTTCTGATAGCTTAAAGCCTTTGAACTACTGCATATGCTTTCTCAGTCTATGTCTCTGTATCGTAACAGGCTGTAGGTTCTTGAACCTTAATCTTCTTCTCAAAGTCCTGTGACATGTTTGCTATAGAAGCTACTGCGTCAGTTTCTCTTTTTCATAACAAAAGCAGAAAATACAGGTTGCAGAAAGCTGCTTCTGAGCCATTTGGGGGAGCAGAAATCCTTTTTTTTTTGTTACGATAATGAAGAATACTGTACTGCTTCTAGGGAGACAACATGAAATCCACCTTGAATTTATAATGGCTACAGTTTTGATTGTATTTCTTCCTATGATATGTTGACTTTAGAGGCTTTTAAGTTATGCTTTTTCTGTTTCCCTTATTTTCTTACTACACACACACACACACACACAAAAAAAAAATCTGGGGAAATTCATCTGCTTTTTTGTCCTGACCTTGACTTTCTTCATCATTAAGCATGTTCACTTTATTTTTTTTTCTGTGTGCATCTGCAAAGTGCATGCAAATATGCCAAGTAACTTAGCAGGGAGAAAAGAGTAATGGGTCTTCCAGTTGTTGAAATTTGTTATTGCTGATTTCAAGATAGGGAGGAATTTGTGAAGAGATTTGATGTGGCAAAAGTAAGTAGAGTTTTCACAAAAGTTGGCTCCATCTTTTAAATAGCTATGAACAGTCAGCTGAGTATCTTAAACCATGTTCAAGCCCTCTTAGCTTTGTAGCATATATAATGGTAAAGATTGGTGATATGATAATTCCAGGTATAAATTCCAGGGATTTAGATCTAAGAAAGAGAATCACCCAAATGGCAGATCAATAAGGCTTTGAGAGAAATGTGGGTCTTATAATGTCCAAAACTGATTTAGATAAAAGTGAGTTTTGAAATAGCTTGAGAGTTTGATTTGGAACTCTGAAATTGCTTTTCTCTTTCCTTTTATGAAGTTTCTATTAGCATGAACATATAGAGCCTTGGACTGTTTGCTATGCCCTTCATGCATCTCTGAGGCTGAACTGAAGATTTCCCTTTCCCCCACTTCTCTTCCTCCAAAATATTGAAACAACAAAGTAGAAGACCCTGCCACTGGTTGTGTTATGTTGTAGTATGGAAGGGGCACTTAATCCTATATCTGTGTCATGTTGAATGAACCATCAGAACACTTCCTCAGACTGTGTGAACATCAGAAAGCTTTCATGAGGACAAGCTGAGCCAGAAAATTTGGATTTGCATCCCAAAGATGGCACAAGCAGAAGGATATTTAGTATGTTGTTTAAGGGAAGTTATTTGTTTCATTATTCAGGGTTCTTTTTTGTTTTGAGCAATGATGTGAAGAGATGCATACCCCACCTGTTTGGACTTGCCAACCAGATACGTATTTTATTCTATGTCCCATCTCATACTGTTAGCCTAAATGCCATGTTGATTTTAGAGGCCTCTTCATTTTTATTTGCTCACCCTCATTCATAACAAAAAACTAGAATATGTCAGAAGTTACATGGAAACCTTTCACGCTTTCTAGTTCTCTGAAGTCACAATGTGACTCCTGACAATTCTGTTCCCATACATTCTTCCAAATTACAAATTGCAGAAAGAAAAGTGCCACTCTATGTATAAATACAAATTCATTTGCCATTTTTAACATTGTATTGGTCTGAGTCCATCTTGTTTGCACCTATTTAGGGGAAATTTGTATGACAACCAAAGTGTTCTGTTTTGTTAGGTGCTGCATTTTGACAAATAGGAATGTGTACAATTAAATTGCAGTTCCTTTTGAGCCATTGCTCTGTTACAATTTCTACCATTTCTGTTGTTGATTGCATGATGGCAAATGTTCAAAGCATACTGTCTCCTAGGGAGTAAAATTTTCAGGGTTTCTATATCTAGTAAAGTCAAACATTCTTTTAATCATATACTTAAGTATTTGAGACATTCCAGAGTCTTCAGCTGAAGAGGCTCCCACTTTCCAGTGTTTATATTGAGTACAAGAAAACTGTATGGATAGTTTGGCAGGACTTTTGTTACTGAGCTGATTGTTGTAGTTCTCTGTTTACACTTAGGAAGAATGTATAGTACAGCAGCACACAGGCAAGCAGATAAATGTATGGTGGAAGCTAGCAGACCTGTTGTTCTCAGTTTTGTTTGGGTTTTTTGGTTTGGGTTGGGTTTTTTATTTGTTTGGGTTTTGTTTTGTGGGTTTTTTTGTTTGTTTGGGATTTTTTGAGGGTTTTTTTTAAAGAGGTTTTGCAGGGAGGATTGTTAGAAATATTATCAGAGCTTCTGCACAGATACTTGAGGCTAAGTGTATTGCAAGTTCTTGAGTGCAGGTGTTTTTGCGCTAACTGTGGAACTCTACCTTGATTCCTCAAAACTCAGGTATGAATTTGAGGATTGTGGATTGAATTTTTAAGTCATGTGAGTACTACTTAAAAGAAGCAATGATTAGGACAACTCTGGGAGTTTGGTTTTGATTCTTAAGGGCTTCTTAGGAGTAGGGGTGAAATGGAAAATGCTGTACATCAGGGGGTTGTTAATTTGTTGAAAACTCTCAGACTGTTGGATTGAAAACCTACTGGGCTGCCACAAGAATTATGTTGTGGTTGGGTTAGGAGAGTGAATTCTCAGCTTTCTTTGTGGATCCTCAAACATGAAATGGTTGACAATTTAATGTCACAGTAAGCCTGTTGTGGACTCATCAGCTTTTAAACTGAAGCTTGGGTTTGATACCTGCTTGCACGTAATGTCATATGTTCCATTTCAGCATAGCAGTGGTAGCCTTGCAGGAAAGGCTAAAGAAAAATCTCTCACTGGATAACCTGAACTAAAACAGTTGGAATTGAGAGGTTTGGGGATGGTTTTTATATAAACCAAAAAGAAAGTACAATTATTAAGTACAGACTCTCAGCAGCCCCTGAAAGGAGAACAAGGTTTGTACAATATGAGCAAGCTAGCTTCCACTTTTTCAGATTCCATAAACGATGTTTCTTACTTTTCTACAATGAATACACGAAGTTGAGTTTCAAATGATTGTGTGAATTATAAGAAGCCTCTTTTTTCCCCTATTTTTGGAAATAATTTATATCATTCTGTTCTAATAATAAAGCTGAATTTACAAGAAACAAGCTCAGTCACTTTGCTTTAGCTAGAGGAGGTTTCAGCTTTGTGGTAAGCATTTGCATTTTAGATCTTCCTATCTGTGGACCAGTTCTTTTGCTTAGAACAATTGTAATGCAAAGCTGACTTTACAGCAATTGTTGTGAAAATAATTATGTGATATTTTTAGTACTAGCTGAAACTAGCAGAAACTGTCCTTCAACCACATCATAAATGGAGAGATGATTTACTATTTCACATCAAGGGCCTATGTGATAATTTATGGCAGAATTTTTGTGAGCGTGTGTTTTGGTTTCTTTAGGGTTTTGTATTTTATTTGGATCCGTGTGACTAAAAATGTCAGTTCTTTGCTAACACCCCAAATCTTTTCTACTCATTTCATCAAGAGATGTGACCAGAGTCAAACAGATTCTCCCTGGGCAGAAGTGCTACTTCCAGAGACTTTTCTGCTATAGTACATAGTACCTGTGCTCTGACAGAGGCTTGGCAAATTGAAGAATAAAAAAGAAAAAATTAATTACTGAGTATTAATTGTAGGACTTTCAATAAGGAAGAATTGGGAAGGGATTTGTTGTTGAAGTCTGAAAACCTTATCCAGCTGGTGAATCTCTGCAGTGCAGCTGGCAGGAAAAAGCATAATTTTTACATAGTTTGAGATCAGCTTTAGCATTACTGTAAAACTAAGCCTGTTATGATAACCTCTGAGTAGAAGTAACAGTAGCTTCAGTGCAGGAACATTTTGATGGTAGCTGTGTTGCTAAGGCGGAGAAGGGAGCAGGTGGACTATAGAGGCACCTCTGTTTTCCTTGCAACACCTGTGCATTCTCCAAAACAGGAGGAATTCTTGTGCAGCTGTAAGCAGCTGACTTCCAGGCTACTGGGCCTTCGGGGTGCTCATCTTATTTTTCAGCATGAAACTTGGCTGAGGCCAGAACAGATTCCCCCTGTCCATAACTGTTATTTCCAAAAGTGCTTCTGCTTTCTGATTTCATATCAATCTCTGCAGCATCTGTGGCTGTTCCAGTTTCTATGGGAAGCACCTGGTTGACTAACACCTAGGTTAAATAATCCAGGACTGGCTGCCCTTTAGGTCAGGTGGTCTGTTCCATAGAGTGGCTTTTGCAGGCTAATATAACTGCATAGGGTAAGGCAGCCTGTCTTCTGTAATACAAAACTATAAACTGAGCACAGAGCAGCATTTTTTGAGGAACGGAACAGTAATTTGTTAATGAGCCTAAAGTGTTTGTCTCACAAAGCTTTTTGCTCACGATAACAGAAAAACCTGTACTGTATGGCAGACTGTAATTGATTGTACCAGAGACTGACAGCTATGCAAATCTCTCTGTCAACAACGATTTGAGCCAGCAGGCTGGGCATGCTGAAGAAGAGAATTCCAGTAATCTGCTCCTGCCCTTATCTCTTGGGTAGAGCCGTTTAGTTTACAGCCTGTTAGAAATATGTGACCAGTTATCTGCTAGATTTATTACTTGAGCAAGACTCCTTAGCAACAGTTTTTTCCTCACAGTGTGCCAACTGCTGGGTTTAAAAACATATTCCTTCAAACCAAGCTGTAGTGTCCTTTATTTTTTGACAAAATATTCTTAAAACTTTGCTTGTTGTCAGTGATTCAAAGTTGGTGTCTGAGTCTTCAGAGGATGTGAAAAAGCAAAAAAGAGGAACTCTGTGGATAAAAATGGAGAATTGTTCAGGGCCTGCTCTTGCATGTTTGTCCAGACTTGTTTTTTGTAGTGACTTCTAACACGTATAAAGTTATATATATGTGTGCTCGATGTGCAGTTGGGAGCAGCATGACTGCATCTTGAGGTATCTGACTGCTTCAAAGCAAAGCAAAAGTTCAGTTTCAGATACCTTTGTTAGTCATGCTACTTACCTTCCTTTAAGTGGGGGCTTTGATGATTGATACACAGTAAGAAATCTTGGTTTTGTTTTTTCAGAACCAAAAATGATAGCTGCAGGAAAATTTTCAAGTCTTCCTAGAAACGGCCCAGTGAACCACCAGTTCTCATTAGCTTCTTCCATGGACCTTTTGACCACAAAACCTTCACCAATTGAGCATCGCTCAAACTCCTTTCAAGGCATCTCTATCCATGGCACTCTCCCCAGGAAGAAGAAGGGGACAGTTCCCACTAGGTCTTGTGATATGTTTAGCCACGTGGGAACGTTGCCTTACACAAGAACACGGCAGCAGCCACCTTTTGTACAAGATGTTATAGAAGAGTACCCTCCAGAAAATGGAAAGAGCAGCAAACTCCATGCCAGGTATGTTGTAAAACCTTAATTTGCATATATTAGTTGCATAGGGATTATTACATATTCTTCTAGGCCTCTAAAGGCCCAGGTTTAGGTACAGCTGTTTACTATAACTCTAAGTTAAGTTTTCTCCCTAGTATTCAATTTAGGTCTTGATAGAAGACGTAAATAATTTTTAATGACTGTGTCTTGCCTCTGCATGTTTAAAGGGTATAATATTGTGTGTACTATTCCCATGGAGGAAATTTTTTTAAGTCAGTGAATTGCTTTGATATGACCCTTTGCATTGCTGTAACAGAGCAATTTTAAACAAAAAGTCATAACTGTTCAAACTTGGTTTGGATTTGTATTCAATGAAATATGGATGGAGGGCTGAGGAAAAGGAGAGTGGCGTTCCAGCTGCCTCAGATCTAGAGGTATGTGTAAGTCTTCTTCTTGAAAGACTTAATGGAACCCTATGTACACTGAGCGAATGACAAATTATCCCTGTTTATTATTCCTGCCTGACTTTGTGGTTAACATATGCATAACTCTTGAGAAAGACCTGTACTCTTACAGCTAGCCTTTCTTTTGGGAATCTATTATCATCACTGATATTTCATTGCTTACAAAAAGTAATTGATTTTGTAAATGTCCTTTTTTTTGGTTTTGGTATTGACGTCTATACAATGGGGAAAAAATTTCCAGCTAACACAAGAAAAATTCAATATAATGCAGTTAAAGACATGAGAGAATGTTTGGTTGCTTGGCTGATGGAGTTAAAGGTTGAGAAAATATATCCAAATTACAAGTTCTGAATTAGGATTTGCAGTCTTGCTGTGTCCATCACTACAATTTTTTGGTTTTCAAGTCTTGTGAATGAAGGAGAGCTCTAACTAGGTAGGGTTGTGTGCGTAGAGTGGCTTTCTTATGCTTTTTGCTTGTGCTTTATGGGATCAAGGTTTTTTCTCACCTAAAAAGAAGTCTTTCTTCTCTATACCCCATTCATTTTAAAAGAAGAAAGGACGACCTAAGTGGGTTTAGTAGTGCTCTGTCACTGATCTCTGAGATGTACCTGCTTATGTGATCTGGCTTTTAAACATAATTGGCTTCTTTTATTTACATACTTTTAGAGAATGCAGGCAGCCTGGGGTGTTGATGTGAAAAGAATATGGTGATAGACACTGAAGTTTTATTTTATGTCTTCTTTTTCAAGAGCAGTTACTAAATACTATTTTCTTGAGAGACAAATTCTACTGATACCTTGTCTTATGACATGAATATGACAACCTTGTCTTATAAAGAACACTTTGGCAAACCAGTAAGAGTACAAACGGAAGGCTTGAGAGGAAAATGTCAGGAAAGTCTGCCTGGTCAGAATGAAAATATAATGGTTTTGAATTAATAAAGAAATTCAAAGCATGTTATTTGTGCAGCCTGTGAATAGAATTTGTGTCTATTGAGTCACAGCAGCAAGTGCTGTTCCTGTTTGATCTTTCAATTACTTTGCTAAAATACTCTCTGAATGCTATGCTAACGACTTCTAACAATTGGTTTCTTTAATTTTTACAATGGATCATTATATGTTCTGCTCTGCACAGTTCTGACTGTACAGTTGTGTTAGAGCAGAAGACAATAACAACTTGGCAGTCAGCAAATACATCACTTTTTGAATCTTCTTGTAATGACACTGCACTTTTCATTAGTTTACGTTAAAGGAAAATTGAGAGAGAAAGTCTGATTTTCCTGTGGTAAGCATTTTGCCATATATGCTACGGTATGTATGCTAATGCATACACTCACATTGAAATTATCTGGGCCTAATAGTATAGGGGAGTCCATGTTTCCTTATTAGTGTTTTTTTAAAAAGCCCTGTTACTTCAGTGTAGGAATTTGTGAAACAGTGTAATATTATATGAATATTCTCATTCAGGAGTATATCAGTCTTTCATTGGTATAATGGTGTTTACAAAAACTGAATGTGTGAGTACACATTTTAATGAAATATTTTCAGGATGCACTGTTCAACCCAAGTGCTGTGTTTGATGCCGGTGGGCCAGAACTAATAGTCATTAGGATTGCAGTGTTCATGTGCACATGGATATGATTATTTTGATCTGTGGCTCAGTCATGTCATTGTTTGTTTGATTAATTCTAATTTAAAAAACATAACCATGATAACATTTTTAATAATTCGAAGTAATACTCTCTTTAATATATGAATACACATCACATTATTTTGTGAAACAAAAAATAAGCCAGAGTGATGAGAATAGGAAAACAATAATGAACTGTGTCATTCCCTAATGGAATTCTTCTGATTCTGAAATTCTTCTGATTACTTGGAGAAATTATATTGTCAATTTTTGATGCAATAAGATTGTGTTCTCTTCTTGGTTTGTGAATGTACATCTCTGCTAGTTAGTTAGTTCAAGGGGAAAAAAGTTTTCTTTCTTGAGAAAGCTTACATCTGAGTTTGAGAGTCTCTTGGAAATAATTAAATGGCCAAAGTTAGAATTAGCTGAGCTCTTGAAAGGTAGTTTTATTAGCTAAAAAATAATTCACTCTTGAAAGTGAAGAACTTCACTTTTAAAAGAGAATTCTCATTTTAGCATGTAAAACTAAAGCTGCTTTTGTGTAATGTTCTTCATTATCTGACATTGATAATTAAACCCAAATAAAGCTTAATTGTAATTTCCCTTTAGCATGTGGTCCACGGGTTATCTTTATTTAGCTTTGCCTTGTATTATGATACCTTTATTTAAAAGAAAATTATTCAAATTCCCATCTTTTGCTAGAAGCAGTAGCTTTTTCTTCTTGGCCCGTGTCTTGTGGCTGCCGTCAGTAAACCCAGAATTTCCAATGCACTTGGATAATCATAGTTCTTCATGAGTGACATCAGTTTAGCAGACTTGTGGCATTTTCATGCTTCTTCATTCATGCAGCCAAATGTCCCTCAAATAAGCAGGACCTAAAAGCATTGCAGAATTATCACTATTGCGGTAAGTTTGAGTGTAGTGGTAAAGGCAACTGTCAAAGGCCTGCCTGTTTTGACATTCCGTGCCATTTCAGCTGGATGTCAGCAGTACTCAGGTAGTCTTGGGTTAACACAGTAGTTATCTCTGTGGGTCTGGTACTGGCTCTGATATACATACTTGAATGTTATCTCATTGTAGAGATGCAAGGAATTTCTGAGATGTTGTTAAGAAGATGGAATAGGGCAAAGACTTTTGCAAATATCCCAAAGCAAAACTAGATTCCAGTACTGATACCGTGCTCTCTGTTTCACGACGCAGTGTGATTGCAAGAGATAGCAGAACAAGTGATTGCTTATTGGACTGTCAGCTGACAGCTATAGTATTCTCTGTTCCTAAACTCACCACTGCCATGTTCACCACTAAATTATGTCCTCAAGTGCCATATCCAAATGTTTTTTGAACACTTTCAGAGATGGTAACTCCACCACTTCTTTGGGCAGTCCTTTTTAGGAAAAAAATTTCCTAATAAATGGATTCCTAGTAATCTAAAGCTCCCTTGGTGCAACTTGAGGCCATCTCCTCTCATTCTCTCATGCTGACACTTGTTACTTTATTGGTAATCCAAACCACATACCAGGGAAAGAAGAGAGGATCGTGAGGCATATTCTGAAGATTTTTTTCTCCAGTTGAGGTTTGAGTTGAAATTGGTACTGTTGCAAGATATAAGAATCACAGAATACCGTGAGAAAGAAATGTGTCTTTGATACCCTACTGTCAAACAGGTTCCAAGGTTGTTGTGTGGGGAGAGAAGTAATGCAAGTGGTATGATAGGTTCAACATTGTGTTGTCAGGGAGTCAGGCTAATAAAGATACGTGATCTTCACAATCAGTTAAAAGACAGTGAAGGAAAGAAAAGATACTCCTTTCTCAGTACTGGCAATTCCTCTATTGCCTGCAAGTAGCCTGTATTCCTGTTGAAATAAACAGGGTTTGCAACAAAATTAAGTGAAATTCAGTTTAATAACAGCTCCAGTGTGAAATTGTAAATTGTTAAGAGGTCAGAAATAGGATCTGGATTTGCACAAAGTAGATGTTGTTGATGGGCATGATGCTTTGAAAGAATTTAATAAATTTTAGGATGGACAATCTAGCACAGTAATAAAATCAAAGCTAGACACAATTTCTTAGAAATAAGTTTATTAATTTTTTATGCAATTTGTAGAGTTACATGCTTATTTTAAAGCCCTTAGTGTTTCAAAAGCCTTACTGTACAATTCAGACTATTTTTAAAAGATACTTAACTGCTAAAAGTACATGTATGAGAAGTTTAATATTTGAAAGAAAGAAAAATGAGTTAATTTTGTCTTCACCCTGTATGTGTAGTATAGGAGTGTGTAGAATAGAGCTTTGGGTGTTTGAGGAGAAGCTGTGTGGTCACACATTTGCATTACATCGCTATGTTCTCTCTGCTGAGCCTACCCCTAGGAAGTGTTGAAATGCATCATCTGCCAGAAATGATCACTCTTAAGTTTTCATGCTAATTAAAGCCTTAAAACAAAGTTGACATTAATTTTCACTGACTGTTTCACATTATACAGGATGTTTGTGAATATGTGCTGGTTTAGTTTCTGTTTACTAGCTCTCTTTCCAGTAGCTGTTTCACCTGCTTGTACTTGTAAAGACAATTTTTTGTTCAAATTCCATTCTTTGTCTATACAGACATTTAAAAAATGGAGTCACTGATAAACAGTAGGGGTGTATTGTTCTAACTGGCTTGGAATCAAAATACTTTGTGCATTTCTGTAAATAATGTATAACGCCCTGGGTGCTTTATCACTATTCATGAGAGGTTCTGACCTACCAGCTGGTCAGAATTTGATTTCTTTTTCCTGTTTTTGAAGCTTTAGTTTTAACTGTGTATGAATTTGAAGTGTAGAGTTGTAACTACAGAGCTATAATTTTAATCTTTTCTTCTTTGCTTCTGTTTTAGTTTTCTGTTCTCAAGCCCAGTAAATTCTTGCCTGTGCTTTAAGTCCTGATTGTGATTGTATTTGCAACACTACTTCTTTATTGATGTGGCTACAAACTATTCATTTTTGTAGGTAGACAATGCATAACCACTTTTTTTTACTCTGCCAGAATCTCAGGTGTGAACTGTCCATATCCAGCATTTTTTTGACATGGTTCAACCATGTTAAAAAAGGAAAATTCAATCTGATGGGTGTGGGGAACCATGGAAGAAAAGATTTTGATTAGCTTGATTCTTTCACTAAGGAAATGGGCAGACCAGTAGCTCTAACATCTTCCAGTGCTCATTGAACCTTATTGCAAAAGATGAAAATGTGACAAATAACCTGTAAACTAAAGTGTATTTTATAGACTGGCCCTAATTATCTACACACAGGTGCAAAGAATACACTTATTTTCCATAGTTGTGAGAGTATGATGTGTGTGACTGCATATTTAGCTAGACTTCAGTCTCTCGAGTACTGGTCAGCAGACTTTTTTACCTCTGGTTTTTCTATGTCAGCTGTTTCAGATGAAGTGCTCTCAGCTAGCACTGGACTTCGTACTGCTGTAGCAGAGTGTTATTCTACAGTAGATTAGTTTATCTGGTTGTTTAGGATGTTCTCTTCTGCATTTCTGATCTTCAAGGCTCTGCATGTTTGGCTGGATGATCCTTGCATACTTGTCTCATATAACTGTTCAGGAAGAAATAAAAATATGTTCAATTTTAGCCTTGACTAATACCACTGACATTAACAGGGTAACTTGATCAGCATAAAGCTGAGCAGGCTCACTGTTCTCTACAGGACCTTGTCCTTGGAGGGAAGTACATTTGGAAGTTGGTACGATGTGAGTCTTGAAGTAAAAAGCTATTAAAGACTGAATTCTGGGTTCCCAAAACTTTTCCTGTTCTCTTAGTGGTATGACCACAATAGATGAGGCCTGCCAAAGTCCTTGAATTGACAGTTTAATTATAAGGGAAAAGAGTTGGCAAAGCTGTACTTGGTGAGGAGAGCACTTATTCAGGAGTTTGCTTTATCCTTGTCAGAATTTGCAGCCAGAAGCCTGTTTTGCTTCTCCAGATGCTGCAAATTCTGTTTTTCTTTGGGTTTGGGGAATGGGGTGGATCAGGTATTTAGACAGCACTTATTTTGTTCTAACGAGTGATTTTGAAAACATTATTTGTTGGATGATTTAAATTTTAATTTGTGTTACTTTTTTATATTAATACTGTGTGTACACTTATATGGTTATGTGCACTTTGAAAATTAAATTTAAAATTATTTTTATCAAGATTTTAATGTATCAAGTAAAAAAAGTATTTTATATGTTTCCTGTGTGGAGTAAAGTGAGTAATACTGGGGGTTTTTTGTTTATAGAATGCAGTGTAGTTCTTCAGGTATGAAAATATTTGCAAGATTAACAGGAAGCTTAATACCTTTGGTTCCCTTTTAAATTTTAGGATAAGGTGCGGAGGAATTTCTATAAAACCACAAAATCTTGAAAGTAAAAATAGTTATGGTTTTGGTGTAATGCCTAAAACTACCTCTTAGTATGAGCTTTGTTTTTTAAAAAAATGGAACCAAACTGTTTGTGAGTATGTTGTTGTGTTTCTTTAATAAGAGTAACACAAGTGTGTCGACTTTGGGGCTACTGAGTATCTCATTGACTTCTTCCATGCATAGGTTTTCCAAAAGGAAATGTTCCTTAGATGTTGCTAGTACTTCATGCTTTTTGTCACAGATTTTCCCATTCTTTCTGTTGATGTGTTCTGTTCTCATGTGCACCTGCAGATCTCTGCTGTCTCAGAGGTGGAGCAGAGCTACCCACTAAAGCTGGTAGATGTTTGTGGTAGAAAGAATGCTGTGTTGGATAAGCAGAGAATAGCTAATGTTATCTGCTTACGTTCAGTATCCAATCCTCTTATCGTTTAACTCTAGGGATTGGTTCTGTTTTGGCTTGTCTACTTTTTCTTTTTAGCCCCTCTGTCCATTGTTGGGCTCAGATTCTTCTGTTGTGAACTACTTCACCACTTTATTACCATTTGTTGCTCACATCCTCTTTCTTTGCATGGTGGACATAGACCTGCAGAATGAATGCTTTACTTCTTGATTTTTATGGGGATTTTGGAAAACTGGCTACAGGTGCCAATTTTTGGAAATCTGCCCATGTGGGATCTTGGGAGAGAGAAATGAGGAAAACAGGACAAAATGTCTCAAAAAGAGAAACCATCTCTCCAGTATTACAGATTAATTAAACCACAATCCTTCACCTTCTGCGCAGAGGAACTGAAGTGCCTTATGGGATGAACGCAGTTGTATCATTGTTTGAAATAAATTGTGGGATCATGACCTTATTGTTAATGAATGACTTGCCAGGTAAATTTGAGCCCAAATCCCTCAAAGCCCGTATCAAAATTAGTCAGTGTAATTTTTCAAAAACTTCCTGAAAACTTCATTTTTTTCTGGCTGTTGTCTTCTTTGAGAGGAGGACACTGTATATAGTGGAAAGTTTCTTGAATTACTCCTTCCATCACACCCAAAGTTCCTTCCTTAGCTCTGCTGTTTTCTGGTCTCCTTTGTAAATGTTATGGAGTGCCCTATTCACTTGTACCAAGTGCTATATCGCTTCCTCATCTTGTCTCCTGTTCTTATGTGAACATTTAATTTCCTTTCTGTCCCTCTTATGCTCTACATAGTAGTTAAATGTTACATAGGGGAGTATATTCCTAATGCTTACTTGCCATATCCAATGCAGAGAGGCAATTGATGCAATGAGCTTTTAAAATTGGGCTAAGGGAATAGACAGGGAGAACAATTCTTCCACTGTCATCTTCTTCAGTGCCAAAGCAAAGTATAAGCATTCCTATGCTTCAGTCCAAATACACATTCCTGAAAGACGTGTTAGCCAGGTGAAAAAACATTCTTTTTGAATAAACTGTAGCTAGAATTAGATGACTTTCAGATTAATTAATGGAGACTGTGATTCTACTGAACATTTGTTGTGGTTTTTTGGAATATGCGTATTCATTTTGTAAGGTTATATTGATGTTGAACACTTAAAATTTTGTGGCGCTGTATTCAGGATAACTGCACAGCAACTAAAACACTCAACTGTAAAGAGTTGCCAGCTAAAGATACAAGTCAACAGGCAACAGCACATAAATAAACAAGTTTGTAGCAACAGTGTCTGTTTTGGATAAGCAATTTGGTTGCTGCTCAACCACTACTTTGACAGAATAGGTCTTGGGATAAAAGTTTTAAGAAGGGCTTTGAAGGACGGAGTTTTGGCTCTGATAAACCTAAATGTTAAGGAAAATAGAGAAAAAAGAATGGATATATCTCGTCTGAGGTTTTGAACAGGTTGTAGAGACTGGTACTGTGTGTGGTGCAGAAACAGAAAATCTTTTGGAAAAGGTAGAAAAAATGGTGTCAATTTTTCTGCTGCAATAGGTAAACTGGAGCGAGTTGGAGGGATGCAGATTGAAGTGAAAGTAAATGGCTGAAACGTTATCTCTGCTGGGGCATTCTGAACAAATAGGAGTAAGTTGAGATTTCATTTAATTCAAGGAAAAGTACATTGCATCTCTTCTGGAGTTTTAATTATTGAAGAGTCCCTGCTGTTCTTGTGTGAACTGCAGGTCATTACACAGTTAGTCATAGCACTTTGCACTTGTTTCCACTGGTGGTTGAATGAGTCATGCCCATGGTGCTGTGCAGCTGTAGACAGAAGAGTGGAATGCCCTTAGGAATGTAGCAGGAGTGCGTGTGAGAAGCAGAAGCTGCTGGGGGATAAAATCAGTGGATCTTTTACCCTAGTTTACAGTACAAATAACATCAATCTGCATTACATATACTGAAACATGCCATGTCCAGCATGCTTAAACTTGCACCTTCGTACTTAAGTAGTGTGTATTTCAAAAATCTACAGAGATGGAGAGATTTCAAAGACACAAATTGAAGAAGGCATTTGATCCCATCTGGTCATTTTACAGCAGTTCTGTCTGTGTTAGCAACCATGCAACAGCTTGGTACATTTTCAGGGCCTCAGGCTGCCTTTGAGCCTCTATTGCCTTTACTCAGATTTGGCACTGGCACTATTGGTGTTGGAACTATTGAGAAGATAGTTCTTCTCATGATTTCTCTTTCAATGGGGTAGAAAGGAGATGCTTTTGAAAATGTCCCCAGGAAAAGTCACTTTAAAATAAACGAACAAATGTGTTTTCGTTCATCAAATACTGGCAATGTGTTCCAATGTTTTTCCCACAAGTACAGTTATAAAAGTGTGAAGCAGCACAAAGCTGATTCAGGGCCACTCAGCAGTTTACACCACTGTACGAATGGTTATAATATGGGAGTTGAATGATAATGAGAATTTGGGCAACTTGATGATACTGTTGTGTCTGCACTTAAATTTTGTCAAAGTTATCACAGCTGATTTATAATTGTATCTGATTGGTCTGTGAGGATGCCATGGGCCTGGACAAAGCAGATGCTTAATAGGGCTTAGTGTGCCAAGGCCTACATGTTGCAGGATTTTTGATAGCAACAATGATGAGAGCAACAATTTACAATGTTGGAATTGGTGGAGGTTTTCATAGAATCAAACAGCTGAAGATTACAGGATATCTGCTTAAAGATTTTTTTATTGAAGCAGTCATATAGAGAACTATTGGACAAACAGCAGAGTCTGAAAAACAGTTTATGTCTGAGTTACTGAGATTCTGGCTATTCTCTGGCACCCACTGAACTGAATAATGGATGTCAGGGTTGAATGCCAGGATTCAGCTTTTCAGTTACAGCATTGATTTTGAGTATGTAAGAATTTTATCAAATATTTTAGAAGAGTGACTAGTTACACAGCTGTTAAAGTTTTCTTTACCCAATTTTCATGTTTGGTTGCTCATTGTCTTCAAATCCATGCAGGATTTGAAGTTGGCAGTACAGCAGTATTTAGTTTGTCATACCAGAAATATGATTCAAGTTGCTTATGGTGATTTTTTTTTTCTTCATTTTAGCCAGTGACTGATCATGGTGACAACTTCAAAAGGGCTTTTTTTTACAATCTTGTAATTCTTCCCACACATTTGACTGTCATTTAGAGGTGTTGGGAAGTGGAGAAATAGCATCCAATAACAGCTGAATTCCATTCCCTTTTCTCATCTCAGTCAGCTCTAGTTATGTTTTGAAGGGGTCCCCGTACAACGATAATTCCTATTTTCTGAGAAATTACTTTGTTTCTCATAGGGGTCAAATGTATCAGTACTTGCTCATAGACAGTCAATGCCAACCAGTATGACATCAAACTCTTCATTGTTGCAACAAATGTTGCTATGGGGAGAAGAAGAGGGAAGCAAAAGAGCAACTTCACATTTTTTGTTGGTTTGCCTTCATCTTTTTCAGGAGTTCCTGAAGCTCCACACTTGTTTGCAAGCTCTGTGTATTTTCTTGGCCGTATTGGCAAGAAACCCATACATGAAAAAAAAAGCACATGAGAATCTTGATAAGAATCTTAAGCCTGGACTGAAAAGAAATTGAGATCATTTCCAAGGACTACTAAGGAGAAATTAAGGAGTTGTATGTCTGCAAGATCAGCCAGCATTGAAAAAGGTGTTTTCAGATGTCAGTCTCTAAAGAGAATGTGTTTCTGGCTAGGAAAAGCCTCAGAATCGTGAGGGCTGAGATTGTGATGCTTTCTTATAGTGGTCAGATATTACTGAAGGAGTGTTTATGTTACCACGGTTTCCACACAGACCTTGTGCATGTGGAGGAGGGTCAGCAGAGGACTTAGACTACTCAGGAGAATGGTTTAATTACATGTAGCAAGTCAGGTGCTTTTTGTCTTCTTTTTTGTTCCTATGAGCAAAAACATGCTGGAAGGGGATTTTGTTTTATCATGAAATGAGGTGATAGCAGGAGGTGGCAGCAATATGAATACCCAGAATAGATGTGGGAGTCTTAAATTCCTTTCTGTGACAGACAGCGTATGGAAAGAGCATGAAGCCAATACTGTGTGTCCTACTGCATACTTACCTCCACTTGAGGTATTCTGAAAACTTCTCTGTTCCAGGGGTGCATCATTCTGTATTAAATATGCTTTTTGTCTGAATGGAAGTAGGTCTTATCTGATTATTAGGAAGCCAAAATACTTAATAAAATCCAATCTGTGAACCCATAGTTTACACAGGACTAGTTGCCTTACGTGCAGACTCTAATGCATAAATGCTGTAGGTAAACAGGTGCAAATGAATACAGCTGTAAAGTCAAGCTTATTATGAAGATAAACATTAGCATTACTTGAAAGGTAATAAAATCTGATGGAAGATAAGAATTTAGTATTATTGAAACAAACCTTCAGTTAAATTGATTTTGAGAGACAGCAGAAGGGACCACTATCTTTCATCTGATCTGTTAGTCATCTGAAAGTATTATTTTTTTTTCTGAAGATCTTCTAATATAGTGAGAGTGTGCTTCACCATTTTTTATTAAGATTCTTTGAGAGGGAAAATGGAAAGGAAAAAATGTGCTTTATATTTGTCTTAACTTCATGACATTATAGATTTCCTTCACCAGGAACATGTGGTATAAAGAAACACGTCATCATTGCTAACAGGGAGCTGAGATTCAGGAGCTAGTTTTATTTGGTTGCCTTCTAGTTATTTGGGCTAACTGCTTACTGGTTTTCTGCATGTAATGTGACAGTGTTGTGGTGGAATCGAATGACAGGAAAATGCAGTAGTTAATCTTTACTATTAGTTGCTGCACAACAATGAAAGTTACCATTCCTTGAAAATAAATTCAAAAAAATTGTACAGAGATGAAGGCTTAGATAACAAGGGAATATGGGGAGAGAGAGGAATAGGTCAGGTGAGTAGAGGTGAGAGGTGAGTAGATCAGGTACCTGGGAGACAGGTATCTGGGATGTGTAGGGCTCCAACATAAACATCTTTCTATATGACTCATGGTGAATTGCAGGGGTTTGTACATTTTATTGTGGGACAGCTTACCAGATAAAATACTACAGCACTTGTGAAGATACTTGTTACCCCAACCATTTCCCAAAGCCAAACATTTTCAAAGCACTTTTGTCATGTGGATGCTGAAAGAAATGTAGGGCATGTCTTTCTCATCTCTCTTCTGGATTTATATATATCGTCCTGCTTTATATATCAGTAAATAAACTGTTTCGTCTTAAAGATTTTCTACCTCTTTCGTTTTGGTTTGGCTTGATGTATCCTAAAGATCATTGTCCTTGTAGCAGAAGGGGGGAACAGAGGAGTCTGTAGGAAGGCTGGTCTGCAGAAGTGCAGGCTGTAAGTGTAACAAAGCATGCTCACTGCCGGAGTAAGCAGGTTTGCTCTTTCGGAGTGTGTTGCACAGGCAGTGCTGGTAGGCCCTTTGTCCTGAAAGATTCCACAGGCAAGCAAAGAACTAAACTGCAAAGTTTTTCAGGAGCATTTGGTACCGGGACAACTTCCCACAGATCATTTGAATGTGAGAAGGATTCAGGCGTGCTTAATGACTCTGCTGAACTGATTAAAAATGTTTGGTTTTTTTTTTTTCCCAGTCAAATTGAAAAATGCTGAGGAGGAAAACATCTCTTCTGTTTAGAAGCTTGCTTTTGTTTTTCCTCTGTGCTTCACCCCTTCTCTGCTATGCTTGTACATGCTTTATGCTCATACAGTTACCAAGCTGACCTTTCTTTGTATATTGCATAGCTAAAAGTTTCAAATGGTCCAAATTCTATTTCCATTGAATTTTCCAGCTTTTTATTCTTTTAAACATCAGTTGAGAATGGAACTTGACCCTTGATAAGTACTGAGATAATGTGAAACAGTAATACATGGTACAGCCTGAACAGTTGAACACCATCATTCTATGGGGAAGGCTCAGTATTCTGAATTAAAAGCTGCTAGGGAACCAGCCTAAAAACTGAGTATAAAATAATAATATTGTTTCAGATGATATGCAGTTACATTCAAAACGACACAGGGAACTCAGAGACTGTTTTCTGGATTGATTAATTCCAATGTAACACAATTTCTACATTTCTGAAGCTGCTTATTAGGTTTCCAGTGTTACCTCTTTGTAACAGCTACCTCCAAACAAGATCCTGTTTCTAAATTTAGAGTATCTGTTGTCCAAGTGGCAAACTTGATTGCTGTAACGAGTGCCTGATCCTCTCTAAGTTTGCACGGTTTTCATTGTGCCTGTTACATGTTTGTAGTTTGAGGGCAGCACCATGTATGTCATCCCAGGTTCTGTAGAAAACATCCAGTCATGTACTGCAAACTCTGTTAACCTGCTAGTTCTCAAATAAAAACAAATATACAAAATGCTTTGAAATAGAAATAAAAATAATTAACAATTTTATGGAAAGAGTTGTAACAGTGCAAGGCTCTTCACTTAGGCTTCTGTGCCGTTTGCCATTTGTCTGTATAGAAAACCTATGATGAGATCTTTTATTTTTAAATTAGGGAAAGGACTTGATTATTTGGCTTTCAAATAATTGTGATGCTGAAATTATTATTATTTTGAGAACTTTTTCTTTGTAAATATAGAAATTGAATGTAGTACTTTCTATTTCCTGTTAGCAGTGCTGTCCCAGTGCTGTCAGAGGCAGTAGCTTAAACAGGAAAACATAAAAGCAAAGATATAAATTCAAAAGCCATTGGGAGAGCTCTCTTTTAAATTTATTTCAAATATTTTAGGTGGAAAGTATTTCAGCTATCTACTGAAATGTCAAGATTCATTTTAGTTGGTTAAAATGGTATCATTAACTTTATTTCTCAAATTAATTACTATTGGCTCCACTACCTGTCCTTCTAGGATAAATCAGTGATTTATATATTTGTTAAAAATTAGATAGCATAGGCCATCAAGCTCTAACACATAGCTTTTAATGAGGATTTTGATGTGACTAGTAGCATATTGCTATATGAATGCATCTCTTCAGTATGAGGTTATATTTGAACTCACCATTTTTTTGTTTGTTTCTCTGTCTGTCCTTTCTCCCCGGTACCATTTTCTTACAGAGATCAGAATATTCTGGATCCTACATTGGAATATGTTAAGGTAAGGTACTGTTTCTTACCCTCAGAATATTTTATTTGGTATATACCCAGCACTGACAGAGCATTTCCAGTCATTTGTAGGTAAATGGTGCAGCTGTCTATCTTTTTGTACAGAAAAACAAATGATACATGTCAGACTGTTTACTTAAAGCTTCGGTGAAATACTTGTGGGCATTGTACTTTGGGTGGAGGTTGCATTTTTATATTGGGGCTTCTTTACAGTTACATGGTGACTGTTTAAGTTCTTGCTTTTGTTAGCACATTAAAAGAAGCTGTATTTTTTGCTTATGGATTTCTGGGGAAGTAAAGAATCATGTCTGAAAATATAATAAAAATGTCATATTTAGGTTTACAGTTTTAGTATTATACTTACTAAAATTACAGTTAAAAATTCAGTTCCGGTCCAGAAAAGTAATTGGAATCCTGGAAAAGTTGTGAGTTTTGCTCTCCTGTTGTTAGATCTCCTGTACATGATCAGTGTGTGTATTTTGTTAAGAGTAAATAAAAAGTACCCTGGAACATTCATAAATTGTATTCAAAACTCAATCCCAGACTGGCAATGGAGAGACTTTGGAAGAAGCCTTGGGATGTGATTCTGTATTGGGAGTCTCTTGTAATGCTGTAATTTTTACTGAATTAGTACCTTTCAGCATGTTTTTTTAAGTTTATTTAAGTTTATATATTATTATATAATATAAGGTTCTGAGGAATAATTAAACTTTATTAAGTTCAATTATTCCTCAGAACCTTGCAAAAATCTGTGTTATATTTCATGTGTTTCAACAATGGGCTTCTCTAATTGTTGGGCTTTGTTCCCTGCCTTTTCTGTTTCCTGAGAAGTGTCAGATAAGCACAGGTTATCCTTAACATAGGATATTTCTATAGCTATTAATGTGGACAGCCTGAATTTCTCAGACACCTGAATTTCTGCTACAGTTTAGAAGTTCAGGTGAGGAGGAGACTGAGGAGAACCAGTTCAATGGGGTTTTGCTGCTAGAACTCCCCCTGTGGATGCTCATAGTTGAGGGAAATAAAGAGGTGCCCAGGTTAGGGTTCAGGCTGACTGAAGAAGTAAACGAGGAGACTGTAATGCAGTGTTGAGAGGGGATTGTCAAAGGAAAGTAATTGTCTGAAAGTGTGGCAGAGTCCTCTGCTGGGCTTTCTGCCTAGGGTTGGGGAAGATGTAGGAAGTGGGGTTTTGTGGAGAAGAAGGGGAGGAGCAGAACACAAAGATCCCTGGAAAAGTGGCTGCCACAGGACTCTCAGAACAGCTGCTGATTTCTGCTCTGAACAGGTAGTTCAGTGTTGTGAGGTCCCTGGCCTCAATCCCAGCCTAAAGCTGGGATATGGTAAAGTAGAGAAGAGAAGGCCAAAAGCCTTCTCAGGAGGGGATGCCAGAGGCAACAAAGTGGTGGACATGTTAATTGCTGTATTTAATTTACTGTGTATCTTGCACTGTGCTGTACCGAGTATGCTGTTAGAGTTTTAATAATGTGACTAAGTAGAAGGCAGAGGTATCGTGTGCCAATTCATCAATATGTGTGTCTTGTCTTGTTGCAGCAAGTTCTGAATTATAAATGTGGTTTCTCATCTTTTCTAGTAGAAGCTTGTCTTGGACTCTTGTCAATAGCAGTGGTGCTAAGCTTAGTTATTAAAACTTTGATGTTGAGGAGGAAAGCCTGGGGAAAAGAGACTTAAAGGAAGAATACAAAGGTTACCAATCCCTTCTCTTCCCCTTCCTTTTTCAGTTTTTCCTGGCTATATCCCTACCTTTAGTGAACTGTGAGTTTGGATCCTGGTTCAGTGGTATTATAACAGGAATTCTAGACAAGAAATCTCAAACTACAACTTTGAAAAAATATGCAGAAACTGCTTTCTAATAAATGTAGCTCCCCAAAACATTTTTTGTCTGTAAAAGTCTGTGTTGCTAGCAAAACTGATTCCAGAAATGTGTTCTTACACAGAAATCAATCAATCATAAATAAAGGAGGTCTCTCATCAGTATTTTGTTTATCAGTTAACTCTAACTGTAAAAATTGTGGGTGAATTCATACCAACAGGATCTTGGACTACCTTTGTTGGCTTCAGTTTTATCAAGTATGTGTTCATTGCCTTACCCTATGGTAACTATTATATTAATGTTTATAAATTTTCTGGATCCTCTAATACATTATGGTGGCAGTGTTAAGTCAGATATAAAGTGCACAACACTAACCTTCTCAAGCTGAAAAAACATCTCTGTAGCATGTTCATACCACCATTGCCATTTGCACAAGTCTCTTTGGTATATAACATGTACATACGCAGTTTGAACTAGCAGGTGGGCTTTGACAGATGTTGCTTAACTGGGAAAAAAAAAACCCTTTAAATGAAAAAAGTAAGAGAAGAGGGAGAAAACAACAAGAGCACTTTTGGGAATCATATTTTGCTGATTCAGGATATGAAAGTTCTGAGTGAGAGACTTATATTTCTAGTGCACAGGAAAATATAGTTAATATTGACTCTCAACAGAGAAGTGTTGATTTACTGACTGAAAACACATATAAACTTGAGCATGAAGCATGTGTGGTGTATCACTCATACATAAAAACTAACACTGGAATTGATTGTACATTGTAATTGTAGTCTTGATACTGGTTCTTGTTTCTCTCATATTGCTCTTCAGGCTGTAAAGAGAAGAGAGACTTTGGATTAATTTGCCTTGAAAGAATTCCGTTATCTTGAAAGTAATGCATGGCACAAATTTAAGTTGTGTTAGGGTAGTTTGGCTTCTGGCAATTCTACCCAAGAGTTACAGTCCTGAGCAAATGGCACTGTGTCAGGGCCCTGAGGGCACTAATTGTTCTCAAGTGTCCTGGCCAGCCTCACTTGGGACCTCCACCCACACCCACTGAGCAAGGGCTGCATCAGGCTGGGGCCTCCAGAGCCCTCCTGAGTTGCTCAGTGGGTGTGCCTGCCCCTAGTCCTGTTTCCCAAGTGCTGTGTGGGAAGCTCGGGACAGACTTTATACCTGGCCTGAGGCTCTCTGGAATGTGATAGGACCTGTTGGTGTCATCACCCTGCTCACCTTGGTTGTGTCTGGGTGCTGTGGGACTGCACCTTGTGAGCACCTTGCCCAGCCCGTGCTCCCAGGTCGCTGTCCTGTAGGGAGCACTCCTGTTGCTCCCTGACACACTGAGTGTAGGGGGCTGTTTTGAAAGAGTCAGATAGGCACCTTTCTCATAACTGATCCACTTTATCAGGCTGCACAGTCGTACCTGTTGTCCTTCAAAACAAGCTGCTAGTTTTAAACCAGCTAGATTTAAAAAGTAATTTTACAAAAAGACCTGGGCACAGAGCTGACCGTGCAGCTTCACAGTTGCAAATCAACACTGTTTCTGCAGTGGTGCAAACGTGCTACTGGAGTTTCTTGTGAGTCCCATAAGAAAGGTAATTAATACTTGTTTAGAATGTGCTCCTGCTGGGGGGTGATCAACCTCTCTTCAGAACTGGACAGTGCTGTAAATAGAATGTGGGGAATTCATTTGGGCTTGAGGAAGAGTAACACGGTTCAGTGTGCTGGTTTTGGTTGTGTGCTGGTTCGCAGTGAGAAGAACATCATGATGTCTGTTGAGGCCGTAGTGACTACAAGCAGATAGATTGATGGTAAACTTTGAAGCTGAGTGTAGCAATTTGCTTTTTACCAAACCTTTCCTTGCTGAAATCTGGTCACTGAAAAGAATATAAATAAATCCTTGTATTCAGAAATACTCTGAGCAGAGGAAAGGCAAAATAAATTGGTTTTTTCTGTTGTTTTATTCTGTTCAAAATACAAGACAGAAAACACTGATTATAGAATTAATCTTTTTTTTTAAGATAATGTTCTCTATAGATGAACTGTGATTTCTAATTCCTTAAATTACATCTCTCACAAGTTGCAGTTTACTACAACTTGAATATTGATGTATTAGTTAATTCAATAGATAAAGGGAGCTAATTATGCAAAAACAAGTTCTAAGGGGGGAAAAAAATGTACTGATTTGCTCAAGTCTGAGTATACTGAAGTGTCCACATGGCTTCAACTCTTCCTTTGTATTCACAGCGCTGCTGAAACCATGGTCACAGTTAAATGGCTCTTTCAAAAAAAACCTTTTATGGTAGAAGTGAAAACAGGCCAGTCTGCTTTGAGTCAGGCTGCTACCCAAGTCATGAAAGAGATTCAGGGACACAATGGCACGTTGTACATTCTGTGAGATTTTTACAAGTTTTATGAACCAAATAATAGATCCATTGGTAGTCTCTGCAGGTTCTTCCCACACCCTGAGTCTGCACATCCACGGAACAGATTCCTGCAGCAGGGGAGAAAGAATGAAGTGCTGGCAGATTTGAATGTGTCAGAGAACTTTTTGTGAGTCATTTTGATGAAATTCTTGTGAACTAAAGATAGTTTTCTGTCCCATTCCTATTCACTATAAATACTTAAGGATCTTTTCATAAAAATCTGTGCTGTAATTATTGAAGCTATATCAGGGTGAAAAGAAAAAAAAAGATGTCTCTCTTCCTTTCATGGAAACCTTTCAAGTATTTCCTGTGAAAATAGTGCTTAATAATTATAGAAATACATATCAGCAGTGAGTTGATAAATATTTCTATGACCTGAGGTTTTGGAGTTGTATTTTATTCCATTAGTGGAAAAATTGCAAAATTTATGACTGATTGTCTGCTCAGCATGGTCATGAGGGAAGTTTATATTTAGATTCAGACTTGAAAAAGCTGTTGCTGGTTTAAGGAAGTTACAGCTGCAGAAAAAAGAGTCTTTTGTGAAGTTCTGCTAAAGGTTTCTTTCATCTCAGCCCCACAGTGTTAATTTTTCTCCCTATTTTTACTCCACCTTGATTTTGGTAGAAAGCAAACTGTCATAGAAATTACTGTCATTCATCATGGCTTTGGTTAGTGCAACTGAAAATAAAATTTTTATGACTTACAGTGTGTTGATCCTTATCTACAGCTTTGCAAGATGGGACAATATTTCGTGGGTTTAATTCAACTTCAGGGAACTTAGATCAGGTTATGAGATTTATTGATGCACAGTTTGTATAGTTAATTGCACAAAGTCATAATATTGTGGATGCCAATCCAGTGTAGGTGTGGGTGTTTGACTCTCACCATTCTATTGGCTGAAGATACTTCGGTAAGTGGGTGATCAAAAGTAAAGTTTGTATGTGTGTATGTATGTTTAGGAAGGTTTAGAAAAAAATCTGTGTCAGCATGACAAGTAGCCACAGTTTGGGAAACAGTTTTTCCTGATGATGGTGAAATTTCCTTGCAAGAAGCCTTTTTTAGACATGGAAATATATTAGAGAAATCCCCACCTCACTGGAAAACTTGCCAACTCCAGTGTATTCCTGTTCCTGCTGTGTACCACACTCCTGCAGAGACTTGTCTGTTGGGAAGCGAGTTGGGACTTGTGAGCAGAAAGTTTGTTGGGTTTCTGCATTGTCTGACAGCATTAAGTATCAGAGCTGGGAGGAATGCCTGATGCTAAGGCACCACTTAATCAGGAGGTTCTTTCTGAGTTTCTAGGGTGGTTTGAGGACTTCTTTTCCACACTTTTTGCAACTGCAGCAAGGACAACAGTATCACAGAAGGTGGAATTGTCAGATGGAATGTGTTTTGTTGAGGAGAAAAGGAGTATGTCTACGTGGCCAACTTGGACTTTACACATCTCTGTCGTTACGGACTTGTCATCCAACTCAAAGATTATCAGTGATGTCAGTAAGACAGAGATATTTCCTTTTTTTTAATGTTTCTCTACTTAGCAGGAACAGAAGTTTCACAAATGTCATTCCACAGCAGTTGCCTCTTGTATGTAAACTCTGTAACTCAGATTACACAGAAAAAATTCTGTTAGAGCCAATCCAGTGTTAATGCCTGTAGTTACCGGCCTCAATGAAAACCTTCGGTTTGATTCTTGATGGGTGGTTGCTGGTTGTGCACTGCCCTCTGCTGGAAAAGAAACACTTGACTGGATATTTTTAATCAAGTCATGGTTATTTAAATCACGTTTCATAATAATTTCTTTGTAACTCTTGTAGGAGCCTGACTGTTGGAAGTTGGTTGCTTTTTTCTCAAGAGGCACAGAATGGGGGGGGAATTTTTCCCTTCCTCCCTGTCATTAAGTTATAAAAGTAGATCCTAGAGGGAACTTGAGGGTTTGGTTGTTTTTTTTGTCAGGGTGTCACTGAGATTGTTAGAATAGATGTTCTGATTTGTCCAAAACTTCCAGCAGAAGAAGTAGTTTGTCCAAAACTTCCAGCAAGATAATCTGCTCTACCTCCCAAACTAGATTAGTCAAACGATCTTTTAATTGTTATTGTGGGAAATTTTTTCCTAAATTGTGGTATTTTGCACATAGAGATTTGGGGTTGGGGGCTTTTGGTTTTGTGTTATTGGTTGGTTTGGCGGGGGGAGGGTTGTTTGGGTTTGTTTGTTTGTTTGATGTTTTTGTGTTTGGTTTGGGGTTTTTTGTTTTGTTTTGTCCATCTGTCTTCTATTCATGACATATATTCAGTCTTCTAGTGGGATAAATTTGGGCTGTTGCAATAAATTGGACAAAGCACCTTGTCTTTTAGTCCTGTTCTGGTGATAGCAAAATTTCAGGTAGTAGAAATTTTTTTCAGCCTTGTTTCTAGGCTTGTTTCTTACAAAGTCTGCCCTTTCTCTACTCAAAAAGGGCAACTATTTCTTTAAGTATGTATGATAATTATTCCTAAAAGCTTTCGTCAGCCCAGGAAAAATTTAAAAAGTACTTAAGGAGTTGAATATGTAATGAAATTCAGCAGCTCTCAAGTATTTAATTCCCCTGAAATCATAGTGAGAATCTTGCCCTGTTCATTTGAAGTTAAAGAAAACTCATCTTACTGGATACAATGCTGTTATTCATCATTAGTGGTGGAATATAACACCCGAGTTTCAGTATTTTCTCATGTTGAATTTTGTTTGACCAACAGGCTGGTCTCTGAAAATAAGGTTGAGTCAGCAGTCCTGTAATCTCTTGGCTGCAAAGTGATGAATAAAATGTAAGCTGGTGTTTGCAGTAAATTATGCAGGAAGTATGATTCTACAGCTCTGCCAGACAATGCACTTTCAGTCTACTGTCCTAGTTCATGTTTCCCTAGAAGAGCAAATCCCAAATTAGCCTGTTCCTGTTTGGAGCTTTTTGCTCTTTCCCAGCCCCCAGTTCCTGAATGGCCTGATTAGCTCTAAGATCTGGGTTTTTCTGTGGCTGGGGGGGACTGTGGGTTTTTTGGTTGGTTGAGGTTTATGGTTTTTGTGGGTCAGGGGCAAAGGGAGTTAGTGTACTGTGAAGAGGAATTTTTTTTCTTTGTGAATGATAATCCCTATATGAAATTATATGGCTTAGTGGCTTTCTAATTATTCTGGCCTTCATTGCAGTCTTTTAGCAGTGCATTCCCCTCTCCTGATGCTGAAATGGAGTTTAGGGTATTTTGCTTATGGGAGCATCTTCTGTAATGCTGAGGGTGCTTTAGTAAATACAAAATGCTGATAATTCTTAGAGCAGCAAGAATTCTCTCTTTGCATGTTAATGGTTAATCTTACATGTTATCCTACCATGGATTTGACCCAGTTAATGTTTGTATTCTGCTTCCTCTGTTATTACTCATTAACTCTCAAATGATGTCTGGTCTGGAGTTCTCAAAAGCCACTACATCCACTGAGCTTTGAGTTGAAAACTATAAAATTACTTTGCTCTAATTTCCTTGGCACCAATAATAATACTAGTGGCAGTAGCTAGTTAATTGACCTTTCCAATACCTTTGTTAGAGGATCAGTAACTACTGACAGGTCTTATTTACAGATGAGAAACATAAACTGGAAAGGTCTGAATCTGAAACATGGGATAGAAGTCTTGGAGTACAAAAAACAGGTCTTACTTTATCTCTGGTGATCTTGTGGAACTTGGATTTAAATGAATTACCTGTTTTCTCCAAAATATTAATCCCAGTGGCTCTCAAATGCTGAGCTATCACAGAATGGTTTGGGTTGGTAGGGACCTCAGAAGATACCTAGTTACAGTCCCCTGCCTTGTGCAGGGGCACCTTTCATTAGACCAGGTTTCTCAGGGCCCTGTCCAGCCTGGCCTTTTGATAATACACCCAAGTCAAAATGTCAGTGAAAGCAAATATAGGTACATGGTGATGTGCACTTACTTTTCAAAGAAAGGAAAAAAAGGGGGACTGTTTTTTAGTTTTCCTAGTTTTGAAGATTGACTAATAGCAAAAGCTGTCAGGGACATGAAAATGTTTATATTTAACTCCATGCAACATCTTACTGCTGATCTTTCACTGTCTACAAGCACATGAGCCACAAGGGGGAGTGAGTATGTAATGTCTGGAGAGCAGATGGTGATGATGATTTTTATTATTAAGCATTTTGGATACTCTTACTGATAAAACCTAGGGAAGTAAAGCTCCTAATCTCTCAGAGCTGTGTTTACAGATAATAATTAGAATAAGACTGGTACATTGTGTGTGTGTGTCTTGCCTCTCTTTGGGGACACACTGACATACAGTTTAGACTGTGGAGAGGACAGCAGAAGGAGCATTGGGACATTTCACTTGGGAGGTCATCTACTGATACGTGCTGTCAAAGGAGCAGGTTGGTCTGACATTTTTGTGTGTTGGATATTTATAGAAAAAAAGCATCTACACAAATAATGGAGTATAATGTTGTGTTGGCTGTCTAGAATACCTAGAGGTCATTTGCTTCCATGTCCTCAAATCCTTTTGTTAGTAAAACGTTGAAAGGGTGGTAAAGACTTTTGAAAAGCCAAGCTCTGACAGAGACCCAAGTGACTTGTAAATTTTCTTTTTGAGTGCTACACATCCAAAATACACATCCTTTGTATTAAAGGAAGGTATTTCAGTGTATTCAGGAGTTTTAGATAATTAGCTGATATTTTAAAGGCATCCACTTACTCTGGTGAAGTAACTTTTTTTTTTCATCCTTCCATTATATTTAGAATTGGTTTAAATCTCACACAAACAAGCACTTTATTTTGACAGGACTGGGGAGACTTTCAAAAACAGAAGTCTGAAGTTAACAAATGTCTTAATGCCTTATTTTTATGTGCAAGACAGCTCTGATATGCTGACCAGCTAAGCTAGTTAGACTAATGACAGCTAAGTTAGCAGGAAAGAGAAGAAGGTATTTCCATAAACTGTGAACTAATTCTGAAAGAAAAGGAAATTCATGTCTTTTCATAATTCTTTAATTTTTTTTTCCCAATTCAGGGAACAAATTGAAGGAAAAATAGGTGAGCCATTACAAAATCATTTCATGTTTGTACATGGGTTGGCAGACAGTAGGTGGCGCTCAAGAATACGTATGTTAGTTTTTGGTTGGATCAATAAAACCTGCCGGTGGATTCATAATAGGAAGGAGTCTAGTAAGAAAGCCAGACCTACTGCCAGATGACTTTGAAAAAATTTGATCTTTTATAACTAAAACGTATGAATCTCCAAGGTATTTGGATGTCTTAAAGTGCAAATTAGGACCTAGTAGGAAGCTCATAAGCAGGTTGGGCATTTATTTCTTGTACCTGCCAACCTGAGTTTTTATATGAGGCAGATTTTCAAAGAGATTTATTCAAACAACAGTGTAAACTAAATAGATGCAAATTCAGTTTTCTCACTATTCCTGTACAATTGCAGCACATTTCTGAGACTGCCTCACGGAACCACGATAGAAAGGAGGAAGAAATTATGCTGACCTCTCCCACACCACACCTTGCAATGCAAACAAGGGTAATTACAGCTGCAGCTCTGTCTGTTGATTTATGATCAGAGGCTCCACCAACAACAGCATGCAGGAAGTGAGGTTATCCAAGAGGACATGAAAGAGTCAGTTCTGTTAAAAATTGAGACAGGAATGGTAGGTCATGAGCTGGGACATGGAACTTTATGTGCCTGTAGACATTTGAGTTAGGAACAGGTAAAAATAAGCTTTCTCACAGTGTTGTCCTCCCCTTTCTTCCACTTATTCTACACTTTAACAAGTGTTCAGATGTAAAGTTGGGCTCTACCTGTATGTGGAGGTATCCCCCCCAGAGCTTTGTTAGAGGCGATGTGCCATATCTGAAGGACTTACTGCCAAAACTAGCTGGGAGTGGGCATTGTGAAGATGTTGTTTGCATGGGAAAATTATTTATCAGTTTTTCCCTATTTCCTGACTTTTTCTTACATTAAAAAGAACAAATAACTAGTTATGGCAAAAACTCTTACGTATTAAATGAAAAATGTTTCAACTGAAGATTTAAGTTCTTTGATTTTCTTTGGGCTTTTTCTTTCAACTTTTATTCCTGTTGTACTTTACTCCAACCCCAGAGTTGCCATTTTGTAGCCATAGGCCCTCAGACCACAGTTGGATGGTGCCCTGTGTAATGGGGCCATGTCCATGTTCGTGTGGCGTCACTCGTTCAGCAGCAGTGCTCGGGGCTGGCTCTGGGCTGTATCTAATCAGATTTGTGCTCTTGACCCTTGTACAGTACACCGTGCCTCCTTTCATTTACAGCTGGCCTCCTGCCTGGATTGTTTACTTCCAGTTAGTGCAGTGAAATCTAAAGCATTACATGTATTTCACTGAATATTGTTAGGCTGATTTGAATGCTTAAATGAGTAGAGCAGTGCAAAGAAGCAAGCCAACAATTCCCTCATCTAATTTAGTCTGAAACTGTTTCTCTTTCTCTAATATGCAATCACAAATCATAATAATTCTGTCTGTGAATTCTAAGCACTTCCATGAGCATGACTGGTGTTTGGTTCAAAATAATGTCTTGTAGCTCTGGAAACTGTTGTGATAATTTCAAACTGCTTGGGAGTTTTTAAGCATTTATATTTTTGTGGAGTGTGGTTGCTTTACTTGAGCCACTTAAAACCTTGAAGCTGCTTTTTTTTTTTTTTTTTGTGATGAGAGAAAAAGAAACTGACCTCTAATAAAGAAATGATCCCTACATTTTTTCTTGTTTGACCTGTACAATTAAAGCAACCTAAGAAGATGTCCCCTGAGCAGGTTTTTGCTGTCCTCTACCAACGCCTCAAACTCGTGCATATGCAGTGTGCTCTGAGTGAGCTGGACACAGTTTAGGTGTGTCAAGGGAACACAGAGTAAGTGTAATTTAAACTAGACCATGCAAAAATCCTAAATAACTTTAGAGGCTTTGTAATAACAGGTGGGGTTAGCAGAGGCTCCTAAGTTCTCTTCCCAGTGGGCTATTAGGAGCTCAACATAGAACATATGTTCAAGTGAACTCATGTGGCCATGGATGCTATGAACTTAAAAATCTTTTCTTATTAAGCTTACTTATCAAAGTTATCAAAAATAATCCAGCCAGCCATCCATAGAAACAGATGAAGGGATTATAAGATATTTTAGGATTCTAAGAAGAATTTTCAAAAACAAAGAAATAAAGATGATGGCTGACCTTTTGGTGCTGGAGAGCATAGGAAATACATCAATAGATGTCCTAGCAAAAGGATTTAATTCAATGTTTCTAAGGTAAAAAAAAAGGTTTATTTCTCACGTGAGGAGTCCAAGAACCCAAAGTACCAGCAAAAAATTGAAGGCCAAGAGAGTGAAAATGTGACTAAACTATCCTTTGTTTCTCTGAGTCAGTATTTAGAAATGTAAATCTTACCTATGTATAAAGCAGAATTTGGAGCAGCCTGAAGGTTGTCCTCAATCATGCTGGCTGAAGACAGCTCCATGATAGCCATCAGTGCAGGAGATACCATAGTATCACCCAGAGGTTTCTCACATACTCTTTGAGATTCCTTCCAGTAATATTAATTTTCATACTGCTGTATCACAGTGTCTTGCAAAGGTTGTCATCCATTCATTGAGCTATCTAGGCAGAAGTCATAGTAACCTTTAATAAAAAGAAAAATCCTATTAGTTTAATGTAAAAAAAAAATTTATTTACCATTTAAATAAAGTATCCTTTTTTCTATCAGTTATACTGTTGATAAAAAGCATCAGCAGCTGCTGTATGAAATTGTACAGTATTAGTTTTTAAGGTTCATTATTTCTGGAATTCTCTCAACATACATAAATTTTGATTCTTTACTTCACTACAGACAGGAAATAAGGAACTGGCAGTTACTATTTGTATTAGACCTGCCACTCCAATCCTCCTTTTCTTGAAAAGTTGGGGGGTTTTATTCTTGATGATGGATGAGAACCTTTGTTTAAATTTCAGTGTACATTTACACATTGATAGGTCATAGTATTCCTGTCCTTTTTTTTTTTCCCAACCCCATAAAGAACTCCTTTATGGAACTTCTAGTTATTCTCAGAGCATTCTTCTTCTAGTTATTTTCAGAGCAGAAGTGGTCCACCTTATTTTGCACTGCTAAATCAGTTGTTTCTGCTGCCAAAATAGCTACGTCATCCTAACAGCCCTTCTTGTCACTTACTGTAGTTTGAGTTGCTTGTCTTGATAGTTTCTGTTCATGATATTGCAAGTGAAACCTTAGTGTGTGGTACTAATACTGTCTTGCCAGCATTATAGAGCAAAAACACCTTCACTGATACAATTTCATTTCCCTATTTATCATCCCTCCTCCCTGGCCCTCCGGTTTTAAAATTGGATTAGGGTGTTATTATGAGAACTTTTGATTAATATTCTTTAAAAATACAGTCCTTGATGAGATGTCCTGCCACAGTGCCAGAAAATTTCAGTCAAGAAACAGGAATCACAGTTGAGGCTTTTGTGTTTGAAGTCTTGCAGGGTATCTTTTAATCTTCTCTTCTCTGGCTACCTGCTAAAGCAATCCTACAGAGTTCCTCAAAGTGGAAAAAGAGCTCCAAGTAAATTAAAATACACTGCAGCACAGTGCAAAGAGAAAAGGAGGGTACTTTCACATTCCTGTTATATTATCTACTCATTCATTGTTTGAGTTTGTCATAAAGTAGTCTACAGCAGGACTTCATCTTCAAAGTCGGTATTTTCAGCTTCTTTTTTGGCCAATCTTACATCCTTTTTCTTGCCAGGTTTGTTACTTTAAAGTCCATTTAATGTTCTGTTCTTTTATTCCTACATTGTTTTCCTTTTCTCAGAAGAGTCTCTGGCACAGCATCTCCAACACATGGCCAGGTAGTCTGGCTATCTTTATGAACATTCTGGGTTTGGTGCTTAACTGAGTGGTAGGTACCTGCAAACCTTAGGTGGTCAGATAGGTAAGGGAACTTTGCACATCACACTTCCATTTCCTTGTTATCAACACTGAGGTTTCCTCTTCTTTTCAGATAGGCACTCCATTGTATTTTCCTTGAAAGGCAGTACACATTTTATGTCCTTTCTTAGTGCTGCTGCTTGGTTTGTGTACCAGTTCCTATTGCTGGATGCAGGCACTGAGGGCACTTCCCATTGTTCAGTCAGTGTGGGAAGGAAGTACTCTGTTATTAGGTGAGAGGTACGTTGCAAGTAGTACCTGAGGACAACAATAAGCATTTAATATATGTATCCTCCTCATTATGCAATATATTTGTTGCTGATGAAAAAGACAAGTAGCTATTCATTTTAACTGCTCCTTGGCATTAATTTATTCCTAATCCTAATCTAAGATCTAAAATATCTGTGACTTCTGTATTTTTTTTGTACCATCCAAGTAATAATTGATTGATCTCTTCAAAGTTTCTCTTTCTTAAGTGTTACAGGCTTTCTTGTACTGCTCAATCTGGTCCATCTGGTTTTCTTTCACCAAATCTGTTAACTAGGCTGCTATAGAGGCAATGTCTTGTCTCTTACAGTTATTATAATTACCCAAGTTGGTTTTGGTTTTTTGCCCTGGTTCTTGAGAAGGCCTTGAGGTATGTCGGACAGATTCTTTGCTGATGAGCAGTTTGCTGACTGGTCAGTAAGCTATGGACTGTGCTGTCGCAAGAGAATGGAATCACAGGCATAAATAAAACTGCTCCTTTTTATTTTGTTGTAGTGCTTACTTTTACTTTGCCAAATCAGACGTGTTCATGAATTCAGTTCTTTCTTTCTCAAGCAATTTGCACAATCCCATGGGACTATCACCAAGATAAAGCTGTCCACTGAGAGTTTTAAATGCTGAAGGTACCTTGGTTGCAACACTGACAATGTTTACAGGGTTGGTTTCTTGCTATTTTTTCCAAGGACTGTCTGCCAGAAGCTTCCTAATTAAAAATAAACAGATTTATCATTTTCCTTGGTTACCGAAGCTCAATTCTTAGTTGTCAAACAGTAATCAACTGCTTTTCCTCTTTTTTTTTTTCTTTTATGTGTGTATAATTGACAATGCAGGCATAGATGTTGCATTGTTGAACTGGAGCAACTGATTAAGCCTTTATCAGCACAGAGAGACAGGTATTGTAACTCTTCAAGAAGAGAAGTTTGCCTTGTGCTGATGGCTTTAGCACATCTCTGAGCTAGGGGATACCAAGACAGAGGAGCTAGGATTTCACTGGTGAGTGAAACAGATCACATAAGGATTCTGGCACTCTCTGTTTGGCATGCTGGCAGCCAGCGTGCCAGCGGTCACTGAATTGATGGTATCAGCTTCAGCTGTGGAAAATGTCCCAGACTGATATGTGAGTAGGGGGGTGTAGCAGCTCTGGTAGGCAGTGGTGATACTGAAGAGCTTGCTGAACCTCAGAGCACTGCTAGGAGTGACTGTTTATCTTCAGGCTTGAGGAACCACAAACAGCAGAACTGAAAATGCCAAAGGAGTATAATGTTTTTCAAATGCTGATAGCAGCACTTTGCTGCTTTTATCATCGTAAGTCTATTATCAGAGTCAAGGTAGGTGCTCTTTTTCAGCTACAGTGTGCTAGTCAGTAATGCTTCCAGTTTTTGTTTAGAAGTGTTTGTTTTTGTACCATGGTTGGGTACAGAGTGTTTCTCTTCTAAAGAACACCTTTAGAATTCACTGTTGTCTCAGAGAGAAACAACTTGCAGTTTTATGAGCCTGAAACTGGCTGTCTTTATTTTTAGGGACTAAGTAAAAATGCTTCAATGCTTAAAAAGGTTTGGGACTTGCTGAGGAGAATTTTAGCAAATTTTCAAGTTTTCAGGATTCAACTGATCAGACCATTTGGTTCCCTAACTTTTTCCACCTATTTAAGGAAAACACAGGTAATTGTGCTGAGGAGCACGGGTGTTTTTTAAATGCTTCAGACAATTTTGGATTTGTCCTTATATTTTAGATTTTTTTTAATTGCAAGATACACAAAATCATGTATTCCTAGGATGGTTTGGGTTGGAAGGAATGCTGCCATGGGCAGGGACATAATTTACTTTATGCAAAAATGCTCTATATGCACTATAAGCAAAGGAAAAGCCTTCATAATCATTTTGAGTCACATTTACAGAAGTGTCTAAGTGACTTGGGAATTGTAGTCATGTGGGGCATCTAACTACTTTTGAGGATCTGTGAGTTACACTTCAGCTTTTAAATCTTTTTATTTAAGATTTACATGTGAATTGTTCTTTAACACTGTGGAGGACTTGCAATGAGGAAGGATGTGGTTGCTGTCTCTTGGCTTTCAAACTTGGATAGAGGTACTTAAGTTGGGAATAGCTTCCCCCTTCTCTCACCTTCAGTGATTTAGCCCTAAAACTGTCCATTTCTGAAAGTGGGGTGTGGGGCTCAGTCTTTTGGACATACTGAAAAAGTGATTCTAATCAGATTGACTTTTTCTGACTGGGACAGGTGTCAGCAATTATCATCAAATAGAGTGTATAAGATGCTCAATTGTGCTGTAATTAATTTTCGTTCTCATTTTAAGGCTTAGTTCTTCTGTTCTAGAACTTTTTAAATGCCATTGAGGTTTATTGTGGGCTGTCAGAACAGTTAGAAAACTTGTTCTTGACCATGCATATGCCCTTTGTTTAACTTGGCATGAATTTCTAATACCTAAAATAATGGTGGTGTTGTCATGGCAACTTTCCATTTAGTCTAATCCATATAGTCTCTAGAGAAACTGAAACATTAATAGTGTTTGCTGTATGGAGGGTAAAAAATAAAACCTTTTATGTAGAAACAAATTACAGTTGGGATCTTTCAAAAATAAGGTTCTATTTAAAGAGATTTGCAGCATTTAAAATAGATTTGAATGCATGTGTTCCAGTATGCAGATTTAGCATTAGTTAAATCTGATGAACTGCTATTTTAAGAAGTTTGGATGGTAGGGATCTGGGGTGCATTTCCTGAAGAGAAAATGGCTGTAGGTATAGAAACAGCTGGTGGTCAAATCAAGTAAGGTGTGAACCTTGGGGCCCAGTGGTATGGATTCTGTGAAATGCCAAAGGGCCTAGGGTAGTATGAACAATAAGATGGTATGATATGAAGTCATCAGGTTTTTAAATTTATTATTGTTGTTGTTGTTGTTTAATTTTTTTAAAAACTTCAAGCAAAATCAGTTTGTGTAATTAGATGAAGTTGATTCTTGGTTTTAATAGTAATTACAAGTGTAATGAAAATACCAAATTGATCCATAAATAAGCATGCTGAAGTTCTCAACTACCCCTGAGAGATACAGATTTTTTTCTGCATTGAGATAAATTTGTTATGTTATCCAATTTCATTGAAAACAGTTTGTGGCCAACCTCAGAGATGCCTTGTTGTGTCCCACCAAAGCTCAGGAAGCAGTACAGCACTTGAGCACTCACATTTTGCTGCACTTAATTTTAGTGTGTAAAATTGGGATCTCAACAGCAGATGTTTGGTTTATTTTCCCATGCATTAATAGAAAATATAACGATTAGTGCAGAATGTCTGAACTTGAATTGACTCATTCTTCAGTCATGATGTGTCAGTACCTTTCATGATGCCATTTGGTTTTTCTGGCTGTTTACTGTCAAGGTCAGCTTTTACATTGAGGGAAATAAAGAAACTTCAAGGCAAGGGGGCTCCTGTTCATGCTTAAAAAAGAAGAAGAGAAAATACTAAATTGTGGCTTGTGCCACTTCCAAGCCAAAATATTTTTCTTTAAATTTGCATTTTTTGGAAGAGAAGAAGTAAGTTAAGACTAAATCAGTGATAAAGGGTGGCTTAAAAAATGCAGAGGTCTAAATTAATGAAATCAACTTTGCCACAAGATGGGGTTTTTTTAGTACTAATCATCAGTATGGTTGTCATGATCAGAGGGGGAAGGGCCTTGAAGTTCAAGTATTTTCATTCTTAATTCTCTGCTATGATTCACCCTCAGCTGAAGCTGCGCAAAAGGGGAAAGCCACTCCAGTTATCAGGACTGCCAAGTCTTGTAACTTCCAGCACATTGATGTAGCACATTACTGGGTAATGTACTAATGCTGTGAATGTGACGTGCGTAAGAAGCCTTTTATAAGCAGCTACTTATTGCAAGTGCCATCTCTTATCTTGGGTGAATTGCAAACACTTTTAATAGATAGTAGATCTTAATTAATATTTCTTCAGTGTGCGAAGATCTAAATCTGTTCCACTGGCATCCTCAGGCTTCATATATCCAGTTTCAGCATGTATGTGGAGGCAGTTGGATTTGATAACAAGTGAGTTACATGTAATCACCACCCAGCATTGTGGGTCTGCCTTTTCAGTGTTAGATTTGTTATTGTTCGAGAGGGGCAGATGTGGAAAGACTGACTGCTCAAAATTATGTGAAATTCTGTATAGCTCCCCAAACTTTGATTTCCTATTGTCTTGTAGCTGAGTTTGAGTTTTGATGAGTCTTATATTATAAAATTCTTTTCAATTTCCCATGGTAATTTTATAGTTACATGGCAGTAAAAGTTTTATTATCTTCTATCATAAATATGTAGATAACACAGGGTCCACTGGTGCTCTCTAAGTGATATCTGTTTGATGGGGATGGGAATATTCTTCAGTGGGTATTTATGCATTTAACTTCTTGGTAGTACCTTTTATTTAGGTATGTCTCAGATTAAAACAAAGAAACCACCTACATAACTGGTAACATCATTTCCATTTGGAAATGCAAATCTCTAGGGTCACTGAGTGAGGGGATTATGATTTGACTAACTCTCAACTCAGGATTTCTCAGGATCTATATTCCGGAAATGAAGCTCTCTTAGCTCTAAATGTGGTTATGTAGAAATGTAAGGATTTGTTGTAAGTGTGGCACTGTAGTGGAAAATGGTTGTTGAATCCACTACAATTAAGTTTTCCCATTACCTTCATTTACCATTAAATTGATCTTTGTAGTAAAAGACTATTTTTAGTTCCCTCATTCTAAACTAATGTTTTACTTATTAGTTGTCATGGTTTGAGCCCAGCTGGCAGCTACACACCACACAGCCATTCACCCACCCCATCCCACCCCGCAGAAGAATGGAGAAGAGAATCAAAACTAAAACTTCTAGGTTGATAAAAGAAAAGTTTAATAGCTTAAGTAAAGTAAAATATACTAATAATAAATAATAATAACAAAGAGGAAAGAAACCCAAGTGATGCACAATACAGTTGTTTACCACCCGCTGACCGATGTCAGACCCTGTCCCTGAAGTCCTTTCAGCCCCGCTTCCAGGTAATTCCCCATTTTATACACTGGGCATGATGTTCTGTGGTGTGGAATATCCCTTTGGCCAGCTCTGGTCACCTGTCATGGCTGTGCTCCCTCCCAGCTTTTTGTGCCTCGCTGGCACAGCATGAGACACCAAAAAAGTCCTTGACTTAGGATAAACATGACTTAGCAACAATCAAAACATCAGTGTGTTATCAACATTGTTCTCATACTGAATCCAAAAGGCTGCACTGTACCAGCTGCTGAAAAGAAATTAACTCTATCACAGCCAAAACCAGAAAAAATTGGCTGCTTTTCTGTGAATGCCAGGCAACTTTTGTTGTTCATAGTAGCAGAGTGAGAACATGCACATGATGGAGTTTATTTGATTTTAAAGAGCCATTGCAGTCATGGAGAAAGTTTTCATGGTAATTTGTTATCTTTTCATCATTGACTTCAAAAGTTGTCACCAGTTACCTAAAGAAGCATGCGGAAATCGTGTGGCTTCAAAATTGCCATTCTCCTGTATTAATTCATCTCTCTGAGTAAATCACCCATTCTGTACCTCCTATTACTTAACACAGCACTTGCTATAGTCCTGTGTGAACTTTGTGCCCTCTGAACTACAGCCGGTGCTGTGAAGAACCTTGCACCAGCTATATTTCAGTTTCCAAGTTAATCAGAAAATGGATTCCTGTGTTTAGAAACTCCCTTTTTCCAGTTAGTTCTTTCTCAAAAAAACTCTTCAGAAATCTGTCTGTGATTTTGTTTTGTAAGGCCTAGGCCAATGATGCTGCTTTTCTGTACAGAAGAAAATGAGACTGACAAAATAATGCTTTTGAACAATATTGGAGAGTTCGTTCTACATGTAAATGCTCAGCACAAGTCTGTTTGGTTTGGTGGCCAGTTAGTAGAGTTATAAGTGAAATGAAATACACTGTACTCATTAAAATATATTATAAATTCACATAACTGTGTATTTTAAAATGCTTGTATTCATAGTGCCAGATAGGCAGTCTGATTAGGATCACAAGGGCACAGGGTTAAAGACTGAAGGGATCTCTGCAGCCAGTGAATTATATCTTGATCCAGAATTGGACCTTTGACACTAAAATGTTCATTTTCTATATGAACAAGCTGATTGCTCTCTAGTGGCTTGGAATTAGAGGAATTTTATTATTTTTCACTTTTCCAGATGTTTTTGGTGTCTTGTGTCTTATCCCTTCTTTCTTGTTTCACATCTTTGTCTTCCCTGTTGATATTTCCTGTTCTTGTCCCAGCATCCCCTTCCTATTTTCTGTCAATTGGTCTTTCTGTTAAATTATCCACTTAGCTAAAAGCTATGTAAATCTCACAAAATTTAAGTTTTTCGTTAATCACAAAGTTTCTCCCATCTTCTCATTTGTTTGGAGGCTTTGTAGGACCTAGTGATTTTACATGGTCAGAAAGTCGCAGTTCAGCATTCATGGTGTACTTAAGCAAATATAGCAGGCCTCCAGTGTTGGAGAAAAGATGGATTTGTGAGAAATCTGAAATAGGTTTGGTTTAGATGGATTCTGTACTATTATTAAAACTTCAGGCAAAGTACTAAAAGTTTGGGAAAGGCACAGACTTGACTTTCTTCCTCAGTCAGATCGCACTTCAGTTTTCACAAAGCTGTTCTCATTTATCCCTAATAACCATCTCTTCTCTTTTTATTTTTTTCTTTAAACCTTCAAGGCAACAGGAAATCAGGTGGTTCCAAGGCTGCCTGTTGGGCTCATTTAAATATCCCCTGGCAGAGCTGTGCAAAGCACCAGGAAGTAATTGAGATTGGATGGAAATGTGGCCGGCCCCCTTTAGTCTTGTACCCGTAACAGTCCTTGGCTGTGTTTTGCGTAAATAATACTTTGCCAGAAGGATACAAAGAGAGATGATGTGAATTTTGGCTTTATCTGAACTGAATGAAGGATCTAGAATGACAGATTTTGGACCACTTCCAAACAGTGTCTGAAATTAAAAGCATTTCCCTCATAATTCAAATTGTTTTAGGAAAAAAAAAAAAAAAAGAAGAAAAATAAAAAAAACCCACAACCAAACAAAAAAACCAAAACAATAAACCAAACACATCATCACCTTAGAGAGGAATTGATTAATAACAATACAGAAATAACTGTGGGATTTCCTTTTTGTTTACTACCAACCTCATACAGTAGATGATTCAGCACAATCTAATGTGATAAATTCTGTTAGGATGGTTGACACAAGAGCTTGATGTAGCAAGTTCCCTTTGGAGAGTGCCAAACACTCACATGAAAGTAACCCCTTAGATGCGCAAACAGCAGATTATTGTGAGAAATTCCCATTAAAATGCATTCACAAATTTCAGAGGTACAGCATATTGTGGTAGGTAGGTCAAGTCCTCTTCAAATTTACTCTAAATTAGATCATATTTTGATGTTTCATTTCCTTAAACTTTGATATTTTCCAGGTTTTGGTATGCTAGATTAACATTTGCCTGGGAAAAAAAAAAAAA
>VXAD01003135.1:289263-362835 GCA_013399195.1 Dicrurus megarhynchus
AAAAAAAAAAAGAAGTAAAGTAATTGGTAACAGCAAGGATAGCTTGTTACATCTGTAAGCACGGTTAGCTGTTAGTTTAATGGCCCTGAAGTAGAAATCCTTTGTGAAACATAATAAACTTCCATGAAGCTTCTTAGTTTATTAAAAACACTAAAATAACTACTGACTGAAATTATTTCCCTCCTTCTAAAGTCTTGGCTCTCTAGGTTTTCCATAGTGTATGTAAGTAGGATTGAGGGGTTTTGCCAGAGGTTGATGATATTGTGTTACTAGGTAGTTGTATATTTTTATTTTAAGGACCTGTGCACAAAAACTCAGCATGGCAGAAATGTCTTAAAATAGCACCAGGACTGGAAACAATGCAACTAAAATGTGAACAAACAGTTCTGGAAAGCACATACAGGGAGTTCTTTGTAGGTCCGGAAAAGCATCTGTATTTGAAAACAGTTCTGCTGACTTGATTTGCTTTTATATTCCAGGGATATCTGACAGAGTTGTTACTATTAAAGATCTCAAAGTATTTAAACTGGAAGCTTCCTTGTGTTGCTTCAACCATGTTTTGTTGCAGAATACATGGAAGTCTTTAATTTTTCCCTAGATTATTTTTTAATTTCTTTTTACCATCCACTTCACTATCTAGCTGTAAATGTAAATTCAGCTTTCTTTCTGTCATTGACTAGGAGCCAACAAAGTGTCTTAGGCAAAGAAATGAAACAAGGACGTACTCCTAAATGCAGGTTCGTCACTATGAAGTTAGTGCAAATTTACAGCCTACCGTTGCTGTCCATTAACTTTTGGGTGCTCTTGGGAAATGAGGCTGGAGTATCTGGAGCTGTGTGGAATAAGTCACCTTTTCTTTTGAAATTGGTATAGCTAATAATTGTTGTAAGCCTACCCTCTTCTTTATTTACAGGCTAACATGCTTGCACAGGTTGTGCCTGGAGTGATTTTTGAGCCTTGCATGATGTGAAGTTCAGTGTATGCAGAGATTCTTGCAGAGCAGAGGCCTTGGGTGTAGTGTTTAGCATAGAACGGTATAGGCTGGTGAGATTACAGACAGTTCATCAGTCACCATTCTCCTTTGGTAGACATAGTTTCTATAAGAAATCAGTGTCAGTGAACAAAAAACTGTCCAGGAAGACATGCTATTACTGAATGTGCTTACCTAGGCAGTTTTCCCCTTGTGTATCCTGGGATTTGTGCTAGCCACTGGAGTTCTTTCACTAAATTCTGAGTTGCAGGAAGGTTATTTAAGCATGTTTGCTTCATCTCAGGAGATGTCTGACCTCTCTGGCAATCAGAGTATATTCCGTGTGGTAGACCATGGTGGAGAGGATTTTTAACAAACCAGTAATTATGAACGTTAACAATTTAGTTGGTTTGGGCTCCTTAAATGTTTTTCTGTGTTGTTAGATGTAGTTCAAGTGCAATATGTATCTCATTAACTTCATTTGAGTAATGAAAAATCAATGCAACCACCAGAAGAAGTTCTAGGTTTCTATGCTGTATTTGTATTAATGTGTATCTCTAAGTGGATCATCTTAATATTTTTAAGATAATTCATGTCAGTACCGTGGATGAAATTAGTCCATTTCATCCTATATAGGTCTTTGGTAAAGATCTATAGTTCTTTTTGTTGGCTGAGAGTATAACTCTGTTGAGCAAATTCAGTTATTGCCTTTGTATTCTATAGTCTGTTCTATTTACAATAGCTCTGCCTACCGCTGAGATACAGTGAGATGTTTTTGGAATGATAATAGCCATTTCTATAGTAGTTTTGGGTTCTTTAAGATCTCTATTCAGTCAAAAGCATCTTTTGAAACCTTAAACATGATTCCCATTAAAGTAATAGTTCCTCTCAGAAGATCAGCAAAACACACAGCCGTGACTTTAAGAGCTTGTTACACCAATGCAGCTGGATGCCTTTGTTTACCCTGGAGGGGGTATTTTAAAAGTTCTCCAGCCACTTCCTTGTGCAGCTAGGGGAAAAGGTGTGCTCTTGAAAAGCCTCAGCTCAATTTGTGTGCTCTTCACTCTACCTTCAGCTTGTGTAGATGTTATAAGACTTGCTATCGTTCTCTAAGATGTGGCATTGAAATGTTAATTTTAGAATCATTGCCAGTCAGCTTTAAATGGCTTCCCAGCCATTTGAGTTGGGAAATGCAAGTGGTAGGTATGTGCCAGAGGTCCTTCATGTGTGCTGGTCTGATAGGTCACAAGGGTTTGGGGTGGAGGGGGTGGGATTTTTGGCCTTACCTGGCTATGTTTTGACACTTCAATATGGTTTTGAACTTCAGTCCTCACCAAGCCTCTTCTGTGACTCCTCCTATATCCAGTAACGTCACCTCTTCATGTTGTACATGGGTTTATGAACAAGCCCTTTCAGTGAAGGTCTTCTCTTTTTTTGTGGCATGGTTTCTTCCTGCACAGACTTCTCATAAAGCTTGGAAGGAGCTGATGCAAAACCTTAATGTACAAATGCACAAAGAATTTACTCCTTGATGAAAATGTTTGTCCCTTTTGAACCAGATTTCTATGGATAAATAACACCTGGTTCACAGAAGGGAAACTAAGGTGAAAAGTGATTCTTTACCAGGTTGTTTTTATCTTCTGTCTTTCTGTGTTAGCTACTAGTGTTTGTCTAAGAGAAGCCCTAGTTTTCTCTAAGAAAAGCAGAGAGGAGAATTTATCTCAGAATTTCTCTGGGCTCCCAGCATGTTTAAATTGTCTTGGCAGCAGGATGCCTCCTCTGGCATTATTCCACCAAAAATCTGCTGTCTGGTAATCTGTTGTTATTCAGTCTGCCTGAAATTGCAGGGAGGATCGTTGAAAGAAGTGTTCAATGTGTGCCACCTGCTCCCACGGTTAGGTGCTGTGAGTATTCACTGTGAAGAAGAAAAAGCTATAGAGAGCAGTGTTCATGGAAAGAACAGGAATTGGTGGGCAAGCCTTCCCAGTTCTTTTTAAAATAATGCATGTGTTCCTTTTTTGCATCAGTGTGTCAGTTAAAGGAACTTGTGAGCTTTGGCTCATATCCAGACCTAAAAAAAAAAAAAAATCCATAATGCATTGGAGCAAAATGTTGCATTTTAGTCTGTGCACCAGCTGGAGGCCCTCTCTCTCCTTATCCCTCTCTTTTTTTTTTAATGGCCTTTCTCTGAAGAGAGGGTATACTGTGATTCTTTGATCAGTGTAGAACATGTTTTCAGGCTTTTGAAACTTTTCAGCACAACAAAGATGGGCTGGAGTCCCAGCCCTTGGAGAATGAAAGGGAGTCCAAAGTACTTCCCTCCTCTGAGTGCTTATAAAGGAGTACGTGGCTGCTCCAGAGAAGATCCTGCACCTCACTGTTGGCAACACTGCATCCATAAGAACTAGTGAGCCAGAGTGGGCCAGCATGAAAGCTGTGCTCCAAGAAGACATGAAAACAGAAATTTTCCAGAAAATCTTAGAGTAGTTGTATAGTGGTGTTGGAGATACGTTCAAGCAAAACTCATGCATTTCATGCTAAGGGGCAACAAGAACAACAAGGTCCTTTAGGAAGGGAACATCTTGGATGTGCAGATTTAATGACCATTAGGAGGAAGCCCTTTAAGATTGAAATTTTACTTTGGCAAATTTGGTGCAACAGAATTACTGAACAACTAAGTGTATCCAGATTAGCCTGGAATGTTCTTAACTAGATGGGTTCAAAGGGGGCTGGTGGTAAAGAATCTAAATTTTAAATGGAAGTTTACACAGGACAAAGAATATTGGAGCAGGATGTTTGGGACCAGCTCCATTTTTTTGATATAGTTAGAATTCTTATTGGAAAGAGGAAGTAAGAGAAGTGACTTTGTAGGTGTGTCACCATTAGTTTGGTGTACAGACAGAACACTTTGCTCCGTTCTGTGTGGTGTAGAACAATCACATGTTATCTCACAGAATGCTGGGGTTTGCAAATACAATCTAGAGAGCAAAGCCAAGCCAGCCTGCTGAAAGCAGCACCTGCATTCCAGTGCAGGTCATATGATGGAAGTTATAACCCAGGTAAAATGTTAATCACTAAACTTGGCACAGCTGAAGCTTTTAATCTTTTATTGCAGTTTTCTAGGGAGAGGCAGGTTATGGACAACAGCCCGGAAAAACTGAAGAAGGAGTTAGAGGAAGAACTGCAGCTGAGTAGTGAAGACTTGCGTAGCCATGCCTGGTACCACGGACGTATTCCTCGGCAGGTAGGTTGTCTTTGCATTGGCAAATGTGCTTCGAGCTTTTATAGACAAGCAGAATTTCACTGAAATGCTGTACACGTCTCTGATACCTGAATTAATTTTGTAGGAACATAATGCCTATTTTTATGAAAGCTATGGTGTTTATCACAGCTTGGCATAAAATGGGGCCAAGGAAGGATGCAGGGCAGACCTGGTGGAAAATGGATGTATTTCAGGATTTCTGTGCACTGAATAAATCTGGAAATGGAATTTAAGCTTTATTTGAGAACACTTATGACCACATATTGTTTGGAGAACACTGACATTAATTTGGTTCAGTATTCTTAACAAAAGTTAAAATGTTATTTATTTTCTTTCTTGCACTTGAACTGGGGGGAGAGGAAAAAAACCGCAACAAAATCAATGCAATCACTTAAATTTTGATCCTTACAAACGCAGTTACAAACATGTTAAGGCTGGGATTGGATTGGAGCTTCCAGAGCCTCTGGAGCTCCCCCCTGCGGGCCTCCCTCAGCCCCGGGGCACGGCCGGCTCAGCTGCCTCACATTGGGCACTTGGCTCTGGGCGTCCTTTTTATCACATGAAAGGACTAACTCAAAACAGAAAAACTAGATGTCTCTGACTCTTCCTAGTCAATAGTATTCACATGCAGTGTTCACAAAGAATAAAAACAGGAAAGCTTCTGTCATGTAAGGTAACAATGAAAGGGCGGAATCCAGGGTCTTGTATTAATGGCTTCTAAACTTCAGTGTGACTCTATATTCAGATGATTTAAACTTAAATTCCTGGCTCACTGCTTTGCCTTCATGCCTTATTTTCTATTAGCAAACTAGGAGGAATACACATGCAAAAGTGGGTCAGCTTCTGGCTGCTGGCTCCTTCCAAGAAGCCCTTCCAGATCTCTGTTGTGGGATGAGCTTTTTAATTTAGAATTGGAGACATCATTCTTCTACCACACTTCATGCTTTGCTTTGTATTTGTGGCTTTGTCTATCCTCCTAGAGTGGCCAAATTAATTCCTGTGTTTAAGAGTATTTTGTGGTAATGTATTGTTTTCTGATTCTGAAAGTAATTTTTTGTATAATTCTTTTTCCTTAAAGGTGTCAGAAGGCCTAGTTCAGAGAGATGGAGACTTTCTGATTAGGGATTCTCTCTCCAGTCCTGGGAACTTTGTTCTTACCTGTCAGTGGAAAAATACCCCTCAGCATTTTAAAATCAACAAAACAGTTCTAAGACTCAATGAAGCCTACTGTCGTGTTCAGTATCAGTTTGAACTGGAAAGTTTTGACACTATCCCTGGCTTAGTCAGGTACTATGTTGGGAATCGCACACCAATATCAAAGCAGAGTGGAGCAATTATTTTTCAGCCTATCAACAGGACTGTGCCTCTCAGGTGTCTAGAAGAAAAATATGGTGTAACCGCAGTCCAACAGAAAGAGCCAAGCACCCCCGAAGGAAAAACAGAAACTGCAAAAAGACTGAGTCTTGGTATATCCAGCATGCAAACCCCAGAGCAGAGCATACCCAGAGGAAATCTTTTGAGGTACTTTAATTTTGCTGTCCTTATGGAAGGAAATGGAGTTAAGTGTATCAGCTCCTGATGAAGGTGATGTCAGTTTTCACTCCAATTTGAGATGGAAGACTAGACATGAGGGTTTGCTTATTTTTAGCAAATCCACAAAGTGAGAGCAATTGTAGGCTCTGGAAGCAGAACAGCACTGCAGTGACTTGGCAAATCTCGACCATGTAAGACAAAGGATTAAAATAACATCTTGCTGCTGCTCCAGAGAAGTCTGGTTTTCCATAGTTGACTCCTGAAATAAAAACACCAACTGTGGGATAATGGGTCCTAATTTCAGTCTCCAAATCAAATGTTCCATTAGAAAGTTTCAATGTTCAAAGAAATACCTTCATAAATGCTGCAGGGTGATGCATAGTACAGCCCATTTCACTGCCACTACAACAGCAGTTTATGAATGAATGAAGTACCTTTTGTTATCATAAGTTGCCCAAGTGGACAGCTAATGATGCTCGCACTGGTTATGATATATTCTGGTAGTTAGATATGTATCTAAGTGTTGCATATATTGATATGTTTTTGTTTGCATTTTTGTTTACCCAGAAACAAAGAAAAAAGTGGTAGCCAGCCAGCTAGTTTGGATCATGTTCCGGAGAAAAGATTCCCATTAAAGGCTCACCAGTCAGAGAGCTATCTGCTAATAGGTATGTTTTGTAATTAGAAGTTTCGTACTTAGAATCAGTGTGTGTCCAGGTGGTCTGTCACTCTTCAGACCAAAGTGAGGCTGCTGAATGTTCTGAGTGCTGTAAATACAGTTATATTTAATGGCCACTGTAAGCTGTGCTAGCACACAGCTTGCTCTTCAAGTCACCGGAACAGGATTTTTATTTACAATACACCAGCTAGTTGAGAACCTTAGCACACAACTCAGCAGGCTTCCACACCAAAAAAATGACAGCTGTGGTTGGCATTAATACCTTTTTGATGGTATTACCTTTCCTCACTTGTACTTGACAAGAACTGACTTGTTTCACTCATGTCTTTCTGACAAAAATTTGTTAAGTAGAAGTGGTGTTTCATGGAAATTCTGGTAACCACTTTTTCTCAGGGTAAACTACGCAGATGAGGTAATGTTCGTCCCTAGGAGAGAAACACTACCATGGTTTTTGTACTCAGTTCTGTTCTTCCGTCTCCCTCAATCTCTTTACCCTCCATCCTTTTTGCTTTTCATTCCTTTTGCTGCTGTCTGGTTCCACAGCCACTATCATCCTAAGCAAGGGATCCAGGGTGTGACAACATTTGGATCAGTTGTTGATCAGGGCATTTTATTTCTCAGATTCTTCAAAGGTTTAACCAATTGTCTCCATACTGACACACTTGTCTATAGAAGCTTGCAATAATGCATTTCTTCCCATGTGGACAAACTAGTACTTGACTTCCAAGTCTGCTCATTTTGAATATGTTAAAATTTTTCATGCCTATTGTAGGAAGAGTTCTCATGGCAAAGAGAATATTAAGTATTTGTATAGTGAGACTGTATTTTGATAGGAAGGATGTGCTCCTGTGTTTTAACAGGGGGATGGACAGACATCTGTAAAGCAAGTTTCTGTCCATCTGTAGTTGAATTGATTATTCCAATCCATGGCTGCGGATACTTTTATTTTGGTACTATAACAGCCTGAAGAGTACTGCTGTGCATTTTGTCATAGGATCCTCTGAGCAGTTTCTGTTATCATACTGCTTAAGGGTGGTGACAGGCTGTGATTTGGAGTTTTTGTTTTATATCTGGAATCAAGCAGTAACACCCACACAATGCAGCTGGCCACTTTGCTGTAGATACCAGCAAATGCACTGAGAACTACAGATTGGGAATGTCTGACACAGGACTCATCCCATATTGGATGCCGAGGTTTGCATATGCAGCAGGTACAGGATGAGGCATAAATACACAGAGGTATATGGCTGTGTTTCTCCAGCTCTTCAAACTAGCTCTGTTTCACAAAAAGATTAGCATTCCTGAAATTCATTCCTTCCATACTTTATTTCAGGTTCAGGCTTGACTTTGGGAAGTTCTGCTTTCATCTCAAACTTGTCGTTCTCAGAAACGACTGACTCACCTTTTACATGGTGCGGCTGGAAGTTGCTGTTTTTATAGCCTAGATCAGGTTACAAAAAAACCTCCTATTCCAAGCCATGGAGGCTGTCCAGCTCTGACAGGATAGCCTATGTATGCAGCAGTGACTGGAATTACTGTCAGCATTACCACAGAATAATACTATGGTGCAGCTGTTCCATGTATTTGGGATTTTGGGAGGATCAGCAAGTGAATGGAATTTGCTGGCTAGGTCATTCCTCAAAATATACAATTTTGCCAGCGAATAATTGACGTGATCTGACAATATTATCCTTAGGAAATAGCATTAGGAGATGAACCCTGGCGCAGGCACCAGGAATTGTATATATTTTGGCCTTCTAAAACGCTGTTTTCCCCTGCAGGTTCAAGACCTCCATCTCGATTACCTGAAGCAGATGCAAACTCCTGTCCAAGCTCACCTGCATTTAGAACAGGCAGTGAACCATCTCTAAGCCCCACAGTTGTTCAGAAAGTCACCTCAGAGTCACTGCTAGGGGAAGCTCTTAGAGGATCAGACAGTCAGCTCTGTCCAAAGCCTCCACCTAAACCCAGCAAAGCACCCCTGATGAAGCCCCCAGATTCTCCTTTGGCTTCCCACAGTTCTGAAGGACACTATTGTGAACTAAACCCTGCCAGGCACCCAACAGCAACAAAACAACACTTGTGTCAGAAAAACAGCTATGTGGAACATCTGACACGAAAGGAGAGGGGAACATTCAGGCACTCCGAAACAAACTATTTGATCCTTGACGATGATCCTACAATGAACACTGCAGATCCTTTAGAAGCTTCAACTCAGGTGGCTGAGGAAGACAGCATCTTTTCTGCACCTGTTTATGAGATGGTGTCTAGTTTTAAACCGAATGATTTTGAATCCAAACTACTTCCTCCTGAAAACAAGCCATTGGAAACATCCATGTTAAGAAGAGTTAAGGAGCTTTGCACTAACAATAACCCAAAGATTATTGCACAGCATATTCTTAGAATGGACTGCAAGGTAAAAAAAAGATCATGCATTTTATTTTATATTGTCCCAGTTTAGACTTTTAAAGAACTGATTTGAAAAGAATAATGGGTAGATTTGCAGCTAATGTAATGTTTGTGTTGCTTACAGGAATTTTTAGGATATTTGTTTTCCATTTGAAGAAAAATGTTCACAAATTCTTTGGACTAAAGGTCTCTCCTCATGCTTGACTTTAGACTCAAATTCTCAAAGTCCCATATGTCTTTTAAATCTCCTATCAGTTGCTGCATATCTGTGATTTAGCCTTTCTCCTGTATTGGAGGAAGATCTCTCTGTGCTGTGAAGCTCTGTGGGAAGAACTGCTCTCAACAGGAAATAGCTCTTTTGGGCAAAGAGCAGGCAGATCTGGTTGCCACATGGTTATATACATTGTTCAATGGAACTAAATATATTTAAACTTCTAAAACCAGCTGCTCTTCTAATCTTTGTCTGAGTTCCTCTCTTACAGCTGGATAGGTGGTGTGGGAAAATAGCTATCAGGACTTGTGCTCTTCTCTCCTGTGAGAGAACTGTTGCTAGTGGAATTGCTTAGAAGGATGTAAAAAATACAAAGAACTATTTTTCACATTGTAGACTTTGGTCAACTGCCAGGACTTGGAGATCAGCTAATGGATCAGAAAGACAGGAGAATCATCTCCTACTGAGATGATGACTTTGTATAATGAAAGAAAGGTAACTGCAGTTAAATCTGCACCACTTTGGTGGCATGAGTGAGAGCTGTACCTGCTGCTACAGGAACCAAATGGTGTAGTGAGTATCTAACCCCCCAGCTTTGTTGGGCTTTGGTGGTTTTAGTCTTTTTAAGAACAGTTTGAGAAGCAAAACACATGGCTACTTACTGGGCAACTCCACTGCAGACAGGAAGGGCAGTGGGAATGGTGATGCTCCAGAAGCACATCTGTAGCACTCTGCTGGTGCTGCTGCACTGATGGACACCATAGGTCTGAGGGGGGGGCAGTTCCCTGGAGCAGCCAAGTGTGTGGGTCCTGCCAGCTGCTGGGGGCCTGCCAACAGCAAACACAGCTTTTTCTCTCCTCAGTAGAACTGTTGGCTGCTGCTAAGTGAGGCTTCATGCAGACAAGGTGACTCAGAAACTCAGCTCCACAACTGCTCACTCTTCTCAGAAGTGGTAGATTGAGGCCTCTTTACTATGGTTCCAAAAGTATTAATAGCATTCTCTAACATTTTAGTTCCAAAATTCACTTTTTCCTTCCTTCCTTCAACCTAATAACTAAATTATCTTTAATATATTGTTAAAGAGTATGTTGCTTGAAGGTATAGGATATGCATGCCTTGGAGAAGTAGTAAGTTTATACATGTATGCATATATTATATTCAATTAGCTCATTATTAGACTCCATATTTTAAATACTGTAAATTTGCAATGGAACTAAAGCACCAACTAGCCTGCTGGAATTAATTAAGAGTCATTGGAGGGCTTTGCAGAAACAGACTTTTGGATTTTGGAGCAGGAACAGTAACTAGCTGGGACAGGTAGAGAAGTCTATTTGATGTTTGCCTCTGTGTGCTGAGCCAATGCCTGCCATTTACTGGCAACTTCTTGCATAGACTGCACTGATAAGAACTGCATGATGCAATGAGATTGGCATGTGAATTGGGCCAGAATGAATTCTTTGTACTGAGATCCCAGGCTGAAGTTCATATGTCTTCTGTGTGTCATCAGTAATTCAGTTTGCCTTTTAAATAATGACATTTCTAATAAGGAATCACCCATATGGTAAGTGATGAGGTGAGTATTTGCCACTTGCATACCTGCGATGGAATAGCAATCAGTGTCTCCAGGGGCTTCACATCACTCCTGCATCTCTAGAAGTGAAACAGGTTTTTCTACAGTGCTGTTTTGTACCGGTGAGGCTTGTTGTGCAGCCCAGATTGCTTTCATCATTTCATAGACAAAATAGCCTGCTGATGGGTGTATCAGAAATTGCAGGCAGATTGGTTTGTAATCTTAAACCATCATATCAATGTGGTTTTGCGTATTATTAGCAATTATAATTGTTATTGAGATAACCAGTAGCTAATACAACATGTTTAAAAAGCAAAGACAAATTGGTGAGGGTGTCAGCTTTCACACAGTGACTTTGTAAGGCACTCAGTATTGTGTCCTCCTGAGCCCTTTTGCTCATTCATCTTTACGGACCTTTATGAACCTAATTCATCTTTAGGACCCTGTGGTGTACCCAAAAACATTCTGAGCAGTTTCTTTAGAAAGGAGAAAGGCAAAAAAGCAAGTGTGTATGTCCCTAAGGCAAGGAGCAGTGCCTCTCTGACAAGGATCAGGCTGAGAGAGCACTGCATTTCCTGGAACTTGCACAGTAATCTCTTTCTGGAAGCAGAGGATGGAGTTTGATAAAGCATTTTGGTCACATATTTTATGTTTTCTGATGGCTGTATCATGTAAGAAAAAATTTCCTTGGCTTTTTTGTATAAGGCACTGAAGATGCATAAGTTAAAGTTTTTCTTTTACACCTGTATTCTAATGTGCACTTAGCTCTGTATGTCACGCACTTACCTGGAGGACGTCTTGTGGCTAGGGTTTTTTTTTTTTAAGAATGTTAGTTTCAAAATTCATGCAGTTTTTTGCACATGACAGGTGGCAAGGATAGTAGAAGTTTCTGAAGAGATGAGGAGGAATATGGGAGGGAACTCTGGTCTTGAACTGATCACCTTGCCTTACGGACATCAGCTGCGCCTTGACCTGATCGAGAGGTAAATGTTCCTGTTCCTCATTTCCAGGGCAGATGGCCAGAAGCTTGGAGCATGGCTGCACTGCCCTTCTCATTTCCTCCCAGAATGCTCTCCTGCATGTTTCCTGAAGTCACATGTACAGATTATAGGAAAAGGGCATAAGGCAACTGTCACGTGTAGTACAAGGAAAGGGGAAAGGTGTTGAAAGCAGCCTTGGAACAGCTGAATGCCATCAGCTCTCCTTTACAAGCTCAAGTAAACTAAAATTCAGGAGACCTATAATCTATCTGAGCACTTAAGTGTGTGTGGAGGAGACTGAAGGGTAGTATCCTTCTGCACGTGGCAAGAGGCTAGAGGATCTAACAAAGTAAAAAATTATCAGCAAAGCTTTCTGAAAACCCTCTGCACAAGTTAAGGGGGAACACTTAAGGTGTTCTTATGTACATTTTCTGCTTCATATTTCAGTAGTTTGCTGAGATTTTGGGGGGGGGGGAGTGTCACAGGATTTGAATGTGGAGGACAAAGGGAATTGGGGCAATTTTCCAAAAAGTGTTCATTTATTCATTGCTTGAGCAGAATTTTGTATAGTTAGTAGTATCTCAGAAGTTATTAAAATATTAACTTAAGGCCTGTGTGTATTTATTCCATATGTCATTATTGGTTTTGGTGCAAAGATGTTGAAGACTAGATTTGCTGGGCACACCAAGACAGAAATACACGTTTGAACTGATCTTCCTTGAACACATGTAAATTTAGTAATTTGTAATCAGTTGCATAAATTGTTTCACTTACAGGCACAATACCATGGCAATAGGAATAGCTGTTGATATCTTGGGTTGCACAGGAAATGTAGAAGATAGAGCAGCAACATTAAACAGGATCATCCAAGTTGCTGTGGAGTTGAAGGAGTCACTAGGGGATTTATATGGATTTTCTGCCATTATGAAAGCACTGGAAATGCCACAGGTAAAAATCTGTTTTTCTTTATGTTCCAAAATGTGGAGTTGTTTGATGGCTTATTTGATTTAATTTGAGCAATTTCTTCAAGACTAGAGAGAACATCAGATCGGAGTCTTCATGACTATCTACGACGCTATGACTAGCAGTGTGCTTTTCCTGCGTTTGCTATGCAGTCAATAATGGGTGTTCTCTATTTTGCATGAACAGGTCAGTAGATTAGAGCAAACCTGGACTGCTCTAAGACATTGTTATACCCAGACTGCCATTATGTATGAAAAACAGCTGAAACCAGCTTGCAAAGCTTTGCATGAAGGACAAGATGCGTGGACTAGTGAGTATGAGTGACACTGGTTTCTATTCAGCATTTTAACCTTCCCCCTACTGATTTCCTGTGTGGGGAGATGAGGCAGCTGCTCTTTCCATAGCTGTGCATTGTATGTTAAAATGATTATGTAAACTTGTATAATGCCATATGATAACGAATAGAAGCAAGCAGTCTGCCAGCCAAACATCAGTATGTGTTCGCATGCCTGTATCCCTCCAGAATATAACCTTCTTCCCACATCCATAGTTCTTCTGTGTCGAGCAGAAACTGACACATTGCATCATCTTGCCTCAAAGACAATAAAAAAAATCTCTTTCCTCACAGTAGAATTAATTCTGGCAGATTTTACTTCTTATTTGCTTTGTCTATTGGATCAGAGGAGGAATCCTCAAATAAAAAGAATGGGTTAGGTAATTCTTGTGGTCACATTAGGTACCCCTGTGCCAGATCTAGTTTCTAAAGGAATGCAAGGCAGAGAAAATAGTTTCTCAGAACATTTCTCCAAGAGAACAGATAGACAGTGAAAGCTTTTTAGCCTCATGGCTATTTTTACTGGAATGACCAATTTTGAAAATGTTTAATATCTGTGTTTAAAAAAATGTGTTTAAAATCTCTGTGCCAGTGTGTAGTAATTCAGCAGAGCCTTGCCCTGTAGCAAATACAGTTTTCCAACACTGGTTTGTCTTGGTCTTCCCCAACCAGTTCACTGGAAACTGGTGGGACAGGTGTATTTGAGGTAAGGTTTTTGAAGAGTATTTGGCTTCCATTTGAAAGATGGAAGACAAAGAGTAGTTTCCAACTTAAAAAAATAACACTGCGGTTACAATACCTTCTTCAATTAATAATAATGTCTGATGATATGATATGAGATGTATGATTGTTACTCTATTCTAGAAACTATCAGTGCTCCACAGAACAATGTAACAGTGCCATTGCTGATGCCTCTTGTTACCTTGATGGAGCGCCAGGCTGTTGTTTTTGAAGGCATGGAGCTGTGGGAAAGCAGTGACCAAAATGGTGAAATAATGCTCAGGCACTTGGGCACAGCTCGCCTGATCGCCCAGCACGCAGAGACATTCCGCCTGACAGCAGAGCGCCTGCTGCAAGGTAGGAGAAACTGCTGCACTGGAACAGCAGCTGGGGGTTGTGTCCCTGCCCAAGTGCCCCTGGAAGTCAGAGAGAAAATTCTTCTTTGGCAGGAGCTGAGATGGTAGCAAATGTCCTGCAGGAAACTCAGTCTGAGGACAACATTAGTGTTTAAAAGCACACAGTAAATTACTCATCACTACAGTTCTCCAGCAAACATTTTTGCTAAACATACTCCAAGTTCTCATGACTCAATATGCTGACGCTTCTGGCAACTGAAGTTACAGTAAAGACTGAGGATAACTTCCTGTCTTCTGTACAATCTAAAATTCCTACTCTGATTATTACAACTAAAATACCACCCTAAGATTCTTTACAACAGTGCAAGTTGCAGCACTGAGATCCTGACTACTTACAGCCAAAAAGCAGCAACATGCTAATAAGGTCACTTTATTTTTTAAAATTGCAGTGGAAGAGTTAAGGGAGTGGGGAGAAATATAGTAATTTCTGCAGGCAGCATGTATATATCATTAATTATATTTAAGGTCTGACTATAATGACAATTCTAGACCATTAGAACTGAGCAAAGGATAGCCTGTCCCCGTGTCCTTAGAACCATCTGTGTGCTACTAGAATGTCAAAGCTGGAAAGGATTTTCTTCAGTTTTATTAGCTTGTTAAAATCATTGTGCAAAAGGAACCCAGCACACTACAGCTTCTCTGGGGAGAAGACAGTTTAAAAGCCATTTCTACAGAACAAAAAAATTTGCCTAGTGCTGATACTGTGGGATTCTTTTTACTTACTAGGTTTCCAGCCAGATGAAGAGCTGAGTGAAATCTTCAAGACAGAATTTCAAATGAGATTGCTCTGGGGCAGCAAAGGAGCACAAGTTAATCAAAGTGAAAGATACGAGAAATTCAACCGGATCTTAACTGCACTCTCCCGAAAACTGGAACCTCCTCCAGTGAAGCTGGTGGAACAATTAAGTATATAAGACTCTGGAAACACTATTTAAGTGATATACTTGAAATAACCTTAGCATTCTTCTGGCAATTTGATACTGCACAGACTTCTTGCATTTCACAAGATGTTTAGAACTTTTAACTGCACAATGCACACTTGTTTTAAAACTACTGATTTCTAAACAAATTATTTATTTACTCTGTCACCAAGTCGTTTACTGATGCCTTTAAACAGTTAGGTTATCCCTTTATTTCCTCAGAGTTGCAATGTTTTAATGATGCCAAGGAGTAAGGGCATTGGCATCTTAATATTAAGATGAAGCAAATAGTGTAAATAAAATGATAGATTAAGTATCTGACATGGCAGAAAAACTGTTGTATAATATTCCTTTAATGAATACAAAAAGACTGTAGATAGAATTGTGAAATGTATTTTTATGCAAAATAACTTGCATATTTACAGATTGCAGAAACACCGCAAGTTGCAGAAATTATCTGTAACCAGTGGCTCAAACATCACTGTGCCTGTGAAACTAGAAAATTAGTTTGTGGATGTAGTGGGACAACTTCCTTTTTTTTAAGACAGCAGCTGTAGTACTTCAGCTTTGCTGGAGCCTGCACAACAGCTACGCTGCCAGGAATGAATGATGAAATGGCAAGAACAAACAATCCAGATAATTAAAATGCTTTCAGACATGAGTAAATGTGGGTGTATGTGTGCATTAAACTTACCTCATTTACTGAGGTGAATCACTTTGGTAAGTACTTTTTCTTTTTCCTTGGATAAAGGCAAAGCATGAGGTGTTATCACTTTTTATAGGAAATCAGCATGCACAGTGTTTATTATACAAAGAGTTTTAGCAGCAAATCCCACTTTGTCACATACAGAATTGGTGTATGAGGGTTATCCTCAGAAGTTGTACAAATATTTAAGAACTACAGTCAGAGCTGCATGTGCTTGTTGTCAGTAAGCCTATTTCTGGAGTGAGATGTTACTTAGAGCACTGAAAGTATTGGAGTAGGAGGACAACAAAACCAACACCAGAATCTGTTCCTCCTATCTACAATCACAGCAGAGGTTTCTACCACCAGAACAAGAGTTTACAGACCTCATACTAAAAGTCTGCCTATCAATCTTAACAGAAGACAAATGGGGAAGCTAATTACTTAGACCATGAAAAGATTTTTTTATTCCAGGAAAATATTCTCAACAGAGAACACTATTTTTAAACAAAGCATTTAACATTTAGGAAATCAACATGTGCACAAAAAAGGATTAAAAAAATTACTGGAAAATGTCTGATTCTTTAAGACAACTCACGTTCAGAATTTTAGAATAAGTGATTTATAAGCTGTGCAAGTACAAATGCTTTTTCCTATGTTTAATAACCCTCATACAAGTTGCACTATCCCTCTTGAAAGCAACCTGCCTCCAAAGGAAGCAAATCCTGGTTTTAGAAAAACAAACAGTAGTGCGAAAAGAACATTTACTCTTTTACCAGGAAGTGTTATTACTGACCTGCAAGGCTGTTAGCCAGGCAGACCACAGGCCCTTAACCAGACACAGATCACATTTCCTCCTCTTCACAGAATTACAGAATCACAGAATATTCTGGGTTGGAAGGGACCCACCATTGAGTTTTCTCCAAAAGAAAAAAGCTCTAGATTTTTAAAAATGAAAAAAAAAAAAAAAAAAAAGAAAAAACCAATACCAATCCCACACATCCCCCCAAGCACCCCAAACCCAAAAAACTACCCAAGTAGTTTTGTCAGTATTGAGTAATGTCACATTATTATATAAATAACCCTGTATACAAGCTCCAAAAATCTAAACTTTAGAGTTTAATAGGCCCCATAGTACACTAGGTCAAGCTGTGTAATAGTGGTATACATAACAAAAGGAATAAACCTCTACACAAGTCACTCAAATTCAGTTTTACTGGTAGTACAGTTCCTAATAACACTGAAATGAAAAAGAATCCAGCACTGCTGCATCCACATATTGCTTCAGACCCCAGAAAAACAGGATGTTTTAATAATTATTCCACAATACACTGCCTAACAGCAGGTGGCTGGGTTGACAAGCTTGTGTTGATGTAAGTATCCCTCCCCCCAACATCTCTAGTCTAATTCTTATCACCCTAATCAATCAGATATGATGTACTTATTAATAGAACCACAAATGGGAGGCAAGACAACATAGCAATAGGGGCACTGCAGACAACTATATTTACACGTATAAACATATCCAAATTTCAATTGTTTACAAGTAAAAGTGCACAAAGATCATTACGAAGTATCACTCAAATGTCAACTGGTCCATACACTGAAGCATCACCTGGAAATGGACTAGCACTGCAGTAATTGAAATTGGAACTTCATAGTGAAAAACTAAAAGACAGTTTCCATAAAAATATTTTTAAAAAATACGAATGTCAAATGAAGAGATACACGTTTCAATGTATAAAATTCATGGATGTACCATGTATCCAGTAAAGTAGAGCTCTAGAAAACACCTACCGTGGCTACCTCAGCAGCTGCAGCACTATGAAAAGAGCTGAGACACAAAGCCCTTTGTGGGATACTGTAAGTGGTAGTGTTGGCAAACAACAGATTTAGGCACTCTAGTTTAAGGCAGCATTTGAATGGCAAGTGGTTGACTTCTGAAAACAGTCATTAGCTTGCAGTGGTGAATCCTCTGGTTGTGCTCCAGGCTGTCAGTGCTCACAACAGGTTACCGAAGGGCTGAAGATGGACCACAGTTCTAGGAGTTTCTCTTGACTGCATTGTAGGCTAGAGCTGAGATGCATTATTTCCCCAAATTAACAAAATACCTTACGGTCTCTTATCAGTTATGCCAAACATCTGGAATGTAATGATGGTTGCAGTGGTATTGTTATAGCAGCATACATGGATACTGGGATGAAACTCTAGTGCTGAAGATATTTAAAGAAAATGATTTGTTACAAAATGAGACAAGCAATGGTGGCAAAGTGTTACAGAGAACATGCCTGACTGTTCTAGGCATGCAGGAGGAGGTTAACGGCGAGCATGGAGGTGGCACAGGCAGACTGATAACTGACACAGGGTTCTAAATGACTGCCAATAAAAGTGAGTTGGAAAAGAGCAATTGAGAAAATCAAAACACAGCACAAGCTAAAATATAGTTTGTGCACCTGGGAAAACCTAGGACAATGAAACTAAAGCAATTTTAGGAGCAGTAGCCTTTTTACTCTGGTAATGAAACTCTATTTTCCTGCACAAATTGAAGATTTTGTAATACATCCTTACCTATAAATGGAGATGCTAAGATGTTAGTGACTACTAAATGTATGTCTGCATGCATTCATGCAACTAGCTTTTCCCTTGGGCCTCCCAGTCTAGTACCCCTCCCTTCCCCACCCCCACCCCCCCAGCAGCTGCATGTAACCTCCTTCAAGATCTCGCCCATTTTCTCAGAAACCCGCTTCAGGAACCTGCAGTCCAAGAGGAAAAAGAAAAGAACAAAGTTACTGAAGGCCTTTAGAAGACAGAGAAGCGTGCTCAGTTCTAACAGGCCATTCTCAGTGGCTATACATCAGCCTTGTACTTAATTCAAGGTACAAACTCTCATTAGAAATATGAAATTAGCTGGTTTTTTTCCCCAGTAATCAAGTTGTGCAATGCAGTTTCCAATCCTCAGTGATTTAACAATGAGGAGAATTACTGTACATTTAAGACATTGTCTTCAAACTAAACACAATACAATTCAAAGACTTAGCTTACAGGCACAGATTAAGAATATAAAATCATTCCCTTATCAGGAGAAGAGAGAGTTTTCAGTAAGACATCAAGCATTACATGTGATCTCTTTTTGTTTGTTCAAGGTATCTAAGAGTTAAAACAATGACGTCATGTCCAATACAGAACATTCTACATTACAAGTACTGAAAAGGAAGGAGATAGGCAGGTCAGTGGACTTTCTGTCCTTCTTAATCATAATGTTTTTTCCTGAGTATTTTTGTTGAACTTTCAGAATCAGAAAACATTTTCCTGTTAAAGAAGTGAAAGCTGCCAAGTATTTGCTAAGGAAGGAAATTAATAATTTTCAGTAACTGAGTTCAGTTAGTTATTAGAGGAAAAAGATCTCTGTTTTAAGAACAGTTTAAGTCATAAAAGTGGGAACAGTAAATCTTAGAGATCTTTAAAACTTAAGTATTTTTTCAGTTCTCTATAAAAACTAAGTATTCCACAGAACAAGGAGGAATCCTGGTCTTTTTCAGTTCAATAGCTTAATTGGATTTAGTGCTTTGTAAAGCAGAAAACATTGGTCAAAATTACAGACCAGTGTTAAGATGCATGCTTTAATGTGGTCATCTCTGAAAAGAACTATAGCTAACTCCCCATGCAAACAACAGATCATTGCTGACTTCTGACACTGTAATTCCTTCCACGAGTCTGTGTAACTTACAATTTTTCCACTATTTTCCCTGGGGAATGTACAACTGAGAGCTGCCAGTTTACTGTTATATATAGGTTACTGCACCTTTGCTGTTTTTCTCTAGCGTTACATCTATATATGATGTTGGCACATAGCCTTCCTCTCCATTATGTCTTCGAGCTCTTGTCCACCCATCTCCTTTGTCCTCCTCAATAATGTACAAAATTTCCCCTTCTTTCATTGCTAGAGTGCCTTCATTATGACCTGGGAAAAACAAGAGGCAAAGAAGTCTCACCATTCAGACAGAATTTCAAGTCATCTTTTTCCCAAGGCATAGTTTCCAAATTATATATAAACAGGAAGAACAAAAAATCTGTGCAAGAGAACATATGGCCAAACAGACTTACAGAAAAAACACCCAGTCCTGATTTGTAAAGCTGAATATTTTCCAACAGCTGTGCTAATATTTATCTTAAAACAGCAGAAGTACTGCTCATTAATTAAAGTAATTTATAAAGTAGCTTCACTGATCTTTTAAGCAATTAGTTACTCAAACAGGTAATTTGCTTTAAATCATTTTACCTGTCTTCTTTATAACAAATCATCCATGCCTTACAGTCAAAGAATCTCAGTGCATGTTGTTAACCTTACCATCAAACGGATATATTGCCTTGCAATGTCCTATAGCTGGTAATGGATCATCATCTTCAAACTCATCATCAAACTCGTTGGGATGAGCGTGTTGCTGTGGTGGGCCACGAACTTCCTGGTTGGCATCATCCGTGTAACTCCCTTCAGGGCTATAATGCAATGATTGGAGCGTGAGGACTCTGAGGAGTTCTTAGCTCTAAAACTCAGAACATCTGTGCATCACAGAAGGGGCAGGTCATGGACATTGTTCTCCAATTCCTGTTAGCAGTTTTTATATTACTGTCAGAGGTGATTTTCTGAAAAAACTCATCTAGCAAAAGCTTAGACTGAATTCTGCTACAAAAACAATTCTGACATACCTGTCTCCACAGAACATGGAAAACTAGTGAGCCTTACGCAATGGAATAAAGCAGTTTTAAAAGGCAGTGCTAGTTAATAGGCAGGTGTTTCAATTAAACTATTTTTGTATGTTACCAGAATGGCATGAAGTGACCTCTAGAAATCAGAACCAGTTAAGATTGTCCTTTGGAAAGGCATACACTTTGGGAGGATAAGTAACACCTATCTCTGCTGTTAATCATCAGAGCTGTACAGACTCTAGCACAGGATTTGAAAGCAGTAGAGACAGAATAGTGACCTCTCTCGGCCCTGGGTGACAAGATGGTTGATGTCGCTGCTGTGCCGCCTGTCACTTCTGGCTGCTACTTTACCTTCAACTTCAGAGAGCCAGGCCTTGGGGAAAAAAGGCAAATATTGGTGTCAAAGAAAACTTGATTCTAAACCAGCACATTTAACAAATGCATTTGACTGCATACAGTTCACAACCACACAGAGACTGCAGTCAGATGTCAAGTCTCAATTACTTCACACAAAGCATGAGCCTATCCTTTATGCTTAGCCTACACTTCATACTAGTGCTAAGGGAAAAAAAAATCTTTAATTACATGTGAATTTCAGAATAAGTGAATAATAATATATTCTTCTGAACAGTTTACACCTTTAATAACATATATCCTTATTCTAGCTAGATGAACATACTTGAAAATACAGCACCCCACAAAAAATTTTATCAGGAGCACTTTCTTTAATCAAGTAGTTTTTCTGGGTGCTATATTGAAAATCTGTAAGGCAAAGCACAATTGTACCAATCATTTACATTTTCCAAGGAAATGTTTTAGAATCTAACCTCATTCTTGTGTATTTCCATCCGAAGACGGTCCATGTTGCTCATAGTCTCAGTTAGTTTTGGTTGCAAACTGCTTGGATCACCCATCTGGGGATTTTTTTCATAAACATCCTTCATCTTGATGAGTGCATCTCTAAAAACATACAAAACATAACAATAATTAATACACCAATATTGATTCATTAAAGCTAAAATAATGCGTATGAGATCCTGAACTGTGATCAGATACCAAGCACAGCAATGAGGAACTACTGGTCTTCACACCATGCCTAAATCCTTCTCCCACTACGTCCTCTTAGCACTCTGCCTTCCTTTCTTGTGTTGTCCACAGGTACACAAGGACTCCAGCTGCTGACTCTTATCTATCCAGTCTCAGTACTGTTTCCCATACTGTTTGTTATATTTCCTAAATATATTAAATAACAATTAATAAAAAAGTAACATATTTTTAAAATATTTTAAAAATAAAAGAATTAAATAACGATTTCCTAAATATTAGTCATGTTCTGTTCTTAAAGCACAAAGTTGCAGCTATCTTGCTCGACAGACCCACACATTTTTTTAATGCATGATTTTAGAGCCAATGTTCCCTATGCAGTATTACAATCAAAATGAGTATTACAGTAAAGCAAAAGGAAGCAGTGCTAACAGAACCTACATACAGCAAACTATGAATTTAAAAATGCTTTTCAATAGCCTGGCCTAGTGTATTGTCTCCTAGCTTTTGAGCACCGTTGGCTTACGTAGAAGATGTCAAAAAAACCAGAGAGAGAACCATGACAGAACTCAAAAAAAAATGCACTCACTTTTGGTCTGTTTCCTTCTGTAGTTCTCTGTTAAGTTCATCGATTCTCTGCTGCAGTTTCTTGCGTCTTTGTTCTGGAGGGAGATGGCTGAAGTCTTCTAGTGCAGGGCCCTGCAAGCAGAAATACTATGAAACAAGCTGCATGCACAGGTCTGGGCAACTGAACTGACATTCCCACACATGGACAGTGTTCACTGGAAGCAGGATGGACTTTCTTAAAAACTCTACTTGACAGACAGCTCTACAAAAGACCGCACAGAATAAATGCGTGTTCTTGCTGCCAGTGTAGTCATTCAGTCAAGGGGCTTTCTGCCTTCTGTAGCAGCTGGCTCACAGAGGTAATTCAAAATTTCTAGACTTTATTTTTCTGAAGTCATGTACCTCTTACATCCACTGCACTTAAAGAAGATTTAGAAAGGACAGAGATTTTTGTTCTGACTCAAATAATTAAGATGTGTATATAATAATGAGATGTGTGTGTGTATATATATATATATGTATGTATGTATATATAGATATATATATATATATTTTAAAAAATTGTTTCTTTCTGTAGAGTGTGTTCTGCAGTCATTTGGATGGTATCAAAAGAAAAATACTGTATTTTGGATCTTCATTCCAAAGCACTATTATAGTTCTCTTCCAGAACTTCAGCAATCCTAGAAGACATACTAAAACTTACAAAGTTCTGATGGATTTTACCTCAAGTAAAACTAGTTCACAGAGCACAGAAAAAGCCTTTGTAATATCAAAAATTTTACTTAAATTTGTTTATCTGACTCAAAACTTCCTCAAATATTCCAAGTCACCTTTTTTACCAAAAAAAAAACCAAAAAACAAACCAACAACCAAAGAACTTCAGGGAGGGAAAAAAACCTTTTACTTCCCAAACCTTAAAAAAAATTCCAATCCAGCCAATTTAAGACCACCTATTGTTATGAACCCAAACCTACAAACTTGATTGCAAACTTGTGCCAAGATTATAATAATCAGGATAGAAGGGCCTGGGTATGAAATGCATGGGAAGAGATTTTAACGCATCTTGCAAGTTTGTTGTGAAAACTCTTCCTCTCAGGGTGACAGACGCTGATAGTGTTAAGAAGGAAATATGGTACATGTCTTAATCACAAAAGGTTTTTTTTTGTGTGTTCCCAGTTGCCTAAGGAAGTTGGTTTTAACACAAGAAACCCACTTGCCATTACAGTAACCCTCTGTGGTAGCAAACCAAACTGGCCAGCATTTCTTTTGTCAAGAAGAAAGTTTAGAGAAACTTGACTGTGGAGATTCTGACACAAGCCTTAAGCTCAGGTGCCAAGTTTCCAATATCCCCCCAGAGATCTTCCTACCCCCCCAACTTCTTTTGCACTTGTAAAATCACTCTCATTGCTTTTTAAGAAGACATCATAAAAGAAGGAAAATCAAGATATGATGTTCCCAAATTAAAACAAGTGTTTCTTTCTGGAGAAAGAAGAATACACACTGCGTATAGTCTCAAAGTCTGGAGATGCAAAATAACATAAATAAACTTCCTGTTCCCTTCAGAAAGAGTCGTCCAAGAAAGCAACTGTTAAGTGTAATACACTACAAAGAAACAAAAATACAATCACGTCCTCTCTATCATTCTTCCTTACAGATCAGTTTAAACCAGAGTATCCTCTAAGATGAATCAGAATAACAGAGGTCTTTTTGTGAATTTTTACTGATTTACTCTGCAAAACAATATTGATTAAGGTGTGGTTTTATTTAATGGAACAGCTTCATATATTTCTAAGCATAAAGGTTCTCCCCTGCAAATTTTTCTTCCAATTCAAAGAAGCGCAGTATTCAATACTTCTTCTTTACACAAATTTTATAATCTTTTCATATACATATTTTATGCCGCTTTAACAATTTTTCTGACAAAGAAAAATTACCAAGTATTTCCATCATGACCAACTTGTGAATACTGGTCAACTCTAAAATTCCAAAACTGCAGATTTAGTTGCAGCCAGATCACAAGTCTAATTGCCTTACATTAAGCATGGATGATTAAGAAGACTGTGCATATGAGTGGAAAATCTGAAGATGTATTTCAGCACCTGACTTAAAGCAGTTATGATATGGAAACACTTTCAAAAGATTACTTTCATGCTATCTTAGCAGAAGTACAGCAGACAGATCAGCACACGGGCTTACCATCTTCACCGACCACTGCACAGTTCATTTGAAAACAAAAAGAAACGGGAAATTATTTACATGCAATGACCAGTTACAAAAATGACTAATGCCTAAAAATGTATTTTTAAAATATTACTTAAGGATTGACGTTTTCATTTATTAAGAAAAAAAAACATTTAAGCACAATAAAAGAATTGCTTTAAGAATTACTGATTTAAAAAATACTAGGTGATAATGGGTACTTTAACTTACAAAATTCTAACACACAACTTCATTAAACTACTTTTGAATTTTAGTATTCTGAATAAAGGGCTAAAGAGCCTTCTATTGTAAGAAAAGAAACACACACACAGCCAACACTGCACAAAATAGCAGAATTTGATGATGATGGATTGATCAGCCATATACAAATAATTTGTTAATCATAGCTCAAAATCCACTACGATCCCTCTTGTAAATGTAGTTTTTACAATGTATTTACCTTATTATCACAGTAGATGTAGAATAAACAAAGATATTTTTCAAATCTAGAAGTAATTAATTTTACTTTCTGAAAAAAACATTGGTCATTGTTGTTACCTAAAATTGTTTTAGTCCAGCTAAAAATAAAGACATTTGAAGAGTAAAGACTTTATCCTTAGAAGAAGCAAATAATACATGGGTGCCAGGAGTTGAATCTTGGGTTTAACAAGGACGGCATTTTGAAGATCTACCATTCTTTCAATGATTTGGACAACCCTTTCCAGAGGAACACCAAGCACCTTAGACATCTCAACTTCACTTTTGACCCTGAGCAATTGTTAAGGCTGTTGCTTGGGGCACACACACAGAATTAGAATTTCTAGCAATGAGGGAAGTAAAGCACCTTCACGAATGATACTTTGGTAGGAAGTTCAAAGTCCAGAGATGCAAGATGACAAACAAACCTCCTGTTCCCTTCAGAAAGAGTCTTCCAAGAAAACACTGTTAAGGTTTACAGATCACTGCTGACAATGCAGCTATTTTATATACCAAGTGGCATCACAGACCTCTCACAGCCACTAACACTGTCTGGAATTGTTAAAGATTTCAAAGGAGAAGCAGCAGCACATAACAGCAGCACTAATATAGCCAGTTACACTTGCTTACACCTTCTTACAATAACCTACTCTACAGCTGCTGTTTACTGCTCTTGCTCTCCATCATGATAGGAAAATGTACTGCACGAAGCACAGAGTGGAGGGAGACTGGGTTTGTGATCTCCAGTGCCCTGAGTGAAATCTTGTACAGGGCATGTTAAACAAAATGACCAGTATGCTTCACTGTCTGATACATGCCAACTCATGGATAAAGCTTGGTAGGAGCAGGAGCAAATTAAATACCATTTTACATGGGCAGATAGTGATAGGACAAAGGGGAACATTTTTAAACTAAAAGAAGATAGATTTAGATTAGATGCTAAGAAGAAATTCTATATTCAGAGGGTGGTGAGGCCCTGGCACAGGTTGCCCAGAGCAGCTGCAGATGCCCCATATCCCTGGCAGGTTCAAGGCCAGGCTGGACAGGGCTCTGAGCAGCCTGGTCTAGTGGAAGGTGTCCCTGCCCATGGCAGGGGGTTGGAACAAGATGATCTTTGAGGTCCCCTCCAAACAAAACCTTTCTATGATTCTATGGTTCAGTAGTTCTGTGTGTCAGTACCACTTGGACATCATTCTCCAGGGACAAAACGCATGGGAAACAGTTTCACATACTAGCAACTATTAAGCATTTAACCAAAGTATATTACAAAAGTAAGACTGATCAATGAGATTAAAAAAAAAAATCTATTAGTAGTCCAGTATACATTTAAGTTGAAAAGGCTTTAAAAATATGCAATAATGTGGTGTCTCTTAAAATGCTTGCAAGGAAATACAAAATATAAAAAATTAAATGCATCTTGAAGATTTTACAGAGATTAACTCTTTAATAATATGGCATATTTGAGTTAATCTAGATCTGTAGGATATTAGTGATGCTTCCTAATGTTAAATAATTACTAAATTTAAATTATTTAAAGAATGTATTAAATTAATTCAATTTTACAACATGAACAATGTATTTTAAAAATCAAAAAAGATATGGTTTCATTTTTCATTAGCATTCTGTAGTTGTTAGGAGATGATCTTTTGCTTCAGAAAGAGGTTCTACTGGTACTACAACGTGATGATTTGTAAGCCAGGAATCAATACACTTAGTGATCAACAAAATTGAGGTGTAATCAAGGCTTGTGCCATTCCAGCAACCACCTAATCCAGGGAGTTCCTCACTGAGTGCTAAAGAAGAAACATTACCTTCCTGACCAGACCAAATTATGATGAAAGGACTCAGAAGGGAAAGGAGAAGCTGTCCTCCATATAGATCAGAGGACCACAAGAATCTTCTAAATAATGGCAGTGCTAGAAAGGTTATTTCCAAGGTAGCTGGGGGCCCGAAATTAGATGTCACAACATGACTTAAAGTTTTAGCTGTAACTCATTCTGTTTCAGAATGACAACAAGGGCACCTCTAAATTGTAACTTTACTGCAATAGAACACCATTGTACCTTGATCTCCACATTATGTCAACAACTGTCAACCATTCTTGATGCACACGAGACAGCAAGTCAATATTGTCTTGAAATACCAAAAAATTATTAATTATATATCATCAAATGCATCCAATTACCTTATTATTTGGATCAATAAATATCACTAAACATACATAAACTGGGCAGCCTACACTTTTCTGACATAACAGGAAAGTGCCAGTACATTTATCACTAGTACCATAAATGTTGCTAGGAAACAACTTAGTATTTCCCTTCTACTGACTTCCAGATAAATTCTATTTGCAGAATATGCCACTATAGTAGTAAATTAATTGAGGAGTCTCAGTGGCATTTGGTAGTAATTTTTTCAATAATTTTACCCAAAAGAACCTAGGACAAACAAGAGTGACTAATTAATCAGAAAATGCACTCAAATTGTAATGTTTGAAAAATTCAGTATTTCAAAATCTGCAATCACCATGAGCTATAGCATTTGATGTACAAAAGAAATTAAATTCTCCCTTTTTAGTTCAGTGTCTCATAATCAACTTTTACTATTTTCAGTTCAAAGTCAGCAAATAAGACATCTGATCTGTCAGATTACTTTTGTGGTAACTGTATATCCAATGATAAATTACTGCAAGAATATGTTATATGATGGTAGGAAAACATTTGTGAATGTGAACAACAATGAAGAAAGGTATCAAACACATGCTGAGCACCCTCTTTATAACACCTTTCTTTTAGCACGAGCATTTCTAATGTGATAAAGAATATTTCTATTTTATTTTGTTTTTAATCTGGTTGGTAACTTCTGTACAGTATGAAACAAAGTACCCTAGAAATGACCTTATAGCTGAAGTGTTACTTTTAACCGAGTAAGCCTTATAATGAGGGTGAAGAGCATCAGAAAAGCCACATCACAAGCACACTGCTCATAGCCCATCATGCATTTCAACTTGTTATCAAACTTACCCCTCTTTTGAGGCTTCTGAAAGAAGGAATTCTGGGCTTCCCTGTTTTTATGTCACTCATGCAATAATGCACTGGTTCAATGGAGAATATGGGATACTGGGACCCATTAGGAGTACTGGATGTGTATAAACTAGTAGGGGTTAGGGGTGGGGATTGTGGCTAATGTGGAAATAAAGAAAGCAATAAATAAGCCAAATGTTCAAAGTGATTTTAAAATGAAAATTCTATCTTACAAAAATAAAATTTCCATCCAACACAGAAACAGCTTGTAACGTTCCCGACACATTTATTTATACTATAACTGTACTGGGTTTAAAAGGTTTCTGTTACGAACTAATCTTCAGTTACAGGTTGCTGCAGAGAATGAAGGAATACTCTAAAAAGCTTTAGACTCAACACTGCCACGAGATCCTAACAAGATCCCAAAGTTCCCTGCCTCTTTTCTTAAAACAGAGCTCTGCTCTTGCCAATTTAGTTACAGTCATTCTGGAAGCTCAAGCATTTCTGCTCACAACTTCCCCTCTCCCCCTATACTGAGGTACCCTACCAGGTTAGCCAAACCAGAAATACTTGGTACATCTATGGAGATTGACTAAAAAAGTATTTTCAATCTCTGTAGTAAAGCTGGACTGACACAAAGCCTGCATGGCATTCTTAATATCATCACAAGAACCTTCACCCCATTTTTCAAATTGCTTCTCTCATTTTTGTTTCTCATACTGTTCTTTCCCAGTTCCATTTTCCTCTACTGCTTCCACTGCTGCACAACTCATTCCCTTTACAAAAGGTTTTTATGTCTTTCATGACATTAAAAATAGGTAAATGAATACCTGAAAGTCAAGACCAGCCATAGTTTCAGCTAAATGAGGGCCCAAAGGCCACCACGAATACCCCAGCTGTAGTAAACCAGCTAATTTTGTAACAGATAATTTAAGAATATATTTTAAAACCTGTGGATAGCACTTGAAATTAAATATGTATCTTCCAGTAAGTATTTTGCTCCCAACTGCTGTTTTGTAGAGCACTCCTCCATCCTTCCCAAAACCAGGTAAAAAACAGAGACAAAATCTTTCATTTCATCCAGGTCCTTAAGGAAGGGATGCATGTAGTATGTACACACATATGTATACCTGTGACTCCACACAGAAAACAGTGAGGCTGACTCCCTGAATGCTACACACAGAGTGAGTGAACTGGGGAGAAGAAAGAGTAGGGCAAGCCTTGTCAGCTTGTTTCAGATGTCATCACACTAAGGGATTTCTTGTAACTACAGTATATGCCAAGGTGCAGACTGAAACCAGTGTACATTTACATACTCTCCAAACTCTCAGATGTCTTGTGGTCAAACTGGCAATTGTGATCTAATTTCAGAACAGGCTGAATCTCACCCACCTCTGCAGACAAATGCAACATATATACCCATGTATTAATGCATTTAAACTGTTATGAATCATTAATAATATTGCATGAAAAGTAAACAATCACTTTTAACACACAGCTGGAGTTACATAATATACTGAGAATAAAGAATCAGCTGTATCCTTCCTTTCTGTAAAGACCTACTTTCTCACAATACTTTCAAGTGGAAACTAAGTCCTACCATTAAGAAGCTCTAAGAATAGTTTCCTGTCATAAATGACAGGAGCTGGCTTGGAGCATTAAAATAACCTCATAGAAATTTGTGGGAATCATTGAAATGACCCATTGATTTGCTCCAATACTAAATAAAGATATAGCATAAAATTTAAATATGTATATGCTCCATTATTCATTTATACAGCTAATGCACATATTGACAATCTCTTTTGTTGATCCATGAAGGCATCTTGCATGGAAATTGTTAATTGTAACTCACAAGAAAACAGAAGTGATTTCTATGCTTTCAATTTTTTCTTGACCATAGCAGTATTTTTCCCTATTTCATAGTAATATTTCTTCTAGAACATTTACCTTTATGGAGCTTCCACAGTATGTTTTACCAGTGACATATTATAAACTTCAATGTTTTCAGAGAAACCTCAGGAGTTTTCAAAACTAGCAGCAGGTATAATAAAAACCTAGGGGTTGCTTTTTGTGTCATAACAGACAGATCTGAAGTCTGCCCAATTCCAAAGCATACTCTCCCTCCCCTTATTTTTACGTTAACAATTAACACCTTTCCTATGCAATGCAGAAAGTCTTTACAGTATCTTAGAAACATTTTAGTAATGGGAAGCTACTTTTATCAAAGAACTATTAAAAGTGTTCCCAGACACAAATCACTAGAAGAAAAACTGAAAAACTTCCCCAGTGACAACTTGATTTTTAACGTGGTAAGTACTCAACACTATGCAAACCTTCGGATCTCCTTACACATACTTTAAAAGACATTGGCAGGCAAGGGGAAGATTTTTTTAAAATACATAAATTGCTGCTTCCATGCACGCTAAATGTTCAAATTTTAATATTCCAAACAGTAATTTCTTAACTGTTACCTTTGGTTTCTTTCCAAATAGCCACAGCTTTCCTTTAGCCTTGCCGACTGTAGTTTTTGTATCAATTCTCATTCCCTCTTGCTTTGGTGTGCTGATGGTTCCATCAGAGATAGTTCTGTAAATATTCTGACTGTAGTCTTCAAATGGAAAATCTCCAGGAGGTTCAAAACCAGATTTGAAGCAGTCTATCACTAGTTGAGAGTCCTAAACACAGGACATTAAGGAGTTTAAAAAGCAAATCCATCAAGAACCAGAGAGAGAAAACAGGGAGACAAATTTTTCATTTAATTGCAGAGATGCACAGATGGGAAAGTAAGAGTGAGCTCAAAACACACACTTTTGGGCAGAGCAAGTTAAGGTAACAACAATCTTTTATCTCAGCAGTGTTCACGAGTGTATAGCAAAGCATACTCTGCTACTCAGAATAGTCCAGCAAATACTTCCCCAGGGTTATCACAAATTTAAAACAGGACATGCTTTAGGGCCAAGCTACTTTCCACCTTTTAATCTTTCAACATTGGCACTGAAATGAAGACAGAACTAAGAAACTACATGCAGGAGAGAATGGGTTGAGAGCAGCCCCTGCAGTCAAACAGGACACAGAATGATACTTTGTTAACTAAACACCCTTTACATGTTTTAATGCCATACACAGGGGAAAATACCGACCACACTGGTATTCCAGGATATTTCAGGATAACCAAAATAATGTGTCCAAAGTCACACCCAATGAGAACGTGTCAAAAACATTCAGATCACACAAAATCAATAAAGCAGGGAGAGTGCAGAAGTGATCACTTCTGCTGAAATTGAAGTAACAACACTTTCCAAGCAAATATTTGACAACAGAAAGATAAATGTACAGAGTAAGTCAGTCTTTCCCCTCTCCACAGCTTCTGTACCAGTCAAATTGCTCACAGACATTTAAAAAGTTACTCAGTTCTACTTACTCTATGTTCATCAACTGATTTTGCTGCAAGGATCATCCCTTCTAAGCATTTTGAGATAATTGGAATAACCTTGCGCTCAGAGTCAGCAAAGCCTTTGTAACATTCACTAAGTTTGATAGTCCTTCTTTCATCCATTTCTTGAAGTTGCTGCAAGTGCAAAGAAAGATAAAATAAAGCTTTCATTTACAGGTTTTCTTCCTCCTTAATCCTGACAGATGCAGTTACTGGGGTCGCCACAGTGAGGGACAGAATTTCTGTGCCTTCCCAGTATTTTTATTTGCTTAACAAAACAGAACTTAAAAATACTTTCAGACATAGACTTAAGATGCCCAGAACAATAGTTTTGAAGAGTTTACGTTCTTTGGCTTCTAAAAATTTTGTAAAGGACTAGGCTTTCTTTCCCTTCTTCTTTTATAAAGCATATGTACAGTGTTTACAGGTAACTGTTTAGTTTAAGTCTTTGTTTCATGCAAAAATGAAAACCACAGAAATTTTACTGATTTCTACATCTCCTCACTCTCCTTCTAGTTCCAAGTAATTCCTCTCTGGTGAAAAACATCTCCATCTTGCTTTTATTTTTATACCTTCCAAGATATACCAATGATTAAAAAAATGGGAAAAATAAGAAAAAATAAAATTATCAGCAGTTTAGACACTCTGATTTGAAATACAAACCATTTCCTTTAGAAGTGTGCAAGAAAATAAAGAGAAGAACACCATTACGTAAAATTTGCAATATCAGTTTACTGGAACAGAACAAAAGGGAATAAATTAAAGAGAAATATTATTAAGATAATAGCCCTGGACCTTTCACCTGAATGCGGAAAATACCCTGAACAAAACCAAAAATCAGTAACTACACATATACCAAGAGGTTGTCAAAAACTGGGTAAGAAGTTGGATCTTTCCTGTATCTACACTAAGGCAGATGTCTCAAAAAGTATTCCATTTCATCTCTCCAAAACAAAACAACCACCTAGACTTGCTAAACCCCTCTCCAAGGTTTTCCAACAGAATGTTACCAAATACTTGGAATGAAGTAATAAAAGTGTAGTCCCAAGAGAAAGCAGACTAGGCCTTTCTGCTCTTATTGTAGAGTTAAAAAAATGTGAGTAATATCTTACAATGATAATGGATTTTAACCCTAGAGAAATAAAAGCAGTAAAGCAAAAGTCTGGTCCAAGCTACACAGGTGCTCAGCCTGTTCCTCCTGGGAGCTGACTCCAGTTCTTGGATCAGTGTGTTAAAGTCAGACCTAATGTAGTGCTGCTTAACAGTTAAAATATTAGAAAATTCTTTAATAAGCCAAGGTAATTTTCTCCTGTGAATCCTAGACCTTCTAGTAAGGAATTTTTAAAAAAAATATTAACTGACTTGTGCTTCTGGAAAATTATCAAACATACTTCAGTTGGTATACCTTCAAATAAAGCCAGTGTTTCACCTTCCATTTCCTCACTCCCTGTCTCAGTATCAGTTCCCACTCCTACTTCCCACACGGCTGAAGGTACATGCCAACACACTTTTGAACTCTCCTCTCCTGACATCCCCAACTACTTTAAACTGGCTTTCTAGTTTTGCAAAGTCCCTGTTTTTGAAAGAATGTTTAAAAAAATCTTAATAGTTACATAAAGCATCTCAAGAAATCCCCACTTCAGATGCAAAGTACTGATCTTTAACTTTTTTAATTGTTTAGAGAGATCTGTGGCTTGCTGGTAACACTGATGAGTAATTGGGGGCTGGGGAGGGTGCTGGAACTTCTGCTTCCAGTGCACCCATTTTTCACCCATGCATGAGATCCATTAAACCACAGTCACCATTAGCTGCCTTCTTTCCTTCACCTCCGCCAGAGGCAGAGCATTCACACACACAAGCATCCTGAGAACCAGTGATCAACCCTTATTAGAATTATTGTTTTAAGTATTTGCTGTCACCAGATGTCTCAAATGTTTATTTTGCCAGACCCTTTCAGAAATATTTAAACAAAGAGTCTATAAAGTATAAAAACTTAAAGAAAATGCAACCAAGCATTTTTGTTAGAAATCTAAGCATTAGTATGGTATGCAGTCTCATGAAAAAAACACAAATTGTCTCAAGATTATGGTAATTTCTTGATAAAATGATCCACTAAAATCCGAAAGAATTAAGTTTTTAATTTTTAAAGTCTACCTCCCCTTTAGAAAAGGATCAGACATACTTTATCTGTTAATTATTTTACCTTGTAAATCTGAGGAATGACAATGTAGTAGTGTTTGTGCTGTTCCCCATTAAAATTCTGTAGTTGTGCAGCATATTCATTTTTGTTTTCATCAGCCATATGTGTGCGCAGGTTTAACTGTTGCTTAGCCTGGTAGGAAAGTGTGATCAGGTTAAACACGTGTGGTGCTTTTCAATGACACACAGCATTATTTTATGTTATCAACTATGCAAGAACACTGGTCACAAGTCATCAAAACTGACATCCTTACAGCTGAAATACAAAGAATGTGAGACTGCACATACACCGACACTCCAAAACCTCATTTGTTTTATACAGAGAAAGCAATGACCACTGTAGCTCCCTTAGCCAGGCTGCTTAAATGCATATCCTAAAAACCACAGAAGTGACTGAACACATAAACCACAAGATCCCAAATACCAGACAGCTGCCTGTTTAAGGAAGACAGCACAGCCATCCAGAGGGACTGCCATGAACTTCAACAAGGCCAAGTGTGAAGTCCTGCATGTGAGTTGGGGTGATCCCAAGCACTAACACAGGCTGGGAGAGAATGGGTTGAGAGCAGCCCTGAGGGGAAGGACCTGGGAGTCCTTGCAGTGTGCACTCACAGCCCAGAAAGCCAACTCTGTCCTGGGCTCCATCAAAAGCAGTGTGGCCAGCGGGTCAAGAGAGCTGCCTCTGCCCCTCTGCTCAGCACTCCTGAGACCCCACCTGGAGCACCCTCAGCACAGAATGGAAATGGACCTGCTGGGAAGAATCCAGATGAGGACATAAAGATCATCAGAGGGCTGGAGCATCTCTCCTATGAAGACAGGCTGAGAGAGTTGGAAGTTTTTAGCCTGGAGAAGCGGAGGTTTTGAGGACACCTTAAAGCCCCTTCCAGTACCTAAAGGGGGTCTACAAGAGAGCTGGAGAGGGACTTTTTACAAGGGCATGTAGTGACAGAACAAGGAGGAATGACTTTAAACTCATAGCCAGCAAGTTTAAATTAGACATTAGGAAAAATTTGTTCACTATGAGGGTGGTGAGGCACTGGAACGGGTTGTGCAGAGCAGCTGTGGATGCCCCATCCCTGGCAGTGTTCAAGGCCAGGCTGGATGGGGTTTGAGCAACCGGGTCCAGTGGAAGCTGTCCCTGCCCATGGCAAGGGAGTCTTCAAGGTCCCTTCCAATCCATACCATTCTGATTCTGAAGCATATTCCTTTCCTGTGCTTACATGTCACTGTAACTTTGATTTTGCACATAATAAGTAAGCATATTTTATACACAATTTTATACATTCAATGAATATTGTTTCAGTACTGATGATTTACATGGAAATGAAGTATCATTGATAATAAAGAAAAGAAAAGCCACTGTCCTTACCTTCTCAACATCAGCCTTTGTCGCATTAGTGTCATTGTCCAGTCGTTCATAGCTTTGCTGTGCCTTCTCTGCCTCTCTGCATTCTCTCTCAAATTTCTTTTTGCTCTACAAAAGGCACAAACTTACTGCTTCAACAGCCACTATTTCCATTTGGTTATGTATATTAATTCCGAATTCTAAATATCAAAGCTTCCATTTAAGTATCTTAAATTCACTAAGTACCTTTAAATGAGCACATTGTTAGCACAGAAAGTAGGTCAACTAAATTATTTTGAAGGCAGTCTGAAGGATGTATCTACACTACAATCATCATCAGTATTCATGTCAAGTGGCACAGCTGTAGGTAGCACAGAAAACAGTGTTCAATACACTTGATGTTCCATATATGCGGCTGTTGTCAAGACAACTGCTGTAGGAAAAATTTTTGCAGCTCTGGAAGTTAACATCTCTAGAGAGAAAGTGCAACTGAGACTCTGAGCTCCTGCTTCACAGCAAAGTCAGGCAATTGAGGTTAGTGTGTCCCTTAAAGGCATCTAAATGCATTTAGAAGACTGACTTTGCACTCAGGTAAATACAAGGCACACAACTAAACTGACTGTTTGAGGCGAACTCTGTGAATTGAAGATTATCTTCGTGAAGAGTGATAACATCTACAACTACCACATCTGCTTCTATTCTGATCCTCTGATGATGAATTAAACTCTTTGACATAACAGTGAAGCAAGACCCTACGCATCTGGGACAACAATAACAAAATAGAAATTCACCTCTCCAGTACTGCTTCACAATAATCTGAATGAAAGATGTAATAAATTTTTAAGACAGAAAACCAGAACATCAGAATGCATCTTACACAGACTTGGTTGAATTTTATATTTTCCTATCTTTAAAAGCATTTTTTTCAAGAAAAAGATGCTTATAATCTGTCCTAGAGACATTATCCTCCTGCATTTCTCTGTTAAATAGTAATTCTACCTCCTGAAAGTACAATAGTCTATAGTGGTATTCTTGAATACACCTCATGTAACAAGCCCTCAAGCTCAAGACAAATTCAGTGACTTAAGATTTCATCTTTATCTAAATAAATTGTCATTTTTAGTAGCCCAGGGAGAAGCAACCAAAGTCCATACCCATGTTAAAACCAGATTCCTTTATGCTGGTTATGCTGGATAAAAGCCAAGGCTTCACTCAAACATACACACAGAAGCTGTTTACAGGAGATTTTTTTTTTAACCAGGGAACTATAAATACATTGAACTGTATTTTGGATGTTACTAAGTTACTTGGACATTCAGTAATATAGCTAAATATTAAATCTAAGCAAGACAGATGAAAACAGTTCCATTTACAGACTGCATATCTTATTTAAGTTCAACAGGAATAAAATCCAAACACAAACTCACATTATCCATCTGTTTCCAGCACATGTCCAGATACTGCTGAGCCTTTCGCCCTTCCTGAAGATGCTAAAAACACCACAAGTAAGTTAAATTTGCCTATATTTTTAGTATTATTACCATTAATAAGTCCCTGCTCTAGTTGACAGCCTATGATGTGCAGTATCTTCCACAAGCTACCTGTATGCTCTGGAAGACATTACTAAACACATAAGAATAGTATCACAGATACTATGGTATACTGGCAAAAAAGAAGTTTACTAGTAAGCACTCTCTTCGCAAGATACTAATTTTTAGGTTTAATAACTATATTATATTATATTATATTATATTATATTATATATTATAGAATAAATGTGTGTTATAAATGTATTACAAAACCTATGTATTGCCATGTTCATCAAAATGGGTAAACAAATACATCAGTTCATTAAAAGACAGACATTTTGATATCCTATTTTCAAATTTAAAAATATAAAAATTACCATTTTTCTCTCAGTTTTTAGATCATGAGAGTATCTCATCAGTTCTCCATACACTCGGTGTCCCATCTCTTCTGCGACTACTTCTCGTTGTCCTGCATAGTCATTCAACTCATTGAGGATGTTAAAAAAGGCGATACACGACGTAAACCTGACAGAAAGCACACACGCACAAACACACACACACAAAAAGTTAAACAGCTTTTTTAAATACACTTCTCTCAGTACAGTCTGTACTCCTGATTAGATAATAAAATCATAGACATTTTACAATAAATCTTATCTTAATGCTAACTGAGTTAGAGTAGAAACACAAGCTGCGAAAGCCTAGCACGTACTACATGTTGCAATGTCTCTTCAAACACATTTTATAAGAACATGGGGTTTGTGGATGGAAAAGAAAGAAGAAGAATACTACCTGGCAAGCCCTGTGGTATAGTGGTATCTCCTAAGCTGCCCAGTGAGAGGCCTGAGCTTGGGAACGGATACATACGTCCCTAGGCTCGGAGGCTGAGCTTGCTGCAGAGATGATGTGCTTGGTAGTCTTGAGGGTGGAACATGCCAATCATCCCACTCCTATGCATCCCGATGGATGTTCTACACAACAAGTTTGCTATCAGCTCTGGAGACAGCTGCCTGTTTGCCTGCCCACCTCTTGGCTGGAAGTAAGGTGCCACTATGGCTGGCACTAAAAAGGGGGGAAGAGGAGGGGCAAAGGGTAGAAAGTGTGTGTGGAAGGGAAGAAAGGAAAAAAAAAAAACAGGCACTGCATTAAAAGATACATCTTTCTCTCTTTTAACTACGGAATACTGCCATCTCCATAGGCTTGGCTTTTGGGAATTTCAAATGCCACTCTAGCACTGGAAAGCCTATTCCCTGAGGTCCAGGATTTTTACATAGTTAAAAGAGCTAGAAGAAATCCTACTGTGAATTCTCAGGCACCCTGCACAGCATGTGCTCTGGCTGCAACCTGAAACTTGTCCACTTTTTTTATCTCCTAAGACTTATCCCTAAAGAAAAAAAAGTATTGCGCTTTTTCAAATAAATTTTAAAAATGGCTGTGGACACGGACGCAAAACAAACACATTTCTGATAAATAAAGTTGTTTAGCACAAATTGTTCCTCCTACATTAGACATTCACTTATTTTGTCTCTGGAGTCAAAGCACGTCAGCATTTTAAGAGCTCTTCTTGCCCAAAACATGACCATTTTGTGTACACTCAGGTCTGAATATAGAGAATACATTTGTATTGTCATAAAAATGTACTGAAGAACTCTATTAAACTATGCAAAAAAACAAAGCCTAAGGACAGACACTTGCTTTTCTTTAAAAAACAATACCAGACTGTACATAGCAAGCTGAACTTCTGCTTTCAAAATTTCAGTTACCTAAAGATTAATTTGTAAGGAAGCAAGTACAATGTGCCATGTTTACTACATTAAAATACCAACAGGAGTAAATAAAGGTTTCATGCTTAAGAATTGCAGCAGAACTATTAGAAGCCAAGTACAATTCTTTCATTGTCATTGCCAATTAAATACTTAATCTTAAAAAAAAAAAAATCCATAAAAGGGCAGCATATACTGTTAGTTCTCACTTTTTACACACAGAACTTGAAATGGACATTTTTACCTGGGTTCCTCATCTTTTGGTGAACGTTTAGGACAGTACTTCTTAACCAGATTTCTATTAAGGAAGAATAAAAAAAGATACCATTTTAGAGTCTCTTTTGAGAAGATAAACACAGACAACTGCATGAACAAATTATTTCTGTTTAATGTTCTATGAACAAATCTATTCCCTCTGTCAACTTATAAGGGTCCTCTAGATAACACAAGGCAGGAATCTATGGTATTATCGAAGTGTTAAGTCACTTCGACCTAGAACAATTTGTAAATATTTAAAAACTTCTATTCCAGTGACTAGATATAAAATGAAGAGTTCTTTATTTAACATCCTTTTCACGCATGCAGAAGGCGGCAGCAGATGAGGACAAGGCCAATGTATGATCACTGTGCAACACGCAGACAGTGCACACTGTGTGCTGTGCCATGAGCACAAAACTCCATGCCTGAATTAAGTTCTGAGTGCAGATTCAGGTTGAAGATTTTAACCACAGTATTTCCAAATCTTCAATAAGGACATGTCCAGAACAGGAGAGGCAACATCTTTTTTCAGAAAAAAGATTTTACCGTTTGTCCTACCACCAGCATTGCAAATAAGAGGGTTTTAGAAACTAAGCAAATCTCTAGAAGGCAATCCACAGGAGCAGCACTTAACACAGTATCACAGTCCAATTTTAGAGAACATCGATATGAAATAATCTGCTTATTATAGAATGCAGGAAAAAAAGGAATGGAGAAGTTAAGAGAAGATTCTAGGAGAAAAAAAATCTGGCATGTGTGTTGTATATTTCATCCCACTGCCTCTCTGTAACTTCAGTTCTTAAAATTGTGAACTACCTTACCATTAAAACAAGTGTGCTATTTCTGCTTTCATCTAAAATAACCTTGTACAATTTCTCAAATCTATTTATCTGGAAGTCTATTCTCAAATCTATTTATCTCTATGGTACAAGAGCCCACATAGTGAGATTATGTCCAGTCACAAAGTATACACCAAAATATGAGCAGCGCGTTGGTGTGGAAATAGTAAGCTTGGATCTTTGGTCTGTTTCCATACCCTCTGAGACTACAACCAAAAAAATGCAACCATGATAAAGTCAGGTCCATTTTGTCCCAATACATACTAAGAAACGGAATAAACACTGACTTTTAAAAAATTATCTACACATTTTATAGTAACCTCCTTACTGAAGGTCAAGCAAGAATCTCTTCTCACTATCCCCAGAACCCACTGCCTGTTGTAACATTCTCCTTGGTAAGGATTAAATGCAGACATTTTGATAGGAAAATGCATAAACACAATAGAAAAAAAATAGCAATATTCACTAAGTAACTTCCCTGTGTTCCATCTTCCCTTACATTTCTGCTTTGCTCCTCAGTGCTTATTAATGAATAGGAAATTCTTAAAATTCATCTTATTATTATTCAGAAGGTGAAATGCATAACACATACAATGCTGTAGCTAAGCAACCACATATGAGCCTTTTCAAGGGAAGATTTTCAGAGTTGGTAAAAATGAGAAAAGAAACGACTTACTAAAGCCATACAGTTTAAAATGGCAGGAGAGAAGGGTCATAAATACAGATTATTTACAGCATGCTGATTTCTGTTCTGGTTTCATTCTTTAATGCAATTGTTTACTATTTCTTGAAAGACAGAAATATTATATAATCCCTTCTCCTAATAACAGCCAGTTTCATTTGTCAATCCTATCTGCCTTTGGATCAAAGGAACATACAGGTTTGAGACACTGTGATCAGGATTTAACAGCACAAGGTACAGTCATCAAAGGCAAAAAATATGGAAAGGACAAGCAAATGCAGGTTTTAAAGATCAGAGAAAAAGCCAGTGTTCATGTGAACAATTAAGCATAGATGTCTTTTCCAATAAATGAATACCAATACCTAATCAAAACAGAGATATTAAATTTAAATCTCTGAAAAAACACAGGTTGACATGCAGCCACTATGAGCATGGATTTGAAGAGTGAAGCACTACTTCAAAGAGGAGCAAGTTGACACTTTTAAGGGGGCATAACATACTCTGACATTTCAATCCAAATCCATGTCTAATTCTCAGAATCCAGATTTGGATCTGGACTAGTTTATAAGAAAACTGTACAAGTAATTGCTGACCATCAGAACAGAAACAAATCTACAAGATTAATTTCTTTGCCTCCTAAGAAAAGTGCAGCTGATGACACTTTACTCCTCTTTGGAAGTAAAATTTTGATGACTTCTATCACACTCTATCTTACAGCCAGCCATTTGGAAGCAGATTTTATACAGGATTAACCACATCCAAAATTGTGCTGCTCCCATAATTTTATTAACCTCACTTCTTGGTATAAATTGGTCTCAGGTCAACACTAGTGAGACAGGAACCTGAGTTTTAAGAGAAGTACCACCTAAGTCACCTAGGCAGAAGTTTCAAAAAGCACTCCAGTTAACAAAAATTATTTATAGTCATGTACATAGAACAACAACACAAAATTTTACAAACACGTAAAAAATTGCATTTATCAATTCAAAACTAAGTTTTCTTCAGTCAATTAATATAGCACATAAAGAACAGAATCAGCAGCATCAACATGGTAGAATTCCTATTAAGGGAGCAGCTCAGGTACTGCAGTATCTGCTTATACTAAACAACTACAGCCTCTATATCATATTAACAAACGAGCCTGGTAACAAACTTTTTTTGTTTTCGTAAGTAGCTAAAATTGCAGTAAATACTAAAAAGCATTTCCTATTGTCTTGGTTTGACACACCTATTTATACGTAAAGTAATAGTTTCAATATGATTCTGATGTCTTCAGTGACTGCGTATCAGTATTACACACTGGGGAAAACAGTAACAATTAACTGTATTTAGTAACATCTCATCAGAAAAAGTTTTAACTTTTAACTTTTGAGCGATCAATCATAAAAAATTGTAACCTGGACTTCCGAGTTTACAAAGCTGAATATCCTTGGAACCATTAAGAAATCACATGTTTAAGTTTATGGAAACATGACTACAAAAAAAACCTGCCACAACCATATTTGAATAGTAATGAGCAGTGTAAAATCTCAGCTCCAATCAAAGGAAGAGAGTTTTGAGAAATGATCGCGTGGTGATAATGTGTGTTCCCAACTTTACATTTGAGCTTACACCCATTTTCAAAAATGTTTCCAAGATTATGCATCTAAAAATGTGGAAACTGTGTCTCAGTTTGACTAGACATATGCGTGTATTAATATTGTATTTATAAAAATACCACTTATACACAACAGTATGCAGAAGGAACATGAAAAGATTTGATCAGAGTAACTAGACATCTCCAGAAATCACAACGCAAAATTTTAATGGGCAACAAACGGCTCATGAACAATCATAGCTATTTGCTTTAAACCAACAATAGAGAAGCTGATCATATTCAGAAGTTTTATTCTGCCTGGCAGTTTCATCTCCAGCTATAACTTGCATTACTGCCTAACATCACAGGAAGTGTCATAATGCTTCAGACAGGACGAAAAGGGAGTGAACCTCCAGAATTATTTTGTGTGTAATGATGTGGAAATAAACAAAGCAGACCTTCACTTTGCCCCTTTTAAGAAACAATGCTGATCATCAACAGCATCTGAGAATTCAATTTAAAAATTCAGTCAAGAGCTCAGTAGTTTGGCACATATGACATCTAATTTTTTCCAGTTACAAAATATAAACAAATTAAACAGTCATATCATTAAAATGGAATGTGTTAATGAACAACGTGCCCTGCAATATCTTTGTCCTGATTCGCATCCCTGTAACCCAGTAACAGCCTGTAATAACCTTTGCAAACCTTCAGGTAACACAATACATTAGTTGAGACCTACACTACGCAAAACTTTGGATTTTCCTTTAAGTTAGCTCAAACAAAACCAAACTACACTTCCTTTTTTTGTTTCAGAACACATTATGTTGCAGACAAAGACAAGACAAGCTGTCTAGGGTGTTTTTTTCCTCCACGGACAATTGAGGATTCCTCAATTTTTCTTAGAATTTTTTCAGTATCGAAGAAGAATAGCAAGGAATGACTTGTAACCTAAAACCAGTATTTGAAAAAGTTATCACTTTTGGAATTACTTGGCAACCATGAGCTGCAACACCTGCATACAGTAAGAATATAGTGAGTTTGCTCAAACAGCTCCTCATATGCTGTACATGCATCACTTGCCATCTCCTAGAAGACTTGGAAGGGCTGTTGCACCTGGGAAAGGCTCACCACTAAGTTGTGACAGTTTAAAGAAAAATAGTTTTCAAAATGCAAGGGTATACACAAAGGGAATGTGAATTTCTGCCAGGAGATGGACTCTAATTTGTGAAAACTTACGAAAAATTCACTCAAGTTTTCATCCTTGGGTTTAAGTCTATGAGAATAAGATCCATCAGTGATCTCAACAGAATGTTCATGGTCCACACTGAAACCAAGACAGAAAAAAATACCACCATACATCACTAGCTTTATCTCCTGGCTAAACTTGGCTTTGCTCGGTCTCCCATCGAAGTACTAAGAGAGCCACAGAACTACCAAGAGGTGACCACTTGATCTACTGTTTATACTCTACTAACCAAGAGCATAGTTAATCTCAGTTATAAAGTTCATTATGAAAAGATTCTCAAAACTGTTTTTCAGATTGTTTGCCATTAGAAAAGGAAGAAACAGTGATATACTAGAAATTTCCATTAGGGATATTAATACCTATTTCACAGGCCATATGCAGCCAACATTAAAATTCACCAGAACCACAAGATCTTCTCTCTCAGAACTTCCCAGGAGCAAGATGCAGGATGGCTAACTCTTCTGAAGGTGACAATTTTGCTTGATCTCTATCGCCCCTGGGCCTCATAACTATTTTACATAATTCAAAACAGTGAGTGTCCTCAGGAGGAATGAGAAATGAAATCAAGTTGTTATCACAATACAGTTCACTACTAAACAATCAAGTCTCCTCCAAAGAATACACATGCAAGAATATCAAAGAGTAGCTTTATGAATTGGTCTACTGGCAGAAAATCAGTCACCCTCTGACGTATGTGCTGTCCAGACCCTCACTGGAAGCAGGCAGGAAGTGCATGCATGCACTGTATAATGTGTGTGCAGCAAGACCTGTGCTTCCCAGAACTGTCATACTTACTGCACAGGGACAGCCACTCCAGCCATCTGACAGAAGGGGTGCTCGACAAAACTCTTTCATTTTTGAAAGACACTTCGAGAAAAATCAATAGTTTTACCCAGAGTAAAATGCTGAACAGAGAAAATTTCCTATTTTTAGTCAAATCCTGAAGTAATAATGTGGTGTCTCATCTTGCTAGCTGTGGAATGAACCTTTAAATACAATTAAGCAAAATGACATTTGTTAATACTATTCAAGGAAAATATCTTGATAGATCTGTTGAAATAAAACATATTTCTATTTTTAAACAGACAACTGAAAACAAATCAAAACGAGGCTGCAAACTCTGCTGTACATGCTTCCAACTTTCCCTTACCTCCTCAGGTTCTTCTATACCAGCTTTGGAAAAGTGGTATTTATTTTCTTCCTTTTAAGAAAAAAATTCCTTCAGTAAAGTAATGGGTTATTATTTTAGGTGAATATATACAACTGGATGAAAAGAAACTGATAAAGAAATCAAAACGGAAATGAGCAGCCCAGCTAGAGAACATCCATATCCTCAGCTGTGAACCTCATTACTGTATTAATAAGGAAGGATTTCTCAGCTCTCTATCTGGTAACAATCTGTTTTGCAAATGATGAGATGATGGAAGAAACCACAGGAGAGAAGCTATCAGTTTCAGTCTGACAAGGGTAGGCAGCAGCTTCAGCTGAATCCCCAAAGGAACTCAAAACAGTAAAGATGATGGTGAAGGCAAAGCTGGCAGTGAAGGCCAAGTTCACAGGAGCATCTTACTTTAAATTCTATTCTTCACGCACTGAGTGCACCTTTTGGTAAAAATCAACCTACTTTATTCTGAAGAAATAACTTTATTCCAAAGCAGTCACTTCATGGCTGCTTCTCTCCTTGTATGATCCCTGAAGGGAAATTCCTATCGGACCTAAAAGATGTTTCACTTGGCAGCTATAGAACAGAGGTAAGACAAAGGGTGGCTGGGTTACAGTCTCACCCAAAGGGGCAAGACCTGCCATGGAAAGGGTGTGCTCTAAGGACAGGAAGATCTTGTTGTTTTCTCAGGTTCTACTCAATTATTTCAATCAGATTTCTTAGCACAATGTATTGTAGCTCTTGCCAATTCAACATGAGAAATTAATTAGTAGTAGAGGCGCACACACAAGTGTAGATACAGATTATGCACTTTACAGCAAACATGCTGGTAGTCAGTGCAAAAAATCACTATGGTTTTCCTTATTTTGAATCCTTAATTTTAAGTCTTAAATCTTTTTAGTTCAAAGATCTGAAGGGTGGGTGGGAGAGAAGAGTGGGAGAGAAGGCAAAAACAAGAAAGTGAACACCCAAAGATAATTTTCTGTTTTGGACTGGTCTGTCGTGAAAACAGCTAGTGATGTAATTCACTGTGTAAATGAAAAACAGTCATTAATCACTACACTTCATACTTGCCCATCATCCGATACAGTGATTTTAAGCAACTGCTAAGATCCTTTTGCAAAGAAAAAAAAATCTTACCTCAGTTGTTTTGCATAGTTTTGCTCAATTTCTATCCTTTCTTTTACAAATTTTGCGTATTTCTCCAAGAAGTCAATGCCCCACTGTGTATGCTTGTCCAAGTTATCAAACTGATCCTTTAAAAACAAAAGGAAACAAAATTATCCAGAATTAGTTAAGAATCGCAACAGCACCAGATTTACACATCATTTATTTGTAAGTTGTGCTCTGAGGGAATGCTTGCTACTTGGATAGAAGTCATTTAAGTTATAAATCAATCAAATGTGTCTATATGTCTCAGCCATATACCAGAACAGCAGGTTTCATGTGCAGGAACAGATCTACCTCTTTTTGTAAAATCAGCTCTAAATACTTGCATGTTAAGCTGTAAGCAGTCTTTCTACACTTTCGCAATGCAAATCTGTCTTTCTTTCCTCTCAAAATCCTTTATTTCAAAAGTAATCTTTTCCACCAAGATAACAGACATAAACAAAGATCACTATTAGATAAATAAGAGACTGCTCACAGAAGAGATGTCTGGCAGTTTTGAAATGCAAGAAATTATAATTTCATTGGATACAAAAAATTGCTTTCACTCTTAGGTTTGCCCACTGAAAGAAAAATAATATAAATTTTAGCTGCATGACTAAATTGGGTGTAGTCTGCATATCAAAAACATTTATTAAATCAAAACTATATACACAGTTCATGATCAGCTCTAACAGGAGATTGCAAAGAAAGCAAACCTGTCCTTAGTAATTAAGAAAGTTACAGCAAAGTAAAGGCACAAAACAAAAAGGAGAAGCAGTCAAAAATAAACTGTTTCCCAAAAAAAAGTTGGGGAATTTTTAATACATTAAACCATCTTCAAAACCAATCTTTCACTGCACTCTGTACTGATCAACAGGTGGAAGACACACTAATTAGGACTTTTCAGTAAGTTAAAAATTAAAAAATCAAGCGGAAATATGGGGGTTAAGAATTAGGCAGGAGAAAACAAAGGTACAAAATACAGCCTAGCAAACATTTTTAGTCTAACACATACTTGCATTTTATGCTACAATAATCTACCACAGTGGAAAAATCAAGGATTTTCAGGTTACAATAGCATTTTAAATAATTTTTTTTAGCAGTTATTTAGTAACCAAAAAAGACAAGTAACAAACATCGAAGTTTGTGTCCTGTAGAGGCTGTATCCAAATACACTTCACAGTAAACTTAAAAAATAAAAAGCAGAAAAAGGAAAAAAGCTAAGGAAGCAATTAAGCCCAAAGTTTAATTAACTTACACAAAAAAACCTGTGAAGGCTGTTTATCAGAGGCTATCTCTTGCAGATTCAGTACCCTGCCTGAACCTAATGAATGATGTAGACTTCTAGCATTAGCAATTTAAGTTCAATTTCAACATGCAGTAGGATGATCTACAGTTAAATCAAATAATGCCATAAAATGTTGCAAGGCCTAAGACTCAAGGAAAGCGCATTCACTCAGAGATACCAGGTCAAGACAATTAAATACAACCAACAAAAATAAAAATAACATATAGGATTAAGGCTGCTCTCAAATCTTGCCTTGCAGGTCCCAGTATCCTACACCATGGACTAACAACCACAGCCATTAGTGCCTTGAACACTTCAGTCCAGCGGCATGCGAGTACTGCCAACCAAAAGCATCCACCCTGTTCCACCACCAGCCTCTGCACCACTCTCTGCACCAAAATCACAACCACTTTCCCTGATTGTTTCACCACAGAACCACATAAACAGCCAAGAGAAGGGAGAGGGACTGAAGGCAAGATTTCATTGTATTTGGGAAACCATGGCCTGTATCTCAGACTATTCTGATGTGTGCACTTTACACCAACTGGACATTTCCACTCAAAATATCTTTTGTCAAATAAAGTGACATCTCTGCTACTGTTTTTAGAGTAGCTGCACATGCATTGTTTGAGTGTGGGAATAGGGAGACAGGCTGTAGCATCAAACCACATTTGCAATATTCATAAAAATACATCAATCTCAAGAAGTCTTTCTTTTTTAACTCCACTCATTTGTGTAATTACTCTTACAAAATTAACCTAGCACCCAAAAGCAGTTTCTAAAAGGTGCTTTTGGCATGCAGCCAATACCTAATACCATTAAGAAGAACTGACTTCCTTCAGCACACAGCAGAACAAAGCCTTTGCTGTCCTACTTAGGCTCTTTAGACCACAAAGTTCTCATTTGCTGCTAAGGTTTCATTAGCGTTAGGGAACACCACATTACTTATATTTCCAAACATGCAAGCAGAGACAGTGGCTATCCAAATATTCTGTTGAAACAAAAAAGGATTCCACTGATCAAACTTCATTCAAGATCTGCAATTAATATGAAAATTACATTTGACAAGCTATCACACTTTATTACAAGTATTTCATCACTGACCACATGACAAGCTCTTTTTTCCCCCCTCAATTCCTCTTTTTCATCTGATTCTAGAAACAGTATGTTCTGTGCAAAGACAGCTTTGTTGGACTATCCCACAGCTTCACAAGTTTTCAAATTCTCTCTAAACAATAAACCAGTGAATGAAAGTCTGCAGTCGCAAGAATCACCTTCCACTGCTCTGTAAAGCCACTGAGACAAATGAGCAAAAGATCAAGGCAACAGCAACAAATAAGCAAAAAAGACTGGCCTTTTCAGAAAGGCTTCTAGATGGGAGTCACAAATTTACTCATGGTCCTTTCAACCTCTCTCCAGAAGCACATGTTTGAACTCTGGGCCTCGATTAAGCAAAAAACTTCCTTTTCATACTGGGACATAAACAGCAAATCTTCCAGACTGCTACAAAGGAAATCAAACTAATGCACTGAGACACAAGTGACGCCTTCAATGGAAAAAAAAAAGGTCAAAAATCAGGCAATGCTGTACAGACAAGAAAACAGACCAAATAGTTCCAATAAAACTTAAGTCTGTAATTTCAAAATAAATATATCAGTGTATTAATTTGGCTAGCTCCTTTATAAGAAATATGAAAACTGCATTAACTAGAGAGCTGCAAAAGGTGACTAAAAAAAAAGATCACATCCTACAATATCTGGCTATCTACACCTTTATAATGAAGTATGTTCTCAACAATATTGCCATGCAAATATATATTGCTGTTTGTCTAGTAACAGCCCACACCCCTTGGCAGCTGAGCAGACAATTTTTGTAAAAAACTTCATTAAAACTGCAGCTGACTATTATTAAAGTGATTAAGGTCATGTAATGGATGGTAGCCCTAAGGAGAAACTGCCCACTCAAAAGTGGAATGTAGTCCAAAGCCTCTCCATTACAAACAAACAAATCTGACACTTGACAAGAAGTTTGTAGCAGGTCAATACAGACTATTCCAAAACAAATGTCACCTCCCTAAATTCTACTTCCAGATTATTTACTGGAACTACAGATCAATGTTACAAATACTTCAGGTTTGCAGTTCTAAACTTATCATGTGTTTGCAGATACCAGGAAGCTTTACAACAATAGCAGCTGGAAGCATCAAAGCCAAGAGCCAGCCTGATTCAAATCTGCACCCAAGACAAAACAGACTCTCCCAGGTTACACTCAAGATATGCTCTCCTCTTTTTACAGACACTTGTTTTTTCTCCAAACAAGCTTCAAGGACCAATAAAAAGAAAAACATGGGAGATCTCTTCAGAGGGATGAGCATGAAGGGAATGCTACAGCATAAATACTGAACGTTTAGTCTTCCTAAAGCTACCAGTCCAGACACTGGACTAGCGTGGGAGTTTCAAATAAAAGGCATTAAACAAGACTGAGATTTTTAAAGGGTTAACGTTCCCAGATTTCATCAACTTCAGAAAGCAATTCTACTTGCATTTAAAGTTAGGATTGTGGTATCATTCTGTAAAAAATCCTTCTGTTTCACTAATTTATTCCTTTACAATATGTAAACTAGCTAACTGCATTAACATCCAACTGCTCTCAAATTAGTCTCCCATTTCACTGACCTCCAGACAATACAGCTGAAAGTTTTAAGAATCACATTAAACATTGAAGCACATTGACTTACAAGTTTCAGAAACCTATCTCAATTAATTACATCTGCAATATCTACTTAATAAAACATTTTACTTGAAATGAGGATACGCTGCATTAATTACCATCATTTTATTCTCTATTGACTCAACTGTAGATCATTACTTCCATACTTTCATCTGATCACAATTTTAGTCTGCAGTTACTCAAGTGATCTTATTTGCACTTTTGAAGCACTGGCTCAAGATGAGTTTTTTTCCCAACTCTTTGTTCTCCAGGCTGCACAGCCAGTCTAAACTTCCAAGTCAGTAAGTGGGAGATTATAAACTCAATCCTGTATTTTGCTCTCTAAATTCTTAGCCCTTATGCAGTCTGGTACAAGGAAATATATACTATGCCCGTGTTCAGAGCATGGAAAATCAGCAATCAGGTCTTGTTCAGGGGAAAAAAAAAAATTCAAAACGCTTGGCATCAAAAGAGCCCCAGTGCATTTGTGGATATAAATGCTGTATTTTACTATCACTTTACAAAAAGCCATGACTTACTTAACCACACAAGTCCACAGTAAGCCAAATGAGAAAATGTGGGTGATCAGATAACTTAATACCAATCTTAGCAGTTCTTGTTTACTCAATTAAAGCCCATGAGGGTTTATCAAATGAACCTGAATAATGGATAAATTTAAATGATAGGTTAAATTCTGCAAAATGTCCTTTTTCCTGCATGAGCAGCACTGCAGAAAAGAAGACCCAACTCTATTCAAGACGTTAAATATTTTAAGCTACAAAACATTATAAAGTGACTATTTAACATATTAAGATTTTATAAATCTCTTATGAAATAGCTGAATTATTTCTATGAAACATTATGCAGCTTGGTTTTTTTTATTTTTAGATAATGATCAAGGCCTTCACATGATTAATTATTTTACTTGGAGATATCTCCAAGCAAATTTCTTTATTTCAAAAAACAAAACAAAACAATTCTTGCAGTGTTTGTACAAAGAACTACCTGATGCCCTGCATTAAAAATTATGGGAACCATAATCATCCATTAATATATTAATGAGAAGTTAGCAGTATAATACACTATACCTTTCCCTATTTTTCTTCAGGAGAAGTTAATTATAAAATCGTATTTTAATTAGAGCATGTTACACTAATCTACTTCCAACAATACATTTCAGTTTCTCTTTGTGGATACCTCTTCACTGTCTAACTGTTTTTGGTTTCTACTTTTGTCTCTATCTTTATGCATTCCTGCTTCCTTTTCTATCTTAGGATAATAGCTCTTTTATTTTACTGTCTGAACTGATTATCATTTCTCTGTATTCCTGCCTGTTTGTTTTCATAATTATCAATTTGGTCTGGTCTGTCTTTTTTCCTTGCAACTGCAATGTGCTTCTTCCTAACAGGCAGACAAAAGCTGCTTCCAGCTAAACAGTACTTTATCTTTTCAAAACACCCTGTTAGTTTCACATCTAAAAACTAACAAAGAGCTGTTTCTATATCAAGAACAAAAAAGAAAGTGTTTTGCTTTTCTGCTTTCTACAAGTTCTGGATTGTAGCTCCAGACTAATCCGCAAATTATACCTCATTCCCCTCTGAAGAGAGAGGAAAAAATGTGTCTGTGAGCAAACTTAAAGGCTAGGCATTTTATAGGCTAAAAGATTAATATCAATTAGAAGGTTCAGGGCAGCAACATCAAAAGTCATAGCGACACTGGAAATAAAGCAGAGGCACTTAGATTAAGATGAGGAAAAAAGGTGACAGGTTCATATACATAAATTAAACAGTACTTCACATTTCAGTTTCATATTAAAACAGAACTTCACCATAGATTGTACAAGCATATGTACAGGACACTATGAAGAAAATCTAGTAGTCTTTTTGAGACATGAAAAGAAAAATAATTCCTAAAAAACTTCTGAAAACAGTTTGTAGGTTGACCTTCAGGACATGGAGCTACTTTGCTTACAAAAATTAAGACACTGGTATTAACAGTACACTATGTTGTAGCTTGAAAATATTTAATTGAGAAACTCTGCTAGAAATGCACAGTGCTTAATATGCAAAAGGAAAACAACAGGAATTAAAAAATCACTTTTAGCTGGACAAAAGACTACACTGCTCAGAGGAATAAAGAATGAATAAATTCATAGTATCAACGCAGTATGAAAAATCCATTTGCCTGTTAAGCTTTAGCACATATTTTTAAAAAGCAGTATCACTGTCAACTTTAAAAAGTCAATTTCTACTATTAGAGAAACATTTGCATGATAAAGTGAGCAAAAACCTCAAAAAAGGACTGAACCACTGAAGACCCAGCCATGCTGTAAGATAATGTATACAGCAAGTCAGGTTTCTAAAGCAAAGCTAAAAACAGAGAGCTGAGACTGAGGAAGAGAAAGACAAAGACTGTTTTTCTCCATAAACATGTCCCCAGACCAGGAGCAAAGGAACTGCTTTGGAAACTCTAGATGAAAGTCAGGTCTGGCAGGAGGGGATGTCTTGTTTGAGACCTAACAACTTCACAGGTGTGACACATTTATTTTCCAGGAAAGGGCAGGAATCTACCACAGACAGAATATGAGTGGAAACATTTGTGACTGCTTTTGAAATGAGCAGCCATAATTACAAAAGAATCAAGTTCTGCTTCTGGAGATTAGCAGATCAACTGAATAACATTAGAGATTACAGTTGTGCACTCCAGTTCACCCATGCCACTGAATGGATCGGTTGGACTAAATCATTAGATTTTAACAGCGATGGTTTCCTACCAGCAGAGCAAACTGACTGAAAAACTTCACAACTGGGACACTGAACATCACTGTTAAGACAAGAGAGGACTGCCACAGAGGGCATCTCAACAACCACTCCTACTGGCCCTGTTAATGAATCATCTCCAGAATTCTTCAGTTAATACATGGTCACATTCAGAGGAACTAGAACAGCATATTTGCCTCACTGCATCATGATGTAAACTTCAGTAAAGAAAACTTCACTCCTATGCAGTACCTACAGATCTGCTCTCTTCTTCACCCAGGTGACCCCGCTCTGTAGTCCCACAGCAGGCTCACAGCCTGCCACAGACTGCAGGGAGGGCTATTTCCTAAACACACCACTTCTTCCTCCTCAGAAAGTTCTACCAACACAGTGTGTAGTAGCCAGAACACAGTTCCAGGCATCCTTCCTCTCTGCTACTCATCACAGCCTCTTCACAATGTGCTTGTCAAAGAACAGGTTCTTCACCGTGGGTGGGTATCAGCTTTAACATCTTTACCTACAAGTTAGGAAAGAGGTAAGTACTGTGTCCTAAGCAATCAGAATTGACTCTCTTAGCACCACCACTTGAGAAAAATACAAACACACACACACTCACATGAAGTATCACTAGAATACAAGAATACATAAAATACAGACCAGGAAATCCTACTTTGTAAACTGGATCAGAACCCTCTCACTTAGCTTTCAATCATCCCTTTTATTTCGTTCAAATTTGAATTGGGAAGAATTTTTTTTAAAGAAACTTAGTCAGATTTTTTTTCACATGTTCTTAATAGAGATTGTCAGAATACCTGAGTTTTATCTGCATTTGAACCAAAGGTTAATTCTGAAACACATAATTCTTAACTCAGTTGTATTTTAAGCTTAATTCCCACTTTAACACACAACAGACCATTTTCAAACATCTCTATCCAATACAATGGCAGATCACAAACCATATCTTTTTGAGCATTACTGAATTAAAATAGTCGCCATCTTAGCACAGGGGCAATATTACACTTGCCTTGTATATACAAAGGACATAACTATGTCCATTCCCCTAATGGACAAGAAACCTTATTTTCACCATAGCCAAGCCAGAAAACAGGCACTTCCTGAAGCTGAAGGTTGTTAATAAACAGACTGAAGCATAAGTACATTTTAGTCCTAGTTATGTCACTTGAAAAAGGGGACAGGAGGACTATGTTTAACCCTAAATGAAGTAAGTATGATATGATGCATTACAGTAAAAAAATGCTACTACTGTTTGTACAATACTTAGAGATGCTGTTGCTCATTATACGAAATATCTGGACAAAATCACATCTTTCCAGCAACACTAGAATAATAGATTATAAAGCAGTGAAGCTATATATCAATGAAGCAGCAGAATACTGAGTTTGCTGTATGACCAACAGCCATGTGAAGCCTCACGTGAAGCAGAAGTTCTGTGCAAAACCAGCACATTTACTGCATGATTAATGGCAGCCTACAGAAAATCTGCAAGAACAAAGTGTCTGGCTTGGAAAACACGGATGCAAAACTTTTATTTTTGAAAAATTGTGTAAAGAATCATTTAGTTTTTCAGTTACAAAATATTATTACATGACTTGACACTCTATGCACAAGGTGAATGTTTTAGTGCATGATTAAAGAACCCTTGGTGAAACTACTGAAAACTTTAAAAACTTTTAAATGCCTCTCTACCAATTACAGCTACTTCCACAATATTATTAAAAATGCATCCACAGGAGACTGACTGAGCAAGCAACTCTGACACTCCCCACTTCCTGCACATGTGACTGAATCAATTTTTGCATTCTGGAGGATCTGTTTTTTAAAAACTTGTAGAAATAAGAAAGGGATCTCACCTACTGACAATTTCTTCAGTGAAGGGTTAAATTCCTGCTCTAGCCAGTCTGGTATAGCATCTAACAAGCAGAGTCTGCACTGTTTTTTTCCTCCCTATACACTAAGGGAGTGAACAGTGTGCTCAAGACAAGAAGGGAGTGGTCTTGATGTAACAAAGCAAAGCAATAGGGGAAAGATAAAAGGTTTGCACATGGAATATTACAGAACACCTAGATGCCCTACATCACAAATTCAGAAAACAAGATCCACCAGCTTTGTATGTGCACACACAATCTGTACAAATTGTATTACAACATGTCCAGCTGCAATACCATGAAACCCAGATTACACTGCACTGTTTAGTGAGTTTTACTGAACTGAAATGCAATCTCTAAAATAACTTAGTTTGCATATAACTTAGAGGATATAATATGGACTTTGCTACAGTTCAGAACTATAACAGGGTCACAGCTCTGAACTCATCAAAAAGCCAAGATGCCTGATACAAATTTAAAACAAGGAAGTACTTTCTGCCAGATGGGGGAGGCAAAAAAGAAGGGAGAGTGTCAACTTCCCTCTCGTCCAAATATCACTTCCTTGTATTTATCTGCTCAGCTATTAAGTAGACTGTAGGATCCCATTTTAAACTGGCTTTAAACTGTTTAACAAGTATGATGCACAAATCCCAGGCAGACAAGTCAATTTAGTGTGTTTCACACTTAAAAGATGCATCTTTAGGCTTTGTCTCAATAGAATAAGCAGAAAGAAAAGGACCTATCCGGTATGGGTTGAATCACATAGTTTATCATTCTGACAATTATGACAAATATAGTGTAAAAATATCTATACAGATTCCAGACACTGAGTATCACCAGTAGAACTTCACCATTTCAACACACAGAGGCCAAGGTATAGTCATGGTATATTCCTTACAACTTTCCTCCTATGTATTTAATGCAGGTGCACATTATTTAGAATCTTAAACTCATGTCAACAATTCCTTAAAAAAACACATTTCATGGCATCTACACAGCAACTGGAGTGAACAAAGAACTCATAAAATAAAATTTACAGCACAAGAATAAGACAAACATATTCTACTCTTAACTTTTAGTTAATTTCTCACAATAGGTGTAATAACAATACCCAGTAAACCTACGAGAACTTGGTAGAGGAACAATATATAGTGGTTCTTCTGGTAACATGAATCATTTAGCTCTAAGCACAGAGACCCACACAAAACCTCCTCATTTACCATAGCTCCGATAAACCGTTTCAACTACTCTCTACTCCTGTTATGTAGGAAGCTATATGCAACTGGAATATGAGAAAGTATTTCCTAGTGTTATTATCAGCTCCCATCAGACAGACTTAAGACAAAGGCATATACCTTACATTTGTTGCTACTGATATTCAAAAGGTACAACTATACTACATAGCTTGTCGACAAGCATTTGCTCTTCTAAACCACTCAGAGTAAGATACCTATACCTAGGTATTTTGACCAGCCCTTGAATTTTATTGAATTAAATCATCAGCCTTTTATGGTGTAGGAAGGGCTGCAAATACTAACAGAGTTAATCACCACGGGCTGTTCTGAGCACACTCCCCACTAAGAGGGAGCAGACATTGTTCAATACTTCAGAAGACCAGAGATCACGGGACCAGTTACACAAATAGTTACAAAACTGGAAGGCTGTTAACTGATTTGCCATATGCTGCTTGTTTTTGTTAACCCAATGAATAAGGGGATTTTTCTGTAAAAAGTCCTCCTGTAAAGTGAACTTCCCTTTTCAGTATCACCTGTGAATATACTTCAGTGCTCAAGAGAAAGACTAGAGCAGCCACATCTTTTTCCCTTCACAGTTATGTTGCTAACAGTAAATACTTTTCAAAGTTGATTACAAACAATTAACAAGAAATTAACATGGCAATATATTAGAGCCTTCCTCTCTTCTTTAGAACATTATTTCAGATACAGATAAATACCCTGACAGAAAACAAACCACACACACAAATCCCAGAAACAACAAAACAACACCCAAATCCAAAAAAAACCCAAAACCAACACCACCCGCCACGTCCTCTATTTGCAATGGAATCTACTGTACTTGTTGTTTTTAAAGCAAAATTCATAGTAACATTAACATAACTGAATAAAGAATTTAAACTAAAACCAGATGTTACTACTGGCACCTTCAAAACAGTGGAATTTTTCATGGTTTTGTGATTCAGATAACATTAAAATGTAACACAATTGTGCCGTGTATCAGTTTCTCTCAGTTTTTAAGATATGAGCCTAGAAATAAACAGTAAAGTCCTCCTCTATTTCACCATAGACTTTAGAATCATAACCTGTATTGTAGGAACAACATTATTCACAAAACCTTTATGCCTAGTAGAAATTTCTTCCTCTGATAAATCAAATCGTACAACAATATACACTGTTTCCCTTGGTTAACAAGGTATTTTTCCTCAAATTAAAAACGAAACAAAAAGAGTGATGTAATTTAACCATAAGCATATGCACTTCCATTACAAAAGCTACAATTCCAAAAAGGTAAAACAAGCCTATTACAGCACATTTGGTCACTGAAGCTGCATACACAAAAGCTGAGTACAAACTTCAGTGCTCTGAAAAGAAAACCCACATTTTTGAACTGTCATAGCTAGGTTCCTCATTCCTTCCAAAACATGTACAAAGTCCAAACTCAAAACAGCTCATTTTCACACTGTTTCTGTAATCCATCATATTTAAAAGACAGTGGGCTCCATAGAAATATTCTGCACCACTCCAGGAGTTCCACACTGAAAGCAAGCAAATTTATAGCATAATCAGTGCCAATACTTCTGAAGCAAGACAAATAGTACTCGCATTCAGGACAGAAGCAAACATGAACAACAGGGTCAAATTGGCAATAGTGACACCAGATCACATCCATTTCTTTTTAGAGAGACAATTTCTTTTTGAGAGTCAAATGAACAGTCAATGTAGAAATTAAAAGGTTCTTCAGCAGAAGCCTACCTTCTGCAGTTATTTCCTTCCTGACTAAACTAATAAAAATAGAAGGGTATTCACACTGAAATCCAGTGGAGATCTGAAAGGTATAGATGAACAAGCACCAAATCTAGGTACTTTATCTCTGACTGAACCTCAAGGTTCAAATCTGAGCCCAGTATTTTCAACTGATTTATCGATGACTTGCATGAAGAAGCAGATGCCTCCTCAGCACGTTCGCTGACGACACAAAGCTGGGAGGAGAGGCCGATACCCCGGGGGGCTGTGCAGCCCCTCAGAAGGGCCTCGACAGGCTGGAGAGAGGGGCAGAGTAGAACCATCTGAATTTAACAAAGGCAAATGCAGAGTGCTGCTCCTGGGGAGGAATAACCCTGGGCACCAGCACAGGCTGGGGGCTGACCTGCTGGGGAGCAGCTCTGTGGAGCAGGACCTGGGGGTCCTGGTGGACAACAAGCTGTCCGTGAAGCAGCAGTGCCAAGAAGGACAGTGGTAGGAAGAGCATTGCCAGCAGGTCAAGGGAGGTGATTCTGCCCCTCTACTCAGCCCCAGTGAGGCACATCTGGAGCGCTGTGACCAGTTCTGGGCTCCTCAGTACAACACAGACATGGGAGCTCCTGGAGTGGGTCTGGCAGAGGGAAACAGAGATGATAAAGGGACTGGAGCATCTCACAAGGAAAACTGAGGGTGCTGGGACTGTTCAGCCGAGAAGAGATGACTGAGAGGGACACCTCATGAGTGTCTGTCAGTATCTGAAGGGAGGTGTCAGAGGACGGATCCAGGCTCTGCTGGGTGGTGCTGAGCAATAGGACAAGAGGCAATGGGCAGAAACTTACGTACAGGAAGTACCACCCAAACATGATGAAGAACTTCTCTACTGTGAGGGTGACCGAGCACTGGAACAGATTGCCCAGAGGTTGTAGAGTCTCCCTCACTGGAGATATTCCAGAATTATCTGGATGAAATCCTGTGCAGTGTGCTCTGGCATAACCCTGCCTGAGCAGGGGAGGCTGGACCAGATGACCCACTGTGGTCCCTTCCAACCTTACCAATTCTGTGATTCTGTGACTGAAACAGAATCATCTTTGCCAGTTTCTCCCTCTCTTAATTTCGTTGTTCTTCTAGCCTTTTTTTCAACTCTTGTTCATCTACTACTTCCCTTTTAATTCCTTCTTTAAGCTTCTTTTGCACTGCTTATCCTTCTGACATAACTTCACAGTTTACTCCAGAAACAGATACTGGGAACATTCTTCCTGACTCAATAAAGAAATACTGTGGGAATCCAATTCAGAGCAGCATTTTAAACACTGTGTTAATTCTATACTCCATGCAAAGCACCTTGTTCCACTGATCACAGCCACAGAAAAACGGTAACATAGTAAATAATTACTAGGTTTCTTTCCTAATGACTTTTCAGTATTACCAAATCAGAAAAAATAAAGAGCAAAACAGTAAAAAAAGTGCTCAACAATACACTGCAGATGTAGTTCAAAATTGAACTGCAGCAACTACTGCAGATCAGAAGAGTAATTTACTATATATTCAATACGTAGAATCATAGAATGGCTTGGGTTGGAGAAGAACTTAAAGATCATCTTGTTCCAAATGCCCTGTCATAGGCAGGGATACCTCCCACTAGACCAGGTCACTCAGAGCCTCATCCAGCGTGGCCTTGAACACCTCCAGACCTTTGTGTATGTACTTTCCTTTCAAAAACCACTTCTCACCAAAGAACCCTGTGAAACTTAACACTACTTATTACACATTGACCTTGAAGTATAAAAAAGCGGCAGTCTGTCACCTAAAGATATAACCTTTCCTGTATTTTATGTCTTTGCCACACCACATTCATTATTTCCTATATGGAAAACCTAATTATTTGAGATTTCATTCTTCAACATGAAGTGCTACTCATGTCTTTACTAAGCACTTATTTCACTAACTCTGCATGGAATTAAAATAGCAAAATATTAACCAATAAGTGATACATCTCTGTAAATAATCAATGGTCTAGGAACTGTCAAAGAAATACTAAAGAAATCCTGAGAAACAGCCTCAAATATTTAATAAAACATGACATAATGAGAAAACCAAAACCCATTTCTTTCATACAGAATAAAACTCTTATGTCTTTTATTATATTGACAATAAAACTGAAACCGTCTAATTGAACATGGGAGTTCCAACTTTGTTTTTAACATTACTAGCTTGATTAAAAAAACACTGAAAATTGATGTTTCATATACTAGCTTGATTAAAAAAACACTGAAAATTGATGTTTCATATCTGGGGAGCCTTAACACTTTATATATTAGCAAAAACATTTACAAACCAGTGATTAAAGCAAGCCAATTTGTAAGCAAAAACACAACATGATTCTGTGGTAGAAAAAATTAAAGCAAGTGACTTTTCCCCAAGTAGCTCTGTTTTTGGTTTTCGTGTCATTACATGTCATTGTGTAAAACCATGCATATCTTTTAGAAAGAAAATAAATAAAACTAAAATTAAATGTAATTATCTGTAACAGTATTCTGAATTCAATGCATCTTTAGCATATAATGGAAAATTAAAGGCACTCACCAGTCGACTACTTTTTTTCTGAAGAAAATGATTTGGAAAGGTTACTATTTGAAACTATTGTCCCCACCTGCCTCAGAGAAGTACTAAAAATTTAAAACATTCAAAAGATGATTTATTGTAACATATTTGACTGAATTTTGAGTGTTATTCTTATGGGGTCACATACCATATCACAAAATAGTCACAGGAAGGAATTATTTCCCAGATGCTTGAAAATGCTTCATAAGAGTATGCAAAATTATTATACTTTCACAGGAGCAAAATGCACAATTTACATTTAAAAAATCACAAGGTTAATTGTGAAAGCAATATTTGTTTTCATATTACAAAAAAGCATGAACAAAATACTTAACTGATAAACTGAAATATATTAAGTATCTTGCACCAAGATTAAATATATCCACTATCCAGTTACAAAGAAAATTAGTAAACTGAAACAAAGGCAGCAAAACTGGATAAAGTAACAGTCGAGAATATAATTTATCTTGTCAGCAGTATCCTGAAACAGCTCTTTAGCAATTACATTCTCAATGCAAAGTTTTTCAGAATTTTTTCAGATCTTCTGTTTCTTTACTCTGAAGCAACTTCACTCTCCTGTGAATTGAAAATAACCTTGTACAGTCTAGAAAGACTTCTATAAGGAGAGAAATACAGAAGAGAAAGATTACTGCTTACAATTTGACCTTCCCATCTGAGTCATCCAGAGAACTAGACTTGAGCCCAAATCACTTAAATGAATATGACCCTGATGTTCATGTCATGAAAGACGGGTTAACTCTTGGTATTTCTTAAAACTGCAAAAAGAAAGCCTATACTGTAATATATTTCCTTTTCAGTTCCAAAAGTTCTATTGGACTTGGTTTTATTGTAATTGTTAAAAATTTAGTTTTCAAATTCGATTTTTTATATCTAAGCATGAATCAATTCACATGAGATGTGCCCTGCACTAGTGGCATTAGTCCATTAGGCTGGCACACATTTGGCATTAGTCCATTAGGCTGGGAATACTCATTTGCTATCAACCTGCTGCAATTAGAGTACACTCCTGATAATAAATTAAAGTTTCTTTTTTTCTGGTTACATACAATCAAAAACTTTTATGCCTCTCAAGAATACATAGTAGCACAAAATAAATACTTGAATTTCTAGCATTCCACAAAACAGCTCATTCACACAAACAAATGTATCAACTAGTTACTTCATAGAGACAATCAACAGTAATTTAATGCTCTCTAAACTGTTGTGGTTCTCAGCATCCATCCTAAATGGTTGTCACCAGCATCAGTGTCACATGTTTTACTTCCATGGTAAAATCATGCTGAGGTAACACATACTAATATCTTAACAATAATACTTTTAACTAAGCCGTGTATCTGATTGATACAGAATTTTGTTGCTCAAGATTATTGCAAACATTTCACATCAAGGATTCCAAACTCAACAATCAACTAAAATGCTAATTAAAACATTTTCCACCCATGCTGCAAAACAATTTTCCCCACTTCAACTAAGAACTGGAGAGACTACACAATACACTTATCACAACATCTCCACAGTCATCTCTAATTTCTGAATTTGTGTTTCTTGGAAACAATTCTTTTAATTTTTACAACTATCATGCATAAATTAGTTATAGCTTTTTGCAATGAACAGATGCAATAGGTAAAGAAGTCTAATGGAAACAAGTAGATTCCCAGAAACTACAGCAGAAAACTGATCAGCAATTAAACTGGGCCACAACAACAGTAAATGCACAACTAGTAGACAAATACTGACATGAAATCAGACACATAAAATCATGGAGAAAATTCTGAATAAAGGTGTTTTTCCATGATGTAACTTAGGATTCCTAATACTAATGTAGGGCAACAGCACACCAAATGTTATTCAAATAAACTACTTGCAGCTAAAACAGTAAACAGTTTCCAGCCAGATGAATGTAACTGGATGAGAAATACTACCTTCTGTGTCACCTGGTATTAAATACAGCTTTACTAGGAATGCCTTTTAATACACTGTCCTTAATGTCAAAAGACAGTGCTTAAATGTACAGTTCATGAGATTATCTAAAACATATCTATCATTGTTTCCACTCAAAAAGTTAAAGCAATAACGGCTACCGAAAAGTGTTCTTCATAGGGAAATACTGATTATGAAAGCCTTCTGAAATACCAACATAAAAGCCTTCAGAAACACCTCTACAGGTGTTGCAGATGTTTTATGCCATGTTATACAAATTATAAAGCCCAGAAGAAAACTGCATACATCAGAAAGCATGTTATACCCCAAAAGATGACCTTACAAATAACTTTCTGTAACTCATACTTCTTCATTGTTAACTTGCCATTCTCTTTATTCATCTCTTCTCCTCATAAAATACAAGCTAATACTAAGCAGAATACAGAAAGTAATGCTGCAACTGAATGAATTGTAACCAATTCAATCGTAACCAAAGAAAAAAGATTATGAATAAAAATAACATAAGAGAGTCTAAACAGACTAAAAATGGAGAAAGTAAATTGTTAGGAACTTCTAGCAAATGAAGATCAGAAGAAATTGTTTTCAGAACACAGACAAGTAGAGTCTGATGGTAAAAAAAAAAAGCTGTTTAAGATGTTATGGTGCCATTTCCTGCTATAAACTTACTATTGGATTAGCTTTAGTGGCAGTGGATTAGCTTTAGTGTATCTCTCAAGTGGCATCCAACTACAAGCAAAGCCTCAAATCCCTTTACTACGTCAGGAATACACAGATTTTTAGTTATATTTTTCAAGTGCCTTTAATCAGCTTTTTGCAAAATACAGTCATATTTTTTAAAAAATAAATTCATGCAATGAGGTTCAACTGCATACTGTGCTACTTTGAGACAATTTAAATCAACTGAAAATAAATGAACAATCTGCAGAGTGCTCTTGAAGAAATGCTTTAAAATTCACCACCTTCCTTAAAAACAAAAACCCCTTTACACCACATGAAACATTGTTTTACATTGATTAAGAAAGGACAGGAAGAACAAACACTATGAAAAGCTATACTGTCTTTGTAACAGCATAACTGATAACAGTCCTGAAAGGATAACAGTCAACATCCAAACAACTGTTAGATTAACTAGGGAGATACGGGAGCATGATCCTCTTCCCACAAATGAACATAAGTCAGCAAAAATCAAACCTCTTATCCAATGACATAATGAAGAAAAGCAGTCAGGAAAGCCACAAGTTTCAGGTTTGACTTACAGTCTAATGCCTGCATGATTAGAAGTTGAAATGCTAAGTACAAAGTACTACAAATAGTCTATAAAGATCGTAAGAGACATTTACATATAAGGTCTTAAAATTCACATTTCCCAGCATCCAGTATATATAAACAGCAGTATTCCCACCTAATGTGTGCATAAAGGTCTGTATAAGCTCTCCTTTCAGAATTAAAACTCAAGGTTGAAACTTGAGTTTGAAGCCACTGATATTCCATGGTACCTCATTATTGTAAAAAGCATGAATCCTGGCCATTCAGCACTATCTCCTTAAGACAATTACATGTTTTCTCAAAAATTGCAAGGCATTTTATAAAAATGATGTCAAAATGTATTCATTACACAGCCCACAATTACAGCCTTGAAGTATAAACCAGACAGAACATGGAAAAACATTATCTAACAATCGCTAAGCATAAATACCACTGGCATCTCATCTTTAAGACTATTTTAAACCTCTTAAGAAAATTACTTCAGTTCAACTATGGAAATTTCAGTGAAACTGAATGACAACACCACAGAACCAAAATAATTGGAAGTCACTGGGTGCCAAGACATCCAAGCAGGAAGAGTAAGCAGCATAATCAGCCTAACACTGGGTTTGTTCGCACCTACTACAGTTTTAATATACAGAGCCAATCCCTGGTTTTATAAAACTCCAATTCCAATCCACTAACTGGATGTTTCTTCCAGTAAAAACTTCTTGTTGCACACAACTACCACTACCTCACTGCTTCCCTCTCAGGAATGCAGAACATAGAGCTGGAACTCAGGGAAATCACACTTGTATCTCTCAAGTGCTAGGCCAGTGAGGAGGAACTGCAACATCATTCCTGGAAAGATGATAATTATTCTCCCTAGCACCAATATCAAAGTAAACATGTTTCTTAAAAAGCCATTTTGGAAAGAAGTTACCCTTGTTATGAGAGAGAAGTCTTAATATTAACAGCATCTCAAACTTGGGGAGATAAGTTAAAAGATCTAGTTTATGTGATTGCAAAACTTCAGCAGAAATAACACAAAAGACCTCACAGTTTTTACAAAACAAACAAGCAATCAAGATAAACAAAAACAAATACCCACAATCCCTGTTTCCTCAGTCTCAATCTAAACACTCAATCAGACCACCACACCTCTTGCTACGGGAGTAAATATTTGAGTATCATGCAGAGCCAGGATACTTTCACAAAACTGCTCAGCTTGCCTCACATGGTGATGGTTCTATTTAAGTTTCATAGAACTGTACAGTCTACATTCCCCTCACAATACTTGTAACGTAGAAAAATCCCAAACATTCGGATTTTCCTGATAAGTTACTATTTATTTTCAATTAATTTTTCCTCTTTAAACATGCCATCTTCTTAGACATGAGACCTAACCAGACATTCCAGTCTGCTTTTTACCATTTTATTACAACATGCCAAAGAAATTTTCAAGACAAGTTTGTCCTTTTCTTGCCCTCCTCCAAACAAATTTGTAACACCTTGACCATATTGCACAGATCTCGAATGTCATCATCTATTATTTAGCAGATTTCCCAGATAAAAAAAAACATAGTTACTGAGATAAAGCTTTTAATTAAATACATTATAAATACTCTGAAAATAAAATTTTCACCATTCATAAATCCAAGTACATATCCTTGTTCTTCTAGCTCACAGTTCATAGCAGTCAAAACTCATAAGGCTGAAAAGAGATCCACTAAAATAAATAACATCAGTAATTGTTGCTGATTTAAATAATGCCATGCATCAACTACAAGCTACAGGCAGAGCCAGTTTGCAAATACTCCCTTTCTTAAAACCAAAAAAAGCTGCTTTGAAAATTTCCTGGCAATACAGTATCCACACTCAAGCACATTAATGAGTTTCACTGATCCTGTGAAATCTTTGCTCATAAAATGAACAAGTACTGGTAAAATTAAATATGTAATTAAGTACCTGCATTGTTAGGGTCTAAATAAAGTAGATATTAGGGGCATGAGGGAATCCATTTTTGACTCTACAGAACAAAATTGTTTCATCAGTCTTCCTTAGTGGACCTTCAAACAGTTTTCCATTTACTAATCACAAATTTGAACTTGTTTTCAGGGAAAAACTAAGATAAAACATTTCATTTAAAAGCATATAATGTCCATCATATCTTTGCAGCTACTGCACTTTACTGGTTTATATCTTTTATACTAGGGTCTCAAACTTCAACCTTTGTTTCACCTGGTTATTTGACTTCTTTCCTGAATCTCAAATTTATTTCCATCCTAAAACTTGTTAACAACTTCTTTTTTTTTTTTTTTTTTTTTAAATTGGTCTCTTTATAACCATTCCAATATCTGCAAACTTTACACATTCTCTACCCATCTCATTTCTCAACCATACCACATCCTTTTCTCTGGTATTGAGAGATTATCCTTTCACCCACATGTTTTTCACCCAGCATTATCTCTTCCTGTCTCTTTGCATCCTTCTCTATCGCATCAAACATTAGCTTCTTAACCTCACTTTCAAGGGCATTGCTGGCTGATTCCAGCTTATTACCTCATCATGCCAAAGGATTACTGTTTGCTTCACTTGAGACACCAACACTCCCTTGTACATTTCAACAAGTATTTCCTGCATTCTCTTAGGTTGTTTGGGTTCTCATCCCCTGCAAACACGACAAAGGTCCGCCCCACTGCCACCCTCTGCTTGCAAGGCTTACCAAAAGGAACAGTGAAGAGGCTGCAGTTGAGATCACTGCCCACTGTGCTGAACCATATTGGGGTTTGCACAACTCTCATTTGGCATGACCACTAAATGACACAGCCCCTGCTGGAATTCAAAGTTGGATTAGGGATGCTCTTTATAGTGAGTTTGTGTAGAATGCAGCACAATCCAAGGCCACTGTGTGACTAATGGTACTAGGTGCTACATAAATACAAACATAAAATACACTCCAACAATTGATTTTGATTGATGTCAAACAGCCTAAATATTCCCCTAATTGTGACTGACTTCATATAAATAGGGAAAGAAACTGCAGGACAATTAGATGCCATAACAGATAGCTGCAACAGGAATACTTTATCCATTTATTGTAAGGATTAAAAAGTGTTAGATATTATAAACATTACAATTTCCCCTTTCAGAGTATCCCTCTGCTGTAGAGGCAGCCAACTGCATTGCAGCACAGGTGTTGTCTTGGGTTCACGAACATCAGTTATTTTCCCACTCACTGCCAGAAGAAAACCCCATGCCACCTAGACCAAATGCTTATTTGAAGATATTTTAAGAAAAGTAAAACATTACTGACCTTCTCTGAAAGAAATGAGCCATTTGGGGTAAAGACAAAGTGTTCAAGAAGCATACCCACATTCAAAGAAAATGCCCTCCAATTACTCTACCAACCAGAATTTACAAAGTGAGGTTTTCACACCCAGTTGAATTGAGCATTCATCATGAGAAAGAACCCAGCAATCAAACACTCTCTTTCCAAAGGATTTATAAAGCAGATGGAGATACAAAAAGCACACCCATCTTCATCACTTGCACTCACATGTGGTTACTTCAACTATGCCAAAAGTTAAGGCTGCCTCTCAACTTTCCAGTGCAATTGCTGTCATCTCAGAAGTTCTTTAGTACTTAAATAACTCCAAACTAAAATCTAGTGGATGTCATTTCATTGCACAATACCAAAAAAAAAATCTTTTACTTAATACAGAACTACAAAAAAGCATGTTGTACTATTTGCTGTGTACCAGACAAGGAGAAGTGATTCGCATGGTACTTGCCTCTGGAACAAACAATTCTGAGTATCCAAATCACAGCAACTGTACCAGCTGCTAAGTAGTAAATTAACTCTATCCCCTCCAAAACCAGGAAAAAGTGCAAGGGTTACTTTCAATATTTTAAAACACTGTATTACTGTGCCCTTAGACATTAAAGAATGTTAAAGTATTCTACAAATATTGTTACAATATTGATTTGATTACAAGACACAAAGTGTATTCCAATTTTACAACCCAACTAAGAGAGACAAAAATTAAGTTCATTTGGCCAAGACAACACAAGAGTTACACAGTAAAACACAAGAAAAATTCCAGTCCTGCAATATTAGCATTTTAGCTCATAGTAAGACTGCACTTCTTCTGCAAAAGATATAAAAAGTAATAAACTATGGACAAATGTACCAACCATGATGCCAGAAAGCAGTTTCATCAGTCTAATACCCTTTTCATTGTAAATGACAAAGCGGAATTCTAACTAAACAAAAGAAAAAAAAAAATCAAAGAAAAGGTATTCATGAATCTTACATGTAACTATTTCAAATTTCCATACAGTAGAAATTATCAGAAAATTTAGTACACCTAAAATTAAGCCCTTTCCTGTTCTAGTCACCTAGCAGGAAATGTAATACTCCTGCCACTCTCCTCTTAGACTAGACCTTGTAGCTGAAAAAAAACCCCAGCAACTCAGAAATTTATTGCAGATAATTCCATAAACAAAGTCAGTGTAGAGGGTCTGCATTTTAATGAAAACCAGAAGGTTTTTATTAGTGTAATACTTTTTTCCTTCTTTTCCCATCCAGCTGAAGCACTGACATACATGTGAAGACAAACCTCTAAACCTTCTGCCAAGAGAGCACTGGGACTGGGGTACGTAAACTCACTAGGGGCAAAATGAAACAATCTGATTGGAATTTCAGCTTTCACTGAACAGTTTGTTCACCATTACAAGGAAAAAGCTGAACATTATCTGGACTTCAGGGAATTCTTTTCTCTACCAAAAGGAATTCAAGTTCTTTAAAAAGTATGCACATGTGTTGTATGAACAATGAAAACTTATTCTGAAATGTGTTAAACAACTTCCCCTCCATAAAAAAATAAAACACCCTACATTACTCAATCACTGGCTTTACCAAGCACCCTAAAAAGTGCTCTGCAATTGTAAGGACTGAAGTATTTAAAGATACTGTATTAACAAATGAGGGTCTCACCCAGATCGATCCAGTATAAGAACTAATTTAAATAGAACACTAATTAACTTTTAGATATTGTAGACTTAGGCCTACAGCATCAGTGACAACTCTACACAAGCAGTAACACAAATCTTCTGTCTTCCAGTATTCACCTGCAAACACCTGAAAGCACAAATCATACCTACTTGGGCAACCCTCAGCTCATGAACACATTGCCAACAGACTTCTCTCTACCCTTGCTTTTCTCCATCCCAAATTCTAATGGATTTGCCATTCCAAAGGATCATTATTTTGACAGATACACTCTAAAGAAATCCCCAGCTTGGTTGAGATAAAAGATCTTGCAATCTCCAAGAACGTTTTTACTATTCTCACTCAGGAAATCAAATGGCAGCTGCAGCATTTAGAATCTTGATAAAGGCAACTCTCAGATTTCATACTATGAACAAGGATACTGCATACATTTTTTACAAGACAGCAATACTCTTCCAGTGTTCAGGATTTCCAGATTAGTGAAGTCTCATGTATGTTTGTACGAACGCCATTGAAAAGCATACACACTTCCAAGTACACAAACAAGTGGGGCCATAAATAAAAACAGATGCTTTTTTAATAGATATCAGATTATAAAGTCTTCAAAATTCAAAAAAAAACCCTTTCTAAACAGACAATCAAGAACACACGTATGCATTCTTAAATTATGTTCAACATCAAATCCAAACTGATAAAGTCTCATGACAATGACACACCCCTTCCTGGAAAAACCAGTAAAAAGGTCAAATGTTTGTGAACCAGACAATTGCTGGAAAAATACGGACAAACATTTCCAACAAACTCAATACAATTGTTTTCACACCAAAGCCTAAAGTAACTACACTTTCAATAACCAAGTATTTGATCCTTACATAACATTCTAGTTGAAAATCTCAGTGGTCTTCACAGGGATGAGACAAGCTGCACAATACTCCTTGTGAAGGACTAGAGCCTCACAGCAATTAGCCATTTTATCCAGCATGTCACCCAAGACAAAGGAAATGTGTAACCATCCCATGCATCTGGAAAACTCTGTAATCTCATACTTTAGCCACAAGACACATTCCTTGCACACATTTGCAGACCACAACAGCAAGAGTACTGAATGAAGACAGAATCTATACAGAGTACTGCCTGCTATCTTTGGGTTAAGTTGAAGGAGAAATCTGGGGGGGGGGGGAAATCCATGTTCCATCTCTCAAACATCTCCCTGTTAAATAGAGTATTGCCTTTAACACAGTACATGTTAGCACACTAGAAAGTAAGTTTACAAAATATTAAGATTCAAGAGCCCAGAAGAACTTCCATATGGAATATGGTTTGATATTTAGAATTAGTTACAGTGGTTTGTTATCTGTATTAACAATACTAGTAACTATATAACCACATTCACATTTACTGTCAAGAAAGGTTTCTCAATTTCAAGAGGAAAAACTTCTTTTTCCTTGGAAAAAAACATTTATTTAGCTAAAAAATAAATTTTCTAATCTAGTGAACAAAAATACAATACATTACCACAACAGAAGTATGCTACATAAAAGTTAGCTACTTTTTGAATCTCATATTTACATTCTGTGGATGTTTTCCCTATATAATTACACTTGACAACTTTTAATATTAGACAACATCACCACACGATTTATCTTCTACAAAAAGAGACTCCGATTTTAAAATAAGAAGGAAACAATGTCTGAAAATGGGACTGAAAGCATAAGAAAATTTTTAACACTTTTGAAAAATTACTGATGCAACTGAGTTAGTATTTTTAAAAATAGAACTTGGTTTTAGGCACAGAATGAATTTTGTTTAAAGAAAGATTAAAAAGAGCACATCACCAAGTATACTTTGATCTTTCTTTGGTCCAACATAACTAATTTCTAAAACACTACTCTACAGTGCCAGTGGTTTCTTAATTATAAAAGATGGTGTGCTTCTGGCCCCATGGAGCTCACAACAATAGTATCATTAAATCTTCTCCAGCCATTTCTTTTTAATCATGAAATCTCAGCACAAAAGCCCTCAGCAAAATTTCTGTTTTAAATATTTATCAAGAGGTGAGAAACAGATGGCTAGACTGGTTCTACAGACTGAAAATGTTCCGACATGGTATTCAAACTCTTTTTCTGCCAACTACTATTAAGGGGTTCACAGGGGTTGGAACGACAGAACGTGCATCCAAATTCAAAAAACATCCTTCCTGGTTGTTTTTTTTTTTAAAGAGACAGCACAAACTCTTTAATTAATTTCCAAAGAAGCCACTTCAGAGTGCCAATCACACTGTGTCTCCTCTCATTACACCAAGAACTTCATTATCAGCTATGCTCCAGTCTCCAAAGCTTAGTAAGCCTTTAGCATCAAAGCAAATACACTACATATTCAATTTAACAGCACAATAACCCAAGATGACAATAACCAGACGTATTTTTTTAAATATTCTATGTTAATGCTATTTGTACACTTTACGCCCACCACAAAAAGAACTCCAGATGTACAGAAACATACACACTGAACAGATGCTCACGCTGAGAAGATTCTTAAACATATCATAATCTATCATTTTTATTGCCAAATATTTAAAGTTACTACCCCCTCTTCCTCTCCCCAGTTTTAGTTCCATCTATCTATTCTTGCCTTGGATATTACAGCACATTTTGACCAAAGTCAGACAGGACACTTTATAAAGCAAAAATGCAAGTCTAACCACAACTTCAATGTGTAAACCCTCTTACTGTTCACAAGGTGAACATAAGCAAGCAGTATTTGAAAAAAACATGAAAAACCCCAAAAAGTTAATTCTGAAAAGTATCTGTATCTAAATAAACAGCAACAATTTTCTTTTACTAATGAAGTGCAGCAATGCCACTTTGCGATTATGTGCCCCCTTTTACCAAATGATTACTGCTTTACCAATGTTACCTACAAAGAAGTTAAATATTAGAGATAGGAAATTTGGCAACCGACAGCCAAATTCTCAAAAAATATATTTCAACTGAATTAGAGAAAAGACTTCCCAGTTCTCACTACTATGTTCTAACCCTTAAGAAAACATTATGCAGAGCAGTTCACCAAAATATCTTAGGTCTTCTGTGGTCATGCCATAAGGAATATGCTGCAGAGTGACCACAAAGATATATGCACTGATGAGAATAAAACTCTTTGTTGAATACTACTTTCAAATCAAAATCAAAATCTCTAGTATAGTAAGAAAGCAGAAAAGGGGAGCATATTTCCCACAGCACAGAAAATGTTGTGGAATGAAACAGTTCTAATCACAGGATGGCTTCTATGATTCAACATCTATTTTACTATTATTAATTTACATTATTTCATACAATGCTATCAAAAGAAACACAACAGGGAGCATGCTGTTTAGCCAAGACACACTGAAAAGCACCACGTGCTTTAGCCTACTCAAGACATACACATTTTGTACAATGCACACTCACTTCACAGAATGGTGGTGTACTTATAAAAAAAAAAACCTTGCTTGAAAAACAGCTACCAAATTTAAAGAATTAGAAAATACTGGCCAATCAAAAAAATCTTTCCTTTATCCTGTCCCTGATGTAACAATTTAATTAGCATACGTAAGATCTTAATACCAGAATTGCCATATTTAATAATTACCACATAAATACCAGACATGAGTTCCTTTCTTTATCCCCTAATTATTCTTGTGGTTCCTTATTTGTCTCTATATTCATCTATGCCCAGTTTTTTACTTTGTCCAAAACAGCAAACAGGATAAAACTCCAGAACAACTTAAAAAATTCATCAGAACTCTAATTCAACATAAAATATCAAAAACCAGCATGAAGAGATACAGCTTAAGAAGGCAGCATTAAGGAGATATTAAAAAAGCTGATACAGAATCATCAAATTTGCTTCAATGAATTAGCAAAGCATACATACATATGTGCAAATGTCCTGAAAAACTATAATCTCGATACCAGTCTTAATCCTAAAAAATTCCACTTTATGAGATGAAAGCACTAATGAAAGAGAGCTTTAGACCCAATGAGGTGTCCAGAAAACCTGAGCAGAGGAGTTCTCTGCAGCTGGGGACTGAACACGGCGAGTTCTCGTGCCCCTGCTGCCATCAGCAAACCCAGAGTAGCTCAGGCTGCCTCCTGATGCCCCACTGATGCTAACAACAGGAAATGATGAAGGAATTGCTACACAAGAACACAAACATGTCTAAGAGTTTATTTTTATCTTGTTCGGAGCCCTGTCTTTGAAGATCCACAAATACTCTTTTTCCTTGTGTTTTTAACCTAGATTTAAGATAATTCTTAATGAATTTGACTTTGTGCCAGATCTTAAAAAAGTAATCTTTACTTGCCTAGCACAAGTTGTTAATACAATTAAAGTTTAATACTCTTTACAGTAAGTGAAGCACTGAATATTCTTCCAACTAAGAAAACAGTTTATAACCATAATAGATTTTTTAAAGTATGATTAGATTCAATTTTAAAAAATTTAAAAGGTATCCTGTAATGTAAAAACTTGTATTGTAAAAGTCTAGTTATACAGTTACAAACAGATCATTTTATGCATAAAGTTACCTCAGTGTAGAGTTGCAGATCATCACCTGATATCAGGGAAAAAATATATTAAATTTTGCTGAAATAAAAGTATTGCAGTAAAACTTTTAGCTTAAAATTCTGGCATTATTTCTTCAAACTAACACATAAGAATTAGTGACTTATGACAAAAGAAATATAGTAGGTCAAAATAAATTTCAGGTAGTTTCACGACACTGTGAGTTAAATGCCTATCATTAAAAGGAAGCCTGAGGTCAAAATCCATCTTTTTGCATATGTTTCTTAAACACATGACAAAGACAAGCACTTTCATACAAAACAGAGTACAAAACCTTCGACTGTCATTTACAAGCTGAAAAAAAAAAAAAACCCAAAACAATTAAGAGGCTACAGGCTACAAAAACGAGCAGATATGAGTGAGCTAAAACCCTATTTTCTAAAGCAATACCTAGTCAAGTGTTTACAGTCAGTGCTCACACAAATGCCAACCCCTGCTCTCCTCAAGTGACACCTCTCACCTGAAGTACACACAGGCATGAGCTACACATACACTCTTGTGTGGCCAGTATAAATCACAGCTTTTACTTACTCCTTACTGCCAATGTTACAACAGTTTTAGATTTCAGGCTTGTTACAGCAGTGCCATCAGTACTCAACAAGAGTATTTTGTCTGAATTCTCATCGTGCCTACAAATCCTAGTTGAGCACAAGGTACTATGCAAAACACTAAAGTAACCCCTAAATACCTTTAAATCAGGCTTCTTCACGTAGTACACGTGATGCTATTACACCTTCATTTTGCATAAGCAGACACAACTTAATTCAGGTGGCTTCAGGAGCTCCGCTGGCATTCCCAGCCCCTGCGCCCCACCCAGCCACTCCGCCCGCAGCGCCACGGCTGCCCCGGCTCCTCGGGCAACCACTTGTCTCGGTGTGGAGCAGATCTTTGCACCTCTAGAGAATGATAGCCCTGCGCTACAAAATACTGATAAAGATATTTAATGCAACTCAAAAGAAAAAAAAAAAAAAAAAAAAACAGAAACACCCTATAATGCTAGGTCCAGATTAAGAGTTCCTGGACCAGACTTCAAGTTGCAATGTTTCGCTTTCTGTAATTTTTTTTTTTCTTTATATAAAGTGTCTCTGCTTCACAGTCTTTAAAAGCATATAAATGAAGGGCAGGCGGCATTTAAAGCGGGGACGTAAACCCTCCTTGGTACTATTCTATTTTATGCCTAAGCTTTCCCACGATCGGCGTTAGCTCCAGCCAGAGCGGCAACAGCAGGAAACCTGACAGAGGAGATACAACACCCCACCACTGCGAGCAGACATCGCTGTGCCTCGCTCCGGCACTCCCCCGGGAGAAGCCCCTTCTCTGCCGTCCTCGGCACAGCCAAAAAGCCTTCGGAGGGAACAGAGGAGCTTTAAGAAAAGACCTAACGCGAGACAGACACTGCCTGTCTTGTTGATGCCAATTCTTCGTATTTAAAACAAATCCAATGCAGTGTTAGCCAATGTTCTGCAATACTTTTAGAGACAAAGCTATATAGTAGCTGCTTCTAATTAGGGCCGGCAGCTGAAAACGCTTTGCTCCTCTGAGCAGCCCGGTGGTTTTCGGGGGAGCAGCAGCTCCGCCACCGCCCCGAGGCTGCCCGGCGCGGGCCGCTGCCCGAGCCGCGCAGGGACCCCGCCCCGAGCCGTGCCGGGAGGACGGTGAGGGCCCCGCCGCC